>QUSF01000057.1:2595160-2691493 GCA_003676055.1 Chloebia gouldiae
CCAGTCCCAGTCCCAGTCCTGGTCCCAGTCCCATTCCTAGTCCCAGTCCCAGTCCCAGCTCAGACCAGTCCCAGCCTCTCCCGGCCCCAGGCCCTTTCCCCACGGTGCAGTTCCAGGCACAGCCAGCAGAGGCGCTGGTGGCTCCCGGCTGGGCAGGGTGTGCCGTGATTCCAGCGCAGCCGCAGGGGGCGCTGTGGTTCCTGCCCGGCCGCAGGGGGCGCTGTGGTTCCTGCCCGGCCTCAGGGGGCGCTGTGGTTCCCGCCCGGCCGCAGGGGGCGCTGTGGTTCCCGCCCGGCCTCAGGGGGCGCTGTGGTTCCTGCCCGGCCTCAGGGGGCGCTGTGGTTCCCGCCCGGCCTCAGGGGGCGCTGTGGTTCCCGCCCGACCGCAGGGGGCGCTGTGGTTCCTGCCCGGCTGCAGGGGGCGCTGTGGTTCCCGCCCGGCCTCAGGGGGCGCTGTGGTTCCTGCCCGGCCGCGCTGCCTCATGCAGTAAAGGCCTGGATGGAAACTCGGGGTGCCTCAGGAGCCTGAGAGCAGCTGCTGGATGGCAGGGACGAGCAGACCCCAGAGTAGCAAATGAAATGTATCAGGTGCTGGGTTACAGGGTAGTGAAAGCCCCAGAGCAATGGCAGAGAAGCAGCGGGGCTGGGCTGCATCAGCCGGGCTCCTCAACAGCGCAGGGAGAGGCTCCCTGGGAGAGGGAAGGGCTCAGGGTCTGCTCAGGGTCCTGGGGTTTCCCCTGAGGCACCCAAGTGAATGGTGAGGGTCATTTTTTTTAGTGAAGTTGGGTGTTAATAAAGTCCCAGTGCAATGGCCGCTCTTTTGAGCAGAGCTTCCCTCATGATCGGAGAAGGAGCAGGTGATGAAACCCCGCAGCTGTGGCAAATTCTCCCCACGGCGACCAGGGCCGCTCTCCCCGACAGTGTCGAGAGTGAGAGGAGCTGAGCCCAGTCCTCCATCCCCTGCCAAAATCTCACATGTCTGCCCTTATAAGAGAAGCCCCCCCCCCCCAGGTAAGAAAACAGCCAGCTACACCCTCCTCCACCTTGGCCATTTATTTCTTAATACCAGTCGTTGTTCACTCTTAGCAACAGTAGGGACAAAATTCCACAAGACAAACAAACAAAAGAAAAAATCCTAACCCCTAACACCTCGGGAAAATGTTTGGAAATTGCAGCCACAACACCATTCTTGCTGGGTAATGCTGAAAGGAGTTGTTTTTCCAGACACCAAGTTTCATCTCAGCACCTTCCTCCAGTTCTACAGCCAGAGCTTAGTGACTACATAGAACACAATATCTTGCAAAAACAGCAGGTTATCTCCTCCAGATTTTCTGTGGCTTCTAAGTGTGATAGAGAGGTAGGAAATCGAAGAAATGTTTTCCCCACTTGTTATCTTGATAGAAGTATTCACATTTCTTCAAAATTTGGGAAGCGGCATTGAGTAATTGCATCTGTTTATTGTATGTTTCACATTAAATAATTTCTTTCTTTTTTAGTAGAGACGCAAACAAGGTCCTTCACCAACATCAGACAATGCCATGTAACAGCACTAGTTGGCCAGTTATGTCAGAATTTACCAATCTCCTTATGTTTATGTTAGCCCCAAGAGAGAAGGAAAGACAGCTCTGGAAGTAAACACACTTGCCTGTTGATTTGATTAATGCTTGGTCCATTCAGATTATATTTAAGGTGAATGGCTTGCACCAGCATTTGAAGAATGGAATGAGACTTTACTTCTTTACTTCTTTACTTTCCAGTAAATGGCTGAATCCCACAGGCTCTAACAACTTTCAAGTACATTTTCCAGTGTTAGTTTGGAAATCACTGCTGTTTTACAGTCATTCTGTGAGCTTTCTCTAAATCTGTCCATAACCTTATAATCGATGAAGATGGAAGTATGCTCCCTTGAAGAACTTGATGTGCTATAGCAACTCAGAAGGACCCAAACTCTTCATGGTGGTACACAGTGGGAACACAGCAGACAGGGGCATGACCTGACACAGGAGAGGCTCTGCAGGGTCTGAAGTTGTGCAGTCTCTATTTGTGGTGGTTTTCAAGACCCACCTAAATGAACCCCTGGGCTGCATGGCCTGCCCCCATATCTGGCCCTGTTTTGAGGGATCTCTGAAGCCTCTTCCAGCACTACCTTGCTGCTCAGCCACTTTATTCATTCCAGTTTTTATGATGTATTTAAGGAAAACCTTTGTGTAGCTACAATGAAAACTGTGGTTAGCGTGGAAGAGCAACACTGGTTCACCCAGTGTATAGGATGAGATAGAGAGTCGTTTGGCATGCAGGGCCAAGGAGTCTGAGAAACTCGCTCAGTGCAGAGACTGGGTTTTCAGAATGCCACAGTTTTGGGTTGCCTTTTTTTCTGGTATGGGGTTGAGCAAAACAACCTACCCTAGTGTCTGAATGATGACAAAAAGCAATTGTGGAGCTAAACCAGATCCAGACAAAAGGGACTGATTCAAAATTCCTCTCTGTTCATATGAATAGTGGCTGCTTAATTTTTTTTTTCAGCAGATTTTCCCAAACAAACATACCTCAAACCCAAAACTTAAGAGAGCTCCTGCACTAAGGGAATAGATTAACATGTAGGGGCATGATTTCAGCTCTGCTCCTCTCACCCTGAAAATGGAATAAAATAAGGGCAACATTGGAGAGGCAAGGGTTTCTCCTGCAAAATCCCCTTCAGGCTCAGGGCTGACCTCAGGTCTGTGTCAGTCCAGATAAGTCACTGACAAAGGGCTGAGGGAGAATGAGGTCCTGGAGGTGATGAGTGCATTCCTGGAATAGGAGCTATGGAGTGAAGCCAGGCATAAGAACTGCACTTGTCAGATGCTCTGTTGGGCTTGGAGTATTTCACTTGTTATTAGGACCTCTCTAAATAATTGAAACACAGGATTAAGTAATGAATTAAATTATGTTACACAAGAAATTGTCATTAGATTATGTACTTGATGAATGACTTTCAGGCATTGTCAAACTGTGAGGCTTGGTAACAGTGGGAGATTTTGTTGAATGCACAGCTCCTGTGTCTGTGTTTTTGTTCAAGTGGTTGTCCTCTGGTTCTTGTGACTGGAGAGGAAATTTTGAAAATATAACCCCAAATACCTCTGGCACAAGAATTGGAGTAGCTTTTGGGGTGGAAGAGGTGCTCAGGTAATACCGGTAGTGGGTTCCCTTCGGTTGCCTGATGCTTTTTGCTTGTGGTGATGCTCCACTGCTTGTGTGGTGCCAAGGCGTTTTCTGCAGTTTTAGCAGCAGAACAGTGACTATTACAACACCAGTGTGCTTGGCTGGAACTGTCTCTGCAATAGAAAATATTTTGATAAAAACTGAAATGTTTTACTAAAACCTGCTGTCTTTGATGATTTTTCGGTATAGCGGGTCCATCACCGAAGCCTGTCATGATAGTGGGGCATCCAGCAGCAACAGGCTCTGTGTGTCATCAGACAGAATCTCTTTACTTGTAACCAGCACCTTATAGGTACCCTGAGTTGTCAGCTTGTCTCTTGTTTTGCTTAATTTTTTATACCAATATGCAAACACTTTCCGGTGTTCATAGGTATGTTTTGAAGGTGATGTGAAAAACAACTGTTCACTTCAAAAATTTAGAAGGTTTGTTAAACCTTAACAAAAATACAACAAAAGAACTGCAAAAGGAAAAATTTGCAGTGCTGGGAGCTGCCCCTGTGGGTACCATGTGGCCAGCTCTTCTTCAAGATGGATGCTTGGTCTTTTATACCCCTGGGAGTTGCGTCAGCCAGCCCTGACGTCACCCAGTGTCTGTCATTCAGCTCTTCTTTGCCGGTTGTTGGTGGAGATTGCTTTCTTGCAACTGGATTGGAGGTCAGGTGTTGCCATGCCGCATGCCCTAAGCAACAAGATTTTCCATTCCAGCTGCCCCAAGGAAGGGGCACATGTGCACGGCTTCTTTCTAGCTGTCCTAGACAACCCAGGCTGTATGACGGCAACAATACAGAGGTGGGGAAAAGGGAACTATGGGGAGAGCAGAGGACATCTAAACTGCAATAAGGTAGCTATACATCACTAAAGCTTTTCTTAATATTCACACAATAGTCACCCCTTAATTGTAAGAGCCACTCATCTCATTATCCATCTATAACAGTGAGGAGCCCATTTCCCTGCCCAAAGCAAGCTGCATCAAAGCAATCTGCATCACTCCCCTGATGTTCCCTTGCCCAGGGCCTCCATTTGCATGAGGCATGCCTGCAGCATGCATGGAGATCTCCCCCACTCCACATTCCCAGCAGCCATTATTACACTTTTTGTTTTCAGGACAAAACATTCTGGTTAAGATATCCAAGCCAGTCACTTTGCCTGCTGTCAGTGCACAGAGTTTGTTCAGTTCCTGCTGCCTTTCTAATCCTATGCCTCCAAGGACATGTAATCAGATGATGAATAATGCTTGTGAAAACAACATTTGCACTTATAGAATCACAGACTTGTTAAGGTTGGAAAAGACCAACCTTAAGGTTGGATCAAATCCAACTGTCAACCCAGTGGCACCACCATATTCATCATTAAACTCTGTACTCACCCATATCCACATGTTTTTTTAGCACTTCGAGGGATAGTGACTCCACTACTTTCATGGGCAACCTGTTACAATGACTTACAAACCTTTCTGTAATACTTTTTTCTTAATATCCTACATTTTCCTATCTCCCCAGGCACAGAACCATACAATCATATAGATTAGAAAAGACCTTTAGGATTTCTGGCTTTTCCATAAACATGATATAATGAAAACTAGCCTACAATATTGTGGCCCTTTACCAGCTAGTTCAGGTGAAGGTGAAGAAATGAAAGAAAAGCTTTGGAAAAATATGGGGGTTTTGTTGAATGTGGTTTTTTTTCGTTTGTTTTACCTTTTTTTTTTTTTTAATGAGATCAGTTCTATATTGTGGATTTGATGGGGAATTCAGCATTGTAGGGAAAGTTTACCCCACAAAAATGGAAGGCAGAAGGCTCCTGACCTCCACAGGATGATGAGACTTGTCCAAGGGACACCAACAGGAAAAGTCTTTTGGAAAATGAAGATTGTGTGTTGGCTTGGTGTTTGGCTTTGAAATAGAAGAGTTCATGAGTTCATGTGGATTTGTTGAGCTTGGACTTTGTGGCATGCCACAAACCAGCAAACTCTGTGGCTTTCTCTATTGGCTTTCCCCTGTGTAAATGTTTGGTGCCTGTGTAGATGCAGTGACTGCAGGCTACCCATGACGCTTAGACCCTGGTAATCTGCTGCTTTGGTAATCACCACTTTGAGACCAGTTTATTGTACACAATGCTCCATATGATACAAAAAATACTATGACAGGATTCTCAGATGGCATTTGTGAAACACATTTGCCTAGCTCACGTGAAAGCATTACACAAATACCAACTGTTCTTGAAAATTTGCACAAGACTTTTCAAGTGTCAAGAGCCATCGGTGGGATGGATTGAAGATTTGGCAATATTGGTGTCAGCCTCATCATTCTCAGTGTGCATTCACATTTCTGATTTGTATTTCTCCATAAGGAAATAACTGACTGTGCTGAGGGTTGTGTTTTCTTCTCTGCATCATCATGCTTAGTGTTTCAGTGGAAGCAGAGGGGCCATCATGATCGAGGATTGTACCTTTTCCCTCCTCCTCTGGCTGAAAATGTTAGTGTTGAGAGGGAAAGTGTCCAGTTCCTGTCCTGAGAAACAGCATTTTAAAACAATATCTTGTAGCAATTAGAGGCATAAAAGTCTAAATTTTGTGCTGGGTTTACAAAAATTAAACTGCTTTTTCACGAAGGTGGGTTGTACTATGCTTATTTTCAGTTGTGTGTCTTGTGCTTTCCTTTGATTAGATGCCTCCTTTTTAGCATTGCTCATAGGATGTTAGAGGCTGCTGAGAAAATTCAGTTCATGCTGAGATGAGAGCAGGTTCTGGATAGAAGGCAGGAAATGGGGGATGAAGATTAATGCCCCATGTAAGTCTATGGGGAAAGCAGGAGAGGGCTATCATGGGAGGAGGAGAAGGATGGAGAGATGAGGACTGGAGAGAAGAAATTGGTGAGGGTTAGGGCTGTTGCAGGCCCTGGTGTTGCAACACTGAAACAGGGAGCAGGCTTCTACAAAATCTGTTTAGGAGTTTCTGCTTTTCTCAGTAAACTGAACTGGTAGGCAGAAAAGAAGAGCCTGTGCAGGATTGGGCAGTGCTGATGAGTGTGGATGGAAGCTTGGGTGAGTCTTCCTATCATTTTGCATCCTGCAGGAGACACAGCAACGTGTGTATTATATAGAGAACTGACAGCGTTGTTGAGGATAAATATGTGATGCTGAAACTAGTAAATCCTGGTGGAAACAGAGGTCGGCTTTGCCATTGTGGTAGTGTTGATGTTTCTGTTCATCCAGGCGCTTTGTTAGTGGCCTGGTGAGGCTGAAATCTGGAAAGCCATCTCAGTTCATTGTGTAAACTTACCACTCTTGGGCTGGCCTTACACGGTTTTCAGCAGCGACTTCATTTTGGAAACCAAAGGACGTTTATGGCTCTCGAGGACATAGTTTAGTGGCAGCCTTGGCAGTGTTGAGTTAACTGTTGGACTCAATGATCTTAGAGGGTGTTTCATCCTCAATGATTCATGATTCTGAGAGTCCACTGGCCATTTCTGCCCCTGCTGGGCATTGGCAACCACAATGGCCCATGCAGGGCTTGCTTGGAAAACACCCGTCTAAGCATCTGCAGGTCTCTGCTCTCTTCCCATCAGACCTTCCCAGAGATCCAAGGACAGCAGGCATGAGGGATTGCCCAGCAGGGATTTGGCAGACTGACAGGTCCATCAAGCACATACCCAGGCACTGTACACACTACTCAGGCGTTGCTTTTGTTTAGCCTGCTACCTCTGACTAAGAAACAATATTAAAAACATATCCAGCAGCCAGCATGGGCAGTGTTTTGTGCTGCTGCTCCATGGGGTTTTGCTGTTCACTATGGCCAGCCTCATTGGCACGTGTGTGTGTGACTGTGCGCATGGGTGTGATTTACTGGCCTGTGCAGTGCCACATGTCTTTAAAATTATAGTGGCGGTTTCCTGCTGAAATAATTTCTACATAGAGAGGCTCCTATTATAGCAAGAGGAGCATGGACGTCATGATTTATTATTATTTATGGTCCCAGGGTCTTGTTTATGCACGATGGGTTAGGTGCTCAGGATAGAAATGCCATTATGCAAATGACATTGAATGTCCTTACTGAGCCTAAATAATTTTTGTGTTGGACGATTAAACCTCATCTGTTATTGATATGGGCTGCAGTCGGGCTATTAAAGAGTCCCAACAGTACTTACTCCCAGTAATGGGAAAATTGAGAGGAAGAGGCTAAACAATTGCCTCAAGTGTGCTGTGATTGTCTGGCAGGAGTGGAACATAACGAACCCCCTGAATGGAAATCGTGTTTACTACTTAGGGATAAATAAAAAGAGAGAACATGCAATAAATTGTGCTTTGTGATCTGAATTGGTGCACCAGAGAATTTGCGTACTTTCAATTTACTTATTTATTTGATTTTTTTTTTTTTGCAGGGGTGGAGGGGGCAGTGTGATTGGGATGTAGATCCCGCAGGCAGCCGGGAAGGATTCCTGCAGTGTGTGCCCCTGGCAGAGTGGCTGGGGATAGCTGTCCTCGGAGCTGCGCCGGTGCTGCGCTGTCCGCTTTGACACAGCTGTGCAGTCACATTTTGATCAGTGTTGATAGCTTATGAATTCCAAAATTGACAAAATTTACAGAAAAATGAGGATAATCCATCTTCCTTAGCAGCCTGTCAGGAGCTGGCTATACTTCATAATCTTCAATTACAGATGCTATTTTCAGACATTTACATGCAGATATTAGAACAAAATGAAAATGAGAAACAAAGAGTGAATGGAAATGCAGCTATTTATATGTATAAAAGAAAAACAACAGGTAAATTCTTGGCATTTAGATTGGGCATCCCTTTGGAAAATCTAAGAATATCTGTACCCACTTATGAATTGTACTGTGGAAATGTAAAATGTAGTATATCGTTTCCCTTATGCAGATAATGTGACGATTGGGTCAAAAACAGGTCAGTTATTTTGAAGTATGAGGGTAAATGTGTTCATGCCAGGGTGCACAAGCTAATTCTCACTGCTTTCAAAGGAATGTCTGGGGATGTGTACAATCCTAATTGGATTTGGCCTAAAATGAAGCACAGCTGTTAACTTTTTATAAACATATATGTATTGTGAAAGGGAGGTTCCAAAATACCCAGTTTAAACTTACGGAAAAAAGCTGTACCACTGAAACTAAACTTCCACGTTCTGTGAGACAGCAGTGAGCTCAATGTGGTTGAAAACAAAGAAAAACTAGGGTTCAGTCCCAGTTAGGTGTGTAAATAACATTTGTTCCAAAGTAGGATAGGGTTTGGTGTCAGCAGTGCCCAGTGCAGGGAATATCATGTAAATTATTAAATGGGGTGGTGGTTGGCAGGCAACAGGGCTGAAACTTTGATGAAACCTTTCCAGGAGCCTTTCCCACCCATATCTTGGGTGGCTGAGTAGGAGGAAATTAGGCTGGATTTTCCATTCCCATGAAATTCCAGGTGGAGCAGCAGTGGTGCCTGCTGCTGCAAGTGGTGCTGGCTTTCTGAAAGCCTGAGGAGATTAATTACAGCTGCTTTGGATTAAACTCTTCAAACCATATATAATGTTACAAATTTTTTCCCTTTGTCAGGCTGAGATGTGGGTTTCTGTGGACAGCCTGCCTGGTGTTTGCCACTTTTGCCTCCATTTATTAGTTAATTTTAATATATTAAGATGTGATCACTTGGAGATATTTGGTGTGAGGTCTGGCTTGCTGCTGCTGTCAGGGGTGAGCAGGGGGTGTGGTGGATGTGATCTGAGGGACAGTGCTATGCCTTTCAGGGACCTCAGTGTTTTCTCTGGCAATGAAGGCTCTTGATTGCACCATCTCTGTCAGGAAGGATGGCAGAGCACATTGTCAGCGAGGAAGCATACTAAGCCCTGAAGCCCCAGGCACCTTGCACTGATGGTCTCAGCTCCTGTGGAGCTGCTGCTGTTGCTGCATCCTGAGCAGAACCATGGCCTGGGGGCAGCTGTGCCAGTGTCAGGAGAACACAGAAGGTGTTATTTCATGCCTGCCTGGTATTTTGATTTGGAATGTATAGCAGACTCAAAAAGCAACATGTGCAAGTCCAGTGGACCTCAGCTGGCTCATTTTAATGGCCATTTGCCCTGTGCAGCAGACAGCTCTTTTCTGTCTTTGCTTGGTGCAGTCCCTTCAGCAGTGTTTGAGGTCTGTGCCCCACAAAAGTGATGAGGTGAAAGGGGGAAACATTTGTCTCACACCTTACGGGTCGCAGCACTGCGAGGTTCATTCCAGCCTCATAGCTCCCTGAGATTCCCACATTGGCACTGCAAAACCAGGCTGTTTCAAGGAGCAGCCTTGTTCCCTGCTGTGTGTCCATCTTTTCCTGGCACTTTAGGATAAAATCCCACGTAAATACTAAAGAGACAATTTCTGTACACATAGGGTAGGTTGACTTTTCAGTGCGTTACACTCGGGCATCTTCACCAGACAAAGTGCAGTGTGAAGCTGTCTGTGGTCTGCCTCTCTGCTCTACTGTGGTGCAGCAGGTTTGAAAACAGTTATGAAACCCTCCTGCACCCTTTTTCTTACTGTTTGCCTATCACACTCACCACTCCAAGGGATTAATAGTTAGAAATAAAGCTTTTGTAATGGAGGTAGATTCAAAACATTACTTAAAGCAGAAACCTTCCTGTTTGCAGTTTGCAGAGATGTCTAATGGGGAGGGACTGGGCACACCCCGCTGCTGCAAGAGGACTTGTGCTGCTGCTAATAAGCGCACAGAGATTACTCCTCTCCTCACCACAGCAGCCACTCCCTCCAGCTCCCGTCTGCCAGAGCCGAGACAGAGCAGAGTGGGATAGGGCAGGGGAACACACGAGATCTGGTCCTGCCCCTCCTTTCAGTTTGTCCTTCTCAGTCTCTCTTTTATATATACCTCGTTTCACATGTCTGTGTTTTCTCTCCTCCATGCTATGGCAGTGGTGCTCCATGCTGATGAGACAGTGCGTGGTACAACCGCAGGCAGTCATTTTTCAGGTAATTTCTAGGGTAATGAACACCCGTCTCTTGCTTTTTCACCTACCAAGCAGAAGTCAGGCTTCCTGGATGCACAAGGAGGGACACCTGGCCATGACGGTCATTCCGTGCTGATTCTCACCAGCAGTGCTGTGAGCTCACTAGTGCAGGAGCCAAATCTGAGATCCCTTCTGCTGCTCCCACCCCAGTCAGCTGGAGAAGGTCTTGGGAAAGGTTGGCAGGAGGGTTCAGCAGAAGGGTCTTAGTGGGGCTGTGGGGTGAGGGGCTGCTCCATGGGTGCTGCCTTCCTTTGGGGTTTCCTTTCCTCTCTGGATGGGGTGCCTGAAAGGAAGAGATCTGTCTGGGGGGAGTGGGAAGAGGGGACACCACTGTGCCCCTCATGAGTGGTTCAACACCAAACACTGTAACCCCACAGTGTAAGAGAGGATTTTGCTTTTTCAGGGGTTTCTAGAGTCTCCTGGTCCCTCCATGGGAGTGAGGAGAGCTACAGACAGTACCCATAGCGTGGTTTTAGGGTGAAGGCTCCTCTGCTTTGCTCTCCTGATGCCCAACTCCTTGGGGGCCAGAAGATGCCTCTGCTGACCATCACCTCTCTGCTGTGCTTTGCTGTTGGCAGCATTGTGTTTCCTTTCCTGCCCTCAGGCAAGTACTGGTCACCACCACTCTGCCAGCCCAGTATTGGCCCTGATCTCTTCTTTGTGATGCAAAGTATAACTGCAGAGCTGGATGTGACACTGGGAATGCATGATGAAAGGGGAGTCAGCAATAAGAAGGGCTGCCCCTCAGCCTGCACTGGCTCTGCCACAGTATTGGAAGCAGTTGTCAGTGCTTGCTCCGTCTGGCTGTTAGTGTTCAGCTGATGGTGGTTCCAAGAAGAGATCTGGGCACAGCAATGTCGCTGGGAAATCCCTTAAAATCAGAAAATCCCATAAAATCATGCTATTCTTACCTCTGAGAAAAGTTGCTCAACTATTGCAAAAGGCATGCAGCTCCTAGCTGTAGGAAGTTATTGGGACCAAAAGCAGGGAAGGATCCCAAATCTCCATTTTGCACATCTTCAGCTCATTCCTACCACAGTGCTGCTTAGCTATGGGCTCTCCATTTGTATTGTGCTGAGCAACTGTAATGCTTCCAGTCCCTCCTGCAGATGTCATTTCATGGTTTGGGACTGCGCCACTATTGTTCCAACCCACTATGGTGCAGTGACATGAAAGAGCACAGGATACCTCTGTTGTGACCCTTGCCAGGTTATGCTACACTCTGGTTGCTGCTTGCTTGACACTAGAAATGGTCAGTTTTTCCAAGCTCAGAAGGCTACTCATGGCTCATTTACATGGTGCTTCCAGGTCATTACAGTTAAAAGTCTTAACTGTGGTCCCATATCTCCCAGGGTCAGTTCCTTGGACTCCTGAAGGGAAGCAAGCTATGGAGTTACACATGACTATGTTTGAGAATTGCAGTTGAGGGATTAGGTGGGTCTCACTTGGGTTTGTAGTTTGGGATGTACACCTCCTTCCTCAGTCCCCTCATGTGACTCAGCCTGGGGCACGGGTCCCATTCCAACTAGATGCTTCCTCCCAAACTACAGGTGTGCCAGTTTTCACTTTGTACATGGGAAACCACATTCACTCTCTGTCTGTTGGGAGGGGTGGATCTTCCTCATGGAAGGATCCAAAGAGATTTTCTAGTCTTCATGTGTTGTGGTTATGGCTTTCATAGAGCAACATGGGTGAACTCAGGCGTCCCTCCCCAGGGATTTGTGTATGCTCTTCTAGAATATCAGAAATTCTAAACAGCAGCACACAAGGACAGGTTATTCCTCTGCTGTGGTGCCAGCCCATGCATGCTTGTGCATCACCAGCTGCTTGGGATGTCTCTACAAGGCTATTGTTTCTCTGATGTTTTGTCAGATTACGGTTTTTGGGAAAGAAAAAATCTAGCAGTGCTTCCATATGTGCATGTACCCTGCATAGGGGAGAGGTGGGGCTGGAGACTCAGGAAAACATGGAATGGTGTTGGATGGCTGAAAAATGCACTGTGGTGTCATGGTGAATGAGAGGAAGGAGCTTTGATTACACTTCTAGGAAGGAGGAAGGCTGGGACCATTACCAGTATCCTCTGCAGAGCAGGGAGGTTCCAGGGCTGTGTTCTCCCAGGAGCAGAAGTGGGGGTGAGTCAGAGGTGTGGGTGTCTTTGCAGCAGTGGTTGTAGACAAAAAGGCCTAGGTGAATGAGGGCAAGGCAAAAGTGAGGACACAGAGGGTATTGGAGGAGGCATGAGCTGAAAGAACTGAGGAACAGTACAATTTTATTGCAAAGGCTATGTAGGATCCCAGGAGACAAGTCAGAGAACTCTGATGCATGGGCTGGGTGCAGGACAAGGGTGGCTAGCAGCAAGTCCCTGGTAAAATGTATTTTGCATGCTCATCTGCAAAAGGTTTGTATGGGGGATCCTTCAAGATGACAGTCTGTACTCCTGCCTCATGCAAATGGTGTCTGCAGAAAAAAATATGTTTATTACAGAACTGTTAATACAGGATTATCAATATAAATTACGTTCTGTTTGAGTGCGACTTGAGCTACAGAGACACTAGCATGTATTTCTGGCCAAAATGCTGATTTAGTGGCAAGCACCGGATTATGTGCTGGGTTCTCAGAGAAACTTGCAGGAAGGATGAGGATGTATTCACTCAAATCAGCTTTTGTTTCCTTAAAAAAAAAAAAAAAAAGTTAACTTATTTTGATGTCACATCCTTGGAGCTGTTCAAGGCCTAGTTGGATAGGGCCTGGAACAACCTGGTCTAGTGGAAAGTGTCCCTGCCTGTGGTAAGGGGCATATATAATAAATTGGTCTTTAAGGTACCTTCCAATCCAAACCAGTCTGGGATTCTTTCTTTTTCTAAGTTTTGTTTTGGTTGGTCCAAAAAACCTCCATGTGATCCTGGGTGCATCTGCATTTCTTCATCTCTGCACGGCTTCTGCATTGACATAAGCTTCAGGAATTCATTAGAGATTGGCATCACACTGGCTGCTCTTCAGTTTATCTGTTCCCATTGTAGTTCTTAATTTGAAGTCAGTCTCCAGTGGATATAGGCATGGCTGCTGTCTCACAAACAAGGGATTAAAACTTAAAGGGCAGATAGCACAGAACAGAGAACTTTGAAAGAAAACTTCCCAGATTTGTGGGAATGATCCTGACAATATGAAATCATTGAAAAAGGGCCAATGAAGATAAGCTTTGTGCCTTATACATATACATCATTTAGATGTATGCATTGGCCTCATCAGCTATAGAATGTTGTAGTGGTGGAGACTTAAACAGGGTTATAGGACACAAACAATCTGATTTCTGAGATGCTTACCATGGCTTCTTTCAGGTAATGAGATTAGGAAATTATTTGGAAATGGCACAGTGTTCTTACCACAGTTAGGTGATTTATTTTTAAATAGCTTGGATTGAGAAACTGTTATCTACAAATGTACCCATCAAGCAAAAGCTTATATATACATACCTTTTCTTTCCTGTGAAATGATGAAGAAATGCAACATTCCCAAGAAGGAAATGGGAAAACCACCTTCTTGTTAGTGCATGTCCCCTCAAGTGCCAACACTGAAATGTGGAGAGTGTGGAGGTTAAGAGGCATGAACATTTTCCTAATAAGAAAGTAGCTTGCACTTAGCAGGTAATCTACAAATTTTCCTCTTTCAGGAAAGCCTTGTTACATATTAATGAGTTTGGCTTTGGTTTTATAAAGAAAACCTATTTTGGTGTTCTCTGAGAACACTGGTGATAAGCACAGATCCACTTATTGAACAGTTTGAATGTTGAAAAGCCCAGTGTAAATGGGCACTGCCTTTAACACTGGCTGAACAAAGGATTTTTGAGTTCTGTGTTGCATCTACTTTCTGTTGGCACAGGCAAAAAAAAGCTCTTGATTAGTAAATTTATTTCCACTAAAATGTCTTCTGTTTCTTTTTCCAGGCAACTGAATACTCAGCCATGGCCTCACTAGCTGGTGGATTGGATGACATGAAGGCCAATATAACCAGCCCTACTTCTGCAGATTTGGGAGCGAGTGTTCCTGGGCCTCAATCCTATCCTATTGTCACAGGTAAATGATTTTCAGACACTGGTAAGTAATGTGAATTGTCTGTACCTTCATATTGCATGATGTGGTCCTTTATGGAGAAATTGTGTCATATGTTGAGTCATTTGCTCAAAAAGTCTCTTTTTGAATGTGATTTCATAGGAGCTCTTGTTGAAAGAGAGCTGAATGGCTTGTGTAAATTGTTTATGTATGTTTGTAGCTGACAGATGGAGCCGCCATCCCTCTTGTTGAGAAAAGGATGTGCCCCTCCACCCCAAAAGTACATCCTGAATACCACAGCATCACTGAAAAGCAGAATACTTGCCTCTGCTTTTGGGCTTTGGAGCTATTTTTTCAGAAATGCACCTGGTATATTTGACTGGATGGAGTTTTTATGACAGTTCAAACTAGCCTGAATTTTGGAAGCTCATTTTATACCATTTCTGAATTGTACCTGTGCACTAAAGTTGAGCATTTAAATGAAAATCAAAGGCTATTTGTTCAAGGAATGCCAAATCATCTGCATTTATTCAGCAGGTGTGTAGACCAAGAGTTAAAGAACAGCTAGAGTCTGATAAATGGTTTGGTCACTTATTTATTTGGGACTGACCCCATTGCTTGCAAGGAAATTGGCCAAATGGTAAGCTAATTATTAAATTTTATCTGAAATTAGTTGTGCAAGACAGAAAAAATGACAGCTTTTAAAATTTAAGGCTCTGTGTTTAACAGGAATGTTAGCTCTGTATATTACTGCTGTGTCTAATTGATGCAAATTTCATTGGATTTTCTCTGTTTTGACAAAGATTGGATGTAATGCTTTATTTTGTAGCTACAGTGGAAGATTATAGTGTTTTTATAAAGTACTACTATGTCTTTAATGCCTTACAATCTCATCTAAGGAGGAGACGTTTTGAAAACAAGTGCTGTTACAAAGTTGTTTTTATCCAGTACAGCACCAGTCTTCTGCTTTTCTTGACAAAGTTTATTCAAAGAGGATTCAGAAGAGACTGGAGAGTGGAAGAAATACATGTGTAGCTTGAAGTGGGATGGGAGAGACTTCTTTCAGTATCTGTTTGGTTCTGAATGGGTGGTTTGAGTGTTGGACTCATAGGTAAGAAAGGTGTCTAGGCATGGATGGATGAGCAAAAGAGGGATTTCTGGAGGTGAGTGGCTTGTAAGATGTAAGGAGATAGAGCTTTGATACAGATATAGCTTGTCCTTCAGGAGTCTGAGCTGGAACCAGCGTTATCTAATATCTTCATCAGTGACACAGGCAGAGGGATCATGGGCACCCTCAGCAGATTTGCAGGTGACACCAGGCTGAGGGTGCCATAACACCTCTGAAAGATAGGGCCATCCAAGAGGGACTTGGAAAAGGTCTAGAGGTGACCCATGGGAATCTCATGGGGTTTCAAAAGGCCAGATGTTGATGCTACACCTGGGCTGGGGCTACTCCCAGGATTGATCCAGGCAGAGGACAAACAGCCTGAGAGCAGCCCTGGGAGAAGGACTTGCGGGTGCTGGTGGGTGACAGCTGTCCCTGCCCAGGCCAGGTGTGCTGGCACCCAGAAAACCCCTGTGCTGACCTGACCCCCAGCGTGGGCAGCAGGGGAGGGGGCATTTCGCCCCTCTGCCCTGCTCCTGTGAGAGCCCACCTGCAGAGCTCCTCCAGCCTGAGGCCCAGCACAGGAAGGATGTAGAGCTGCTGGAGCCAGGCCAGAGGAGGCATCCTCATTGATCAGAAGGCTAGAACGCCTCTGCCATGAGGAAAGGCTGAGAGAGTTGGAATTTTTCAGGCTGGAAAAAAGAAGGCTTTGCGGAGACCTAACTGCAGCCTCTGTCATCTTCTAAGGGACTGCTCATCCAGCATTTACACCTGGCCAAAATGAAGTCCAGCTGTTTTGGCTGGTACTTCTTTCTTTACCCTGATTTAAGCACTTACGACATGTCTCACATTGCTACTTCCTTAGAGCGTTGTGAGCTGATTGATCACATTTGTTAGAGTAAAAGCTACTACAGAGGTGATGCTGCAGAGTTCTATATGGATTTCACAGAGGTTCTCCCTGTGAGGTTACCTGTAGCTGACCAAAGGTTCCAAATGTTAAATTTACTAGTTCTCCTCAAAAACATGGAGCAGGCTTTATGAACAATACGTTCTAGAAAAAAACTGACATTAGTCTTAAATATGTCAGAGTGACAGCTACAACAGAATGCATTTTTCAAGACACTGGGTATTTATATATTTAATTTGAAAGTGTTGTAGAGTTTTCTATGAACAGCATTCATAAAATGTAGATGTACACGAGCATATCAAGAGGCTTCTAAAACCTATGCCTTTTGATATATTTTTGGAGAAAATTGTCTACTTGCTATACTTTCATATTCTCTTTCTAATAGCCATGGGAATTGTTTTGTGCTGGTCATGCACTGGAAGCACACAGAAGTCCCCATCACGATCTGGGCCCATAATCTATGCCTCAGTCATGGTCCCTACTCTGAGGCTTCCTGAGGAGCTGAAAGGGCTATGCAGGTTGTCAGGCACTAGAAGGATTCAATAGCAAGCTATACTTCATAATGTGTAAGCCATGTCCATATACACTTGGTGGTGTATTTCTCACTGTGAATTCTGGACAGTTTCCTCTATTTTCTTCCCTAATATAAGTAATCTTTTTAGTCACAACTCTTTACCCAGACCTTGGTGGGACAGGGAGTTTGGAAAAGAGACACATTTATTGACCCTATTTCCCTTGTAAGGTGCACTGCCATGGGACCTTCCTTTGTGGTAGGTATCTCTGAAAATCAGGAGCTGGGAAATGGTGCACAACAGTGGTTATGAGTGCAAGGTCCAACAAATGTCTGCGAGCACATCACCTATTCTGCCTTCTCAGAACTTTTTTTGTGGTCTGTGGCCTAACCAAAGCTGTGGTAAAATCCAGTTTTTAGTTTAGTGTTCTGTGGCTGGGATGGGCAGGGGACGATAGGCTACCAAGAAAGTAACAATCCCTGGAGAAAGGTCAGCCTTGTATCAGCCCCACTTCAGTGGTAAGGCCCTTACTCATGAGAGAAATCATGCCAGCACCACCTCCTGGTCCTTGCCCCTCCTCAGTTCAGAAGAGCCTAAGCCTCACAGATCCATGATAGCATTTTCAATGTGAACTGTCTGCACTGGAGGAGGAATGGCCAGTCTTACCTCTGGTCTTCTCTTGAGATTCAGTAAGTTGCATTGCTTTTAATTTCTTCACCTTTTTTTGAGTGTTTTCACTCTTCCTTGTTTCATACAGGCTGTCCTATAGTGTATGTGAACAAACTCGGAAAATGAAGCTGTAGGCCTTGGCGGCAATGTATTTTAGCATGCTAGGATACACATGCTAGGACACACAATGGAAAACACACATTTTAGTGTGTTTTCCACTGTAAAAGTGAGGGTTAATTGGATAGAAGTCCAGCAAATGTCCTAAGTCTGTATTTGGTGGTGTTATTGCCTTGAGGTCAATCTTAGTTCTGTGTTGACATTCCAGATTATAAACAATTTTGTAACAGCTTCAGTGTAAAGAGACCAAGACATGCTTAAAACCCTGTCAAATGATTTATGATATCCAGAGCAGCATTGGTGGGAAACATCATTTCTCCCAGGAACTCTTCTGGTTATGTGTGTGGAGCAGAGCTGTGAACACAATTTCATGATGTTGCAACACAGACCTGGGTTATTGGTAAGCCTGAAAAGTGGGTCAGTAACTTCAAAAATGAGTTCGAGCCAGGAACGCTTGTGTTTTTCTATAGTTGTAACTGCTGTTCAAGCTTAAGCTTTTTTATGAGAAGTTTGGGAGTAGTCTGGGCTGCCATATGTGAAGAGAACTTAATCTCTTTCATGGTGTCAGTCTTAAATCTGTAAGATTATAAAAGATTTTATTGGAAATACGTCTGAGAACAGAACTATGATTACAGTTTGTCATTGCTCTTGTTACCAGGTTGTGGTGTGGGTGGCAAAGCAATGTTGAGATTTAAGATGGCGAAGGTCCTCTGTGCAGTTGTTAGCAGAAAATGTAGTATTTCTGTCTCTTATCCAGCTGGCAGATCCAAACATATGGGATAGATAATGAAAATTAAAGGACTGCTTAAACATTGACACTCATGCTAGTACTTGCTGCTAAGGAGAAAGGTAGTCACAGCTCTCAGTACTGCTTCATCCACTACCTCTGTTGTGCTGTGGATCACCAGCGAAATCTCTGCTTAGAGAACCATTTGCTTTCTTTGCATTGTTTTTATGCCACATTAAGTAGTAAGTTTAAAAAAAACCCTTCCATCACTGCATGCTGCCACAGCCTGTAAGGGCTCTCTCCATCTACAAGCCAATGACATAGGCCTGGCACACTGCTGCTGTAGTCAGCAGTTTCCAAGCAGCCTGTGATTGTTACTAATTACCTCCAGATGCATATTCCCTGCTTTGACTTGCTGATTTCAGCATGGTTGATGTCACTTTGAGAGGATAAATCCATGTTAAACTGATATCTTTATGTGGCTCTCCAATACTGTGCTGGGGGTGGATTGATGAACCTGCAGGAGCTCAGCTGTGTCCAGCAGCAGAGTCAGTATGTTCTTACAGAGCCAGGAGTGGCTGTTGACCAGCCTCACCTCACCCAGGGGCAAAGAAGCATCATTTACTGGACTGGGGTGTGATGGGAACTCTGTATCACTCCATTAAAAGAAGTGTCACAGGGCACAGTTTTGTCAGTGGGCTTTTTGTATAGCAAATGCTGGAGTAGAGGAGCCTGGTCTTCTTCCATGCTGAGACATCTCCATTACCCTTGGCCCACCTGCTCTTCCTCACATGCAGGGGGAGACCAAGACTCTGCCAAGTATGGACAAGTTATGTCTTACTCTCCGCATTCAAACTTGCAGACACAGCTTGGAGTGTTACATTCCTTGCTTCTTTTTGTGGTCAGCCTTGTAGACAATGGTTTTGGAGACCCAAATCCATGGACTTTGCTGCCCATTTTGTATGCACATCAAAAAGGTGAGGAAAAGAGAGCAAGAGCAGGATCAGAGTCAGTATATTATTTGGAGAGATGGAGAAGGAGGGACATTCTCAATGGCTGTAATCTTAGTTACCTGTTCTGGCTTGCATTGCTGGACTCTGCCATATCCCAGATGTGAAGCTGAACTGAACATAGAGCAGACTCCACCCATGGGAAGATCAGCCTGACCTTTTTATTACTGTAGATGTATCCAGCATCTTAGGTGTAGGACATTGTGCCAGGTAATTAGTTATTTGTATGGGTGGCACAGATCTGTGGCTAATGCAGGTACAAGGATATATTTAGCAATCCATATTCCTGGAATAATGTTCAGTTTTTGTAGTTAGGGAACACAGTTGCTAAAATGGAATAAAAAGCAGGCAAAAAGACATTTATTTCTACTGTTCTGTGGTGACATGCAGTGCTCAGTTGGCCTCTCAATGTGTTTTTCCTCAGGATTGCTCAGTCTCATCTTCTCCCTGAGTCTTCATGCTACTTGTTTGTGCCATCATGAAGTAACTGCAATTTATGAGCTGCTGTTTTGCCAGGTTTTGTTGAATGGAAGGTATTATTTATCCCTTCTGAAGCTACACATGAGATGGTTGAACTGCATGAATTCTGATGCATTCAATAGGATGAAAGAAGTCACTACTCTAAAATCCCATGCTGAGCTCTTGCCAGGATTAAGCACTGAAATATTTCAGCACTTAGCTCAGTGCAATCCAAAAGGACTCCTTGGGTTTTTGTTTTTGTTTTTGTGTTTTTTTTTTTGACAAGAAAACAAGTGGTAATAGGATGCAGATCACTTCCAGAAGAGTGGTAATTAATGGAAGCCTCCCTCCTCAGGCTGTGGATGGAGGATTCATCTGAGCAGCCCTATAAAGCAGACTTTGGCTGGAGGGGTCTGGGGAAACCCCCTGACTCCACTGACTAGAGTTTAGGTATTGAATTTGGACTTGACACCTACTTTTTTGCATAACGAAGTTAGCTAGGCTGGGTGAACTCCAGAATTGCTTTCTAATCTCAGCTGCCCTGTATTTCTGTGCTTGACTTTGCTTCCAGGCTTCTGGGTAGAGCTGTGTGTCATTGTCTCTTTGGTGGGATGGGGCTCTGGGACAGTCTGCAGTCCATGTTACCACTGGTAACTTCTGAGGGTCTGCCTGTACCATCATGTGCATGAAAATGGAGTAGGTGGGTAAGGAAGCTTTCTCACAATTTATTTGTCTTTTTGTACATGATTTTAAGGGAACATTTTAGAGATGGCACAAAACATGGAAGGAAAATATGGATGTCTTGCTTTCCATTGTTTCAATTTTGGGGGTGGTGGTTTTGCATCTTTGTATCCTTTTCCTTTTTTCAGTCAGAGAGTCATTTAGGTTGGGAAAGGTCTCCAAGATCATCAAGTCCAACCACTAATACAGCACTGCCAAGTCTACGATTAGCAATGTCTCCAAATGCGTACATGTATTTAAATCCCTCCAGGGACATCTGCTGTGGACAGCCTATCTCAGTGCCTGACAGCCCTTTCAGTACAGACAATTTCCCTGATGTCCAATCTAGGCATCCCCTCGTACAACTTGAGGCCATTTCATCTTCTCCTGTTGTTTTCTAGTGACCAGGAAAAGATACCAGCCTTCAAACTCCTTCCTTGGGATTCTTCAAGACCTGACTGAACCTCTCTGATGAAGATTGTAAGGGCTGTGTTCCTCTGGCAATGGCTGGGAGAGTGTAAGCAGAAGAGAGGAAATTTGGGTTGTGTAAACATCTTGAAATCTGGCTATTTCTTATTATGGGTTTGGAAATTAGGAGTCTTAGGGGTACACAAGAAAAATTAAGAGTTCAGTCTTAAGAGTATGTGGTGAGGTGTGCACATCCAGGTAGAATATTTAACCAGTGTGGACAGGTGAGGTGAAATGTGGTCAAAGACTGAACCCTTTGGCCCACAAAAGAAGGAAAGGCTGCCTTTCTGTGCTGGGTCTTGGCTGGATTCTGGGTACACATCCCACATCAGAACAAAGTCACAACCTCTTTCCAGTTCCACTTCTCTTTAATTTTTAGTTTTGCTGTGCTTAAGGCAAAAGTTTAACTCTGCTCTCTGAACCTAGTGGTGGCAGGAACCAAGGAAGGAATGCTTTTCCTCTGTCTTGAGTCATATTTGATCTGCCTTTTATGGGCCATTTTTGATGGTCATCTGAGACAACTAAGTATTTTTTGTGTCTGATTAAAACAATAATGTAACATTTAAAATAAAAAAAAGCTCACAATAGATGCCTTTGAGGAATACATAATGAAACAGAACTTTTCCCTCCTTCATGCACACCTGATGTTTACAGTGAAGACTGCTATTGTTTCAGAGGTGCAAAAGTGTGATACAGGGTTAGTAGTTCATTAACAAGAAGTAAAAATGTGCCTCAAGAATGATGGGAAAAACATTGTGAAATCTGCTGGTGGCAGTTCCTGGGGGAGAAAGGGGATGTTTATTTTAATTTGTATATTACTGTAGTCAAAGAGAATGAACCTAAGAATCTCCTATCTAGCTGATTCAGCAGTTGTAGGTTGTTTATTGTCATGAATTCAGGTCTAAATCCAGATCTTGCTGCACACAATGAGAAACCTAGTTTCATCAGGAAACACTATTTGTCCCTTAAACAAATAGCATTCACTACTTTGTATTTTAGGAGTGACTGGGACAAAAGTGTTGTAAAAAGAAGATCTGTTGAGGGGGATGATAGTTTAGGTGGCTTTGTAACTGGAAATGCCCAGGTCTGGGGAATAACAGTGTTGGAAAATATAAATTATGCTCTTTATCCACCGTCTTTTCTGAGAAGTAGAATTTCTGTGTAGAGATAACATAGGTGCTTATGGAGACTTGGAGGCCCTCTCTCAGACATTTTTGAACTCCTTGTCTTGGGAGAGAGATAAAAGCAGAAATCATAATAGCACAGAGGAAATTCACTGTGTTGTGAAGTGTTGCACAGGTCTGTTGATACGTGAGGCTGGGAACAGCCCACACAGTTTTTGCCCTGGTTAAGATGACAGCAGTATATTTGTCCATGTTGTGCCAGCATGGTGATGGAATAAATCTACTCTTTACACTTCAGCTGTGGATTCTGGCCCCCTTGGTTACCTGCATATATTTGCTTCTCACAGTGACACAGCACTGGGCTGTCTTTGCTGATGTCTCGTCATTTAGGAGGTCTGTGGTTGGTCATCCCTGTAGCAAGATCTCCAGATGGAAAGAAGAAAATACCTGCAGAAGGTGACTTCTCCAAAGAATTTCTGCATATAAGGTTAGGGATTCTGTCAGCATGTGCTGCTTCTTTCCAGTGGCTATTGAGGGAAGGAGAAGTGTTTAAGCTGGGCCTCTGGATGTGGGTTGGACCTGCCCCGGAGAGAGAAAGAAGAGTCACCTAAAGATAGAGGGGAGAACTGTTATCCAGCTGATAATCAGCAGCAGTTTTATGGTTGTGCTTCCACCAACAGACTGAAAGGAATTCAATTATTTTGATTTAAAATTAAAAAATATTTGAATTTTTTCAATGAAAAGTTATTTCAGTTTGTACTTTGTGTTCCAACTCCCTGATACAAGAGTAATGTAACTTTTCCACAACTCCTTCTCTCTTTCTTTTTTTCTCCCCTCCTATTCCTATCCTCAAATTAGCACAGTTTTGAAGAAAGTAAAGAAAATATTTGGATTTGTTGATACTACATTTTTCTTCTGCAAAAATGCTTTGGTAGTTTTTTTTTTTTTTTGTTGTTGTTGTTTTTGCCTAGTTGCAATAACAAAAATAAAAAGTCTTCTTCTGAGACTATATACAGATTTTGGTCATTTAACCTGTGCCTACCTGAAAATGTTGATCTTGTTTAAACATGGAACACAATCACAGAATTATACTTAAACTTTTGCAGGACTGTTTTGAAGTGCAGATTGGTGTTGGTAGATGGATGGTTTCTAGTGAAGTGTTATGCTAAGAGTTACAGTTTAGTTTCTACATTTAATAGATAAAAGTGCAAATGCATTTCCCAGTAATAGTTCATCACTCACAATAGGATCTGCTATGTTAAAGACTTGAGAAAAGGCCACATAAACTCCTGTGGAAAGCAGCCAATCTGAAAAACAAAAGTGTAATTTTGAATGAGAAGTCAGAGTCTAACTGTGACACTGTTGAGTTTTTCCATTTTTATGAA
This sequence comes from Chloebia gouldiae, assembly GCA_003676055.1. Taxonomy (NCBI): domain Eukaryota; kingdom Metazoa; phylum Chordata; class Aves; order Passeriformes; family Passeridae; genus Chloebia; species Chloebia gouldiae. The sequence goes on from QUSF01000057.1 coordinate 2,618,614, forward strand.
TTCTTATCTTGCTATTAAAGAAGAAGTGCATTTGAGAAAGTAAACGAGGGCGCTTGTACCCCACTAAGACCCAGGCTATTAACTGCCTCTTTTGATGATGTACAGCCTGACTCTGTTGGGAGTTTGGCTGTGGATTTAAATGTTGAATTTAACTATGGTAAACATATTTTGGTGCAAAGCATGTATAATAACAATTTGCATTTACATAGCATCTTTTACTTAAGGATTTTGCAATGTCTAATTAATTAAATCTGTTTCCCCCTGCCCCAAATACCACTGTGGTATGGATAATGAATGCAATTTTAAATTGAGCAGCTATAGCAAGAGGATTAAGACAAGAGGGTTCTGGTGCCTTCGTGGTGGTCCTGATTGTGGCGGGCCTAGGGCTTGTTCTGCAAACATGCTGAGCAGCCTCATCTTATGCTCACAGTGATCTGAAACACCCTGAAAAAATAAAGATGTCAAACCAGCTCCACACTGGTGGGTGGAAAGTGCTCTGCAGACTTCATGCACAGCGTCTTATGCTGGTGTTTGGGTCCTGGGAATGCTCACACGCAGCTGTGCCACCCACTGCCATGGCAGCTGGGGCGTTCAGGTGCTCAGGGCTGTCTGGAAGCTTTTAGGACATCAACGGCTAGTTCAGCCAACAGGTAGAATTTCTCACTGCCAGATAAATGCTGAAATCTGTTTTAGATTTCCAGTTTGGAAATAATTTTTAAAAAGAAATAAAAGAAAGGAAAGGAAAGCATTCTAATTAGCTTAAATGCTTCCTTAGTTGCTTTTTCTTTTGGCCCACAACAATAACAAAACATCTGAGAATTTCTGTGCAAGCTACCAAAATTACATTTCCAGATGAGTAGCAGGATACATTGACATCTGTTCTTCTGCATACCACAAAAATAAAATCTAGCAGCAATCTGAGTCAGGCTGCAGAAGGTGTTTCTAGGATAAGGTAATTGTTTTGATGACAGTGGTTGAAGACCTCTGAAAGGTACTGAGGTGCTGGAATGTGTCCAATGACAATCAGTAGAGCTGGGAAGGGTGCGGCCCACAAGCATTCTTAGGTGCAGAGAGGTAGCTAAGGGGCTCATACTGGAGAAATGGCGACTCAGGGGTACCTCCTGTCTCTCTGCAACCTCCTGACAGGAGGTGGAGCCAGGTCCCAGTCAGCCTCTGCTCCCAGGGAACAGAACAGGACAAGAGGACATGGTATCAAGATATGCTGGGGAAGGTTTACACCAGATATTGGGAAAACATCTTCAATGAAAGGGCTGCTCAAGCCTGGCACAGGCAGCCCAGGACAGTGGCAGACTTGCCATCCCTGGAAACATTTACAAGCCATATGGTTGTGGCACTTGGAGACATGGGCTACTGGTGCCCTCAGCACTGCTGGGGAGTGGCTGGACTCGGTGATCCTAGAGAGCTTTTCTGCCCTAAACAATTCTGTTATTCCACCACTGATGATATGTGACCTTAATTTACTTAATAAGGATAATTCTTAAATGATACCTGACCAGTTGGAAGATTATGTATTTGCAGTGAATTGACTGTGAGCTATAAGACCAGTAGTTTTGGGAAATGAGTAGAGGAAATCATAAAAGATACAATTCTGTGTCTTTGTGCACCCCTGAGCAATGGAGAGCATGCCAGGATGCTACTTGCTGTCTGCTGTGTCCTCACACCTCCTACTATTCCCTAGAAGTGGGAGCATTATTTAATTTTTTTTTAATCTAGGAGAAATCTGGGAGAAATCTAGGTGAGACTTAAGATGACTCAAGAAAGAAAAACTGTAAAAAAAAAAATATAAAGTGTTTGAAGTAATGTTTTAATAATGCTGCAGTGTATCTTTTGAGGAAAGTTCTTGCTTATGTTCTCTATTCTTTGAAAGAGCTCTTCCTGCAGTTCTGTCCCTAGAAAACACCATGTTAGCCAAGAATAGAGATTTTATAAGCCTACAGGGTTTTCTCATTTTGTTTTGTTTTGTTTGCTGGTTTTTTGTTTGTTTTGTTTGGTTGGTTTTGGGTTTTTTTGTAATGAACCATTGTTTCTTTATGATTTTATGTTACATTAAGGCAAAAAATGTGTGAATTTTGAGTTTTATGTAATTACTCATAAAAATGTTGACCTGTAATTAAAAAATACACAAAAAAAAAGCAGTAGAAAAAAGAGAAAGATGTCACTGGCACTTCATCAAAATACAAGTTGCCTGGCTCTGAGCTGCTTGATAGAATTAGCACATCTACCAGCAGTGAGGAATATCACTTGTGGAAATCCCACAAGAATCAGGAGGGATGGGGACTGCCTGTGCTGACACAGACTTGACACCTGGCTTGGGATTTTCACACAGATGTGGCTCAAAAGTAAATTCAGTAAAAAGAGTGAAAGGAGTGTTGGGGTCCCTCTGGAATTTTCCTTCTTTTCATTGTACATTCATTACAATGATCTGAAATTCTTGAGCTCAGCCCTCTGATGATATTATACCTTTTTTTGAACACTAACTTCTGAAAAAGGCTCATGTACAAGCAGTATCCCTCTAAAGAGAGATGTGTGGGTTATCCCCTCCCCAGCTGGCTTCATCCCTGGCACTTTTGGGTCCAGAACTTGTGGTCTCCCCAGATGTTAGCATCCTCCTGGGGGAAGGATGGCCCTCGACGACTGAGACTTAAAGACTGCAAGAGTATGTAGTGTGTGGAAGAGTGTGGTGGGGAGGCAGCAGGTGCTGCTACAGGTGCACTAATTGCAAGGTCCATAAGAGGTGGGGATGATGCTGGGGGCTGTGGATAAGGCTGTTAGCAAATCAGTGTTTGTTGCTAAACAGAGGCGTTGCTTTTGGTCCTTCTGTCCTTGTTAATATAGTTATATGGCATATGGACACAAGCTATTCCCAGGCCTTGGTATAGCCTAAAAGAGGTGTGGTAGCTGTTCACACAGGAAAATTGTGTCCTCAGTGGCCTGAGCTGTGTATGCTCACCAGTAAAGGCAGTCACAAATGCAACCAATTCCAGCTTTGCCCCCATGCTGATGCAGAGACAGCCAAGCTGTCTGGTGAATCAAAGCAAACTATGAATCTTGTGGAGCCAGGGCATTGCCCAGCCTAGCCTGGATGACAAAGCTGCATCTGGCCCCTGAGCCCTCTGGAGAGCATTGTCCATATCTCCTTGTGGGGCTGCACTGGGGATGGTCATCGTAGGAATAAGGGAACACTGGCAGTAATAAGGGCACACAGGACATACATCACACCTGGTGCATGAACACAGGGTATGGTGTTGCAGACCACATTTCTGCTTTGTATGTCATTGCCTGCAGCTGCTGAGGCCATACCAGGAGGTGCTCCATGAATCCTCATGTACTGCCCTAGAGGATCCCAATGGCTTTGATTGCTCTAGAGAGGCCAGTGTTCATTCTGTAGTCAAATGTTTGACCAAAAGAGGTACATCTGCTGTGGTCTTCCAACTGTAAGGATGTGCAAGGCTGCAGAAGTCACATCAGATCTTAGGAACATGCAGAGGTGGGATTATAAGGTTATGGCCGGGTGCACCTTGTCCATTGTATAAGGGTTCACTTAACAGATTTGGGGATGCACTGCTGCATCCTCAGTATTCAGGAGACGGATTTTATCCATCTCTTCTGGGGACTTCATTACCTTCAAGTCTTGATATTAACTCGGGTATTAATGAGGCATGATCTTAAATACTTAACACATGACTAGGATATCATTGGGCCCTCCTGTGACAGCGAAAAAGCAGCTCTGTGGTGCTGTGTGATATTGTCTCCCTGCCCAGCATGTGGTGGACAGGAGTGCTTGTCCCCTGTGCTTGACCCCTTGGAGAGATGGAAAGCTACTGCTCCTGTGCATCATGTCACCCAAGAGTTTGTAGACCATAGGGCTACTTCTGTGCTTTCCTCTGCAAGACACTGCCTGCAGACCCTCAGCAAAATGCTCCCTTTCTGTAGTGGCTGTTCTGATCTCTTCTGGCTGCAGCTGGCCTCTGATGCAGCAGGGGAAGTCCCTCCTGCTGGGTGGATACAGAATGAATTTGCAGTCCTCATGGAGGGGAATGCACCATCATGTTTGTGGGCATGGTGCTCCACCAGCGCTAGCTGCTGTCATCACCGTCATTCCTGTGTCCCCACTACCTGGCGTAAAGAGGTTGTAGGCAGCAGGGATCAGCGGTGGTACCACAGGTCTGGGAGAGGAGGGGAGCAAGTGTGAAATTTGGCAATCCTTCTGGGACACTGTCTCAGTCTCTCCTCCCTCTGGAGTGGAGAGGTAGGGGTGGTAGGGGCACATAAGCTTTGCTCAGCATCACATACACCTTGCAGAGAACAGAGCAGCTCTGCCCCCATCATCCAAGGTGCTGTCCTGAATGTACTCCTCTCTCTGATCTTTGTAATTATTCCTGCCCAATCTTTCTTCATATTTTCTTTTAATTATTTTCCCCTTTCTTCTCTCCTCGTCTTTTTTTCCCTCTAAAACTCTGACACTCCTCTCTGGTGTATTGAGAATGTGAGTGAAATTGAAGGCTGGAACGTCTCAAGTCTTTATGATGATGAATTACTTTCACTGCCAAACCTTTTATTGTCTGTGATTTGTAAAGAAGGGAAGCTGATTTATTGTGGCCAACTGTCATGCCATTTAATACAGTTATAAATTCTGACAACATGATGGCCACTGTTGTCCAGGGACCCCCTCTGGTCACTCTTGTGTCCTGCTTTTGTCCACGGTCACTGTCCTCAGCTGAGGAGCAGGCAGGTCAGATTGTGAGCTGGGAGTTCTCACTTGAGGAGTAATGGCTGAGGATCAAGCAAGCCCCAAGTGTGTCACCCAGACCCAGGCAGGCTGCACGGTGCCCAGGTCTTGGGACGGGTGGAGATGTCCCATGGTTCCCATCCCTATGGCATCCCCTCATCCTGGTACTCGCACTCATGGATCGCTTCAGCCCTGCTTTAATGTGGCAGAAGGAGAATATCACATGGGGCTTGGAGCAAGATACCTTTCCATAATCCCTTCTGTTCTCTGGTCTGAACTCACTGGATGATGCTTCCATTAAGTAATCCACTCATTTGTTATTTTTTTAACTACATGGTACATCAGCTGAGATACAAATCTCACTATGTTATGAGATGCTATCCATCCACTAGAAAGCTCAGAAAGAGGTGGGACTTGGAAGTTCTAATTTGGTTCTGCTGCTTGCTAGGGCAGATGAACAAAGCAATTTTGTCTCAAAGGGATTTCAAATTACACGTTTCAAGCTCCTTCAGCCAAATAGAGTAAAATATTTCAAACTTGACAACTGAGAATATTTGGTGGAAAGTACTGAAACCCCAGTGTGTCAACATTTCCATAACTTCACTATTTCCATCACAGAATCTAGGTAAAGTGCCTGATTTCAGCTTTTCATCTTATTCCAGGATAATAAAAACATTACTTAAATATCATAAAAATAGCATATAGATTGTTGACTTGGACTTTGTTGAACCCTAATTAAGATGTAATAATTGAGGGTGTACATATTTGTTCTATGAGGAGTAGAAAACCACTCATGACATTAACAATGATGCTTGGATTGGAAATGCCTCCATCTAAGATGAATTTCAGAATGCAGATCATAAATATTGATCTTTGTGAGATGAAAAATTTCAGCATGGGTTTAGTGGTTTAATGTCACTTCAAAACAGACTGGTGGAAGCTGTTGGATTTTCTTTTCCTTTCTGCTTATGTAGAAAGATAAATAACCAGTTGTCAATATACTCATTCTTCCCATTTCTGGATGCACCAGCAGGCTGCTGGGTCGTGTTCACCCATGTCAGTGTTGCCAGGGCTCCTCTGCCTGGGGAGGTGCTGTCTGCATAGGAAGGACAGTGAAGCCTCAGGTCGTCTGGCATCTGGCTGAGCATTGGCAACCCCTAGCACAGCAGTTCTGCACTGAGCCTGGCTGGGGTATCGCAGAATCACAGACTCACAGAATCACCAGGTCGGAAGAGACCTTCAAGATCATCAAGTCCAACTCATGCCCTGACACCTCAACTAAATCATGCACCAAGTACCACATCCAGTCTGTTTTTAAGCGCATCCAGGGATGGTGACTCCACCACATCCCCAGGCAGACCATTCCAGTACTTTATCACTCTTTCCATGAAAAACTTTTTCCTAATATCAAACCTGTATTTCCCTTGATGCAGCTTGAGACTGTGGCCTCTCATTCTGTCAGTTTTTGCCTGGAGAAAGAGACCAACCTCACCTGACCACAGCCACCTTTTGGGAGTTGTAGAGAATGATAAGGTCATCTCTGAGCCTCCTTTTCTCCAAGCTAAACAACCCCAGCTCCCTTAGTCGTTCCTCACAGGACCTGTGCTCCAAGCCCCTCATCAGCCTCGTTGCCTCCTCTGGACGCATTTGAGCGTCTCAACGTTCTTCCCAAACTGAGGGCCCTGAACTGGACCCAGTGCTTGAGGTGTGGCCTCACCAGTGCTGAGTATAGGGGCAGAATGACCTCCCTGCTCCTGCTGGCTAGGTCATCTGCATTCTTAGATGCCCTTCATGAAGTGGCCGTGGTGGCAGCTGGTGGCCCAGAGGCCGTCTCCATTTTTCCTCACGCACTTTCCTGGTGCCTAGGAAGGTCTCAGAGGTGAATGCATGGCCTGGTATGAGCCCTCTGAGTAGTCTATGGACAGCAAGTTCTTTTAGGCAGGTCTGTGAGATAAATCCTGAAGATCTGAGCCCTGCTGAAGGAAGCCCTCCCTTGGGAGCAGCATCTCTGATCCCAGGGCAGCTACCAGCTTGAGCCAAGGCTGTGGACCCCAGTAATGTGCAGGACCACTCCTCAGGGCTGGCATGTCCCTTTTTGTAACTGTTAAATGTTTGTTAAATGGGCTGAACATGTGGAGTTAGAAGAAGTCTGGATTTCCATTTTGTGATGAGGCAGAGGCTGGAGGCCAGCCACCTCTCCCCATACATCCTATACATATCCATTAGTTTTTGGGAGCATCCATGCTACCACAGTAAAATGGTGGCAATGCTACTTTTCATACTACAGGTCCTACTGTTTGGTTTTTCCCTTGTAGATCCAAGGAGTTGTCTGAAGTCTGGTAGCAGTGAGAGGAGTTTATAGTTCTGGACATACTGATGGTGGTTTCCTTCTAGTCTCCTTGATTGCAAAGAGAAGCTAGAAAACATCTTCTGGACATTTGTAAAAATCCAAACACTGGAAAAGAAGAAAAGGGAAAATGTTTTATTTAAATATCTCTTGGTAACTCAGTCCCCTGAATGATTTTTCTGGGGTGTTTAGCATCTAGCTGTGTATTTACATGAACAGGGATCCCCCAGACCACAAACTTTTCATGCTGCTGATCCTCTTGGTCATCCCACATCTTTCCAGCAGCACAGTGATTACTGTGGAGACAGTCTCACCAAGCCTGCTGTGCTGCTCTTATTAGAAGTATTGCTGTGCTGCAGAAGGAAAACAACAATAAAGGGAATATGTTGCTTCTGCATGCGTTAAGAGCACTGATCAAACCACAAGAGATCCCATTTCAGACATAATGTGCATTGGAGGGCAAAATTAGATTGAGGAGTAAATGGAGCCTAAAATCTCCATAGTTTTATTCGTCAGAAAGCTGTTTCATTGCGTGGTTTAATTCTCCTATTTCTTTCATTCACTGCATGTAGCATGCTGGCTAGAGTACATTTTAGAAATAAGGCAATGAAAAAACCCCTTCTTTAATATGGCAGTGGTTGTGAGGTGTGTAAGGCTGTTCAGACCTAAGATGTGAAGTGATATGAAATGCAGAAGCATGTTACTCAACAGCAGAAAAACAGCCAAACTGGCACTTCCTACATTTTAGCAGGAAGAAGTATTTTGTTTTGGAATTGTTATTTTGTATTTTGGCTTTTGATTTTGGTTTCTTTTGCATTAATTTAATTCTGAACTCTTTAATGTTGGTTTTATTATTTCTAACTGAATGCTTTATTTCATTACTGCTTGTGAATTACACTGCATGATGAATGGCACTTAACCAAAAACTCACATTTTGTAGGCTAAGACCTGCCATGATGGTAAGCCCATTATTTTTATGTGGGATTTCTTTTCTCTCCGCTTTAAACATGTCAGTTTGATGGGAGGAGGCTAACTGGTCTCTCAGATAAGTAGACACATGGGGTTTTTTGCCTTTGTAGGCAACACTTGATGTAATTTTCAAATGAATGCAAATTGCTGAGGAGAGCACTTGGTGTGCAGTGAATCCCTTCAGAAATATTGAAAACTACATATCAGTATAGTTGGCATCAGTGGTATGACCAGAGCAGGAGGACAAGCCCATGTGTGTGTCTGTCCTATACACACCTTTGTGCATCCATGCTTCCAGTCTGCATTCCCTGCTCCATTTCTTTTCCAGAACCTCTGGAACCTTACTTGGCTTCCCTCATGCTGCTTCAGCAGTTCCCACATCCTAACTGCCTGCATTTTTGGCTCTTCCCGCCTTGCACTGTGAGCCATGGAAATAAGAAGGGGGAGAGGAGCCAGTTTAAGTTTTCCAGTGAAACTTTGACCAGACCTGAAACCCATTTGAATACCTCCATCAGTTTCAGTGTAAGCAAGTCTCATCTTTGAGATCTCAGCCAACAGGATCCCATCCTGTCAGAGCCAGAATGAGCTGCCTTCCCCTGCTCTTGAAACTTGATGTCTGTGAAGGTGCTTCTCCGCCACACTGGTGGAGGGACTAACCCCTGGACGAGGAACCAGTGGGGGTTTATTCAAGCTTAGGCTGTTGGGTCCTTGTGCCTCCATGTCCTTTTCTGTGGGTCCCTGCTGAGCTCATGAAGGTCCATCCTTTTGGCTGTGACAGGGCCCTGAAGATCCAATATTCAAGATTTTTACTTTGTTCAGGTCTATTTCATACAAAAAAAAAAACAACCAAAAAAGACCAAACAACCAAAAAATCAAAACCAGACCCACAGCAAATAGAAAAACAAAATGTTTGTCTTAAAAAACTCCAGATCTGAAGAAAGTTTAACAGAAAGTACCAAATAAGGTAAAACCAGCCCAGAGCAGTGTGCACTTCTTCACTATATTTGTGATACCTTTTGTATCAGTCCTCACTGTCTTAAATTTTATATAGTAAATTAATTTTAATATTGAAAATGAGATTTAACATCTTTTTTAAAAAGAAAATAAAATGTTCTAGCATCTTCAGAATGTTTTCAACACATTAACTTTTTTGAGTTAAAATGCCAAATGAACAACTCTCTGCTTGCATAAAATCCAGGTTTACACAATTCAAGTTTTTGGGGCATTTCTGCCTCTTAGTGTAAAGGTTTCATTATTAAAGGTCTTGTCTGACACTGGCACAAAGGCAAACGTGACATGACCTCTGTGGTCTGCCACCTCCTCCTCATTGTGTATCTGTTTGGCCTCTCCTTTGGGAGGGACTGTGTTTTTCAATAAGGGATCAGTTCCCAGGATTTAAGCATGCAGTGGCTGGGCAGGGACATGGACCTGTGTGAGATTTACAGACTCTGCGAGGCAGCCTCCCCCAAAGAACTCTCTTCTTCAGGGTTCTGCTGCAGCTGCTGCAGGATGCTCCATGCTGCTTGTGACCTGCTGCTCCTCTGTTGTTCTCCAGGCTGGTGTGGGGGGAGAAGGGCCCCACAAAATGGGTTTAATGGATCCAGACCAGCACGTGTCCTCCCTCATCATCCTTGCTCTGACCTCCATCTGCCCTCCCTGCCTTTTGGTGTCCCTTGATAGATGATAAAGTTGTAGTGGTGTGTAATGTAATGTGGTGGGATTGTCTCCATGATTCTGCCATGCATCCCATGCATACCCACACTTCCCCACATCCCTCCACATTCAGAACTGTGAGCACCTGAGACCCAGGCCATGCTTTGCCCTGCCCCAACCAGTGGTGGGCCTGCTAGCCCACCTGGGCTCAACAAAGAGAAATCTTGCAAGGTCTGAAGATGTCATTTATTGTGGGCCAGGGAAAGGCTAAATTATGCAGGTGCATTTTAGTATGTGGCCACACAAGAATTAGTGTGAGAGTGGGTTCTTGCAAAGATGTTGTCTGTCTGGGATATTTTCCCTATTTTCCACACAGATATCCCCTCCAATACATTGGGATTGTGTGCACTGAATGAAGGGATCAACCCGTGGAATTCTAACTTGCATGTGTTACAGGAGGGACAAGAGAGCCATGTGGTCTTTGACCAAGGTTGATAATGGTGCAGCTCAGATCTGCAAAAAAAACTGTCTCATCCTAGCAACCCTAAAAAGTATGTGACAAGCTGGAATATTGAGTTGTTTATAGGGTGCACAGAAGAAGGAACAGGAGTTTTATGCAGCAGGACAAAAGAGATTGTCCAGAGGATATGGGAAGAGCACTCTGTAGCTCCAGGACTCTCTTAGGAATCCAAGAGAAAACATACTGGGGGTACTTTCTCACTGCATTTGTAATTGGGTCAATGGAAAGAGTAACAGAGACACCTGCTATGAAAGGCAGCTTTGGAGTCCTGTAAACATCTGCTGCTTCTTTGCAGATGAGGAGACAAACAGACCCACATCTGCAGCCCCTGTTTCCATGCAGTGTGCTTAATCTGAATTTTATGGCTCTGATAGCAGATTACGGTGCCACTGTCATGAGCCCTTGCAGCCCCAGTCACAGTGGACACTGCGCATTTCAATACCTCCTCCACTAATCTTTCCCCCACTGCTCCCATTCCCTGGCTGCTAATTTCACGCAGGCACTTAAACATGATGGATAATTGTGTTCTGCTTATCAATGTTTAATTTAAGGGCTGTTCCGTCTGACCTGAATGCCCTCTGCAAGAGCTGTGCCTCATTATTGATTTCATGGTCATACCTGTGACATTACCTGCTTTGTAGGAAGTAGACTTTGACATTCCTGTGAGGCTTTGGCAGCCAGAGCTAATTGTCAGAAGAATAATCGAGTCAGCAAAATCATTACAGGTGATCTGTATGTTACCACTGTTTTATCTGCCTCTAATTAGGTGCAGGAGAGGTAACTCATCACAGTAAGCACACCACACTGGTTTGATGTCCACAAATAGAGCAAGATGAGCACAGGAGGGGAGTTATTCATTAACAGCAGCGATTCAGTGTGTTGGAGTCCTGTGCTGGTGACATCTCCTTTCCCAGTGGAATGGCATGAAATGCTGTACTGCAGGCATCCATAAGATACAGAATCTGAGCAAATTTTAGGCAGGACTGAATGTTGGGACAAGTGCTCAGAGGCTTTGGACCTGAGGCAGTAATGAGTGTGCTGCTGCTGTGGACCAGCATTCTATGTGTGATGAAACCAGATAACTTTTTTAGGACATGCTTTTCTCTTATTTGGGCACTCTAATGCCCCATGTTGCTGCCCTGGGCACATCCTGGGTGATACACACACATCCCCATGTGGCAAAGGGAGCAAGAGCCAATTGATGGAACTCATCAGGTCTTTTCCTGATAACAGTGCTGTGCATTTGACAAAAAAATTTTCTTTGAAACAATCAGTTCAGCATGATCAAGTTCTTCACAGAAGAAAGGGAGCTTTTATAAGTGGGAACGGGGTTTTTCAGAATAAAAGTCGATGTTGGTGATCAATTTCACAGAACATGGCTAGAAATTTGGGCTTGTTGCCCAGAGCTGAAGTGGTACCCAAAAGGCATCGCTGCCAATTACCTTTTTTTTTTCTGGTGTTGAGCAATGACATCCCTTCCTGTAAGGCACCACAGCTTCCTCATATCTGGGGTAGCAGATGCATGGTATGGCAGGATGGCTGCCAAAGCTCACCAAAGAGAGAGCAACAAGTGCAGGCTCCTGGGGCCAGCAGTCCTCTGGGGTCCTAGCAGCAGAACAGTGACAGTGCAGGTCCCTTCCTCTACCTCTGCAGTGATGTTTGAAGGCACTTGATGAGGGAGGGGCCAGGAACACAACCACAGCAGGAGTGCCTCCTCCTCCCATCACAATGTGGAGTCTTAGAGACCATGCAAGGTCATTTTGAAGACAGCACAGTCTAAAGCCAAGTTAATCCATCTGGGAGGCCTTCTGGAAGTGGTTTATCAAATCTGCTGGTGCCCCTGCTGCAGCTGCTACGTGGCATTCCTGTACAAAACCAGCATAAGGATTCCTTGCACACAGATGCTGCCAGGCAAGGAGCTGTAGAGCCTCAGACTGAATGAGACGGAAGCACCTGCCCAGCTTATTGCACAGCTCTGTGGGCTAGTGTGACAGCATCTCTTCACTGCTAGTTTGACTAGCGCAAACCTGCATTTTTAAAAATAGTTTTCTGGAACAACACGAAGAGTCAGGTGAGGCAGCAGCCTCTGTGGATGTGGCGGGGAGGGCTCTGATCTCTGCTGTTGGCCAGGTCTGTGAGGATCTGGTTCGGGCCAGGATGCCTGAGATGGAGCCTAGGGCAGTGCTGGTCTCTGCTGGGTGGAGAACTCTGCTTCTGGGTGGTACCTTGTGTAATTTCAGACAGGGTGTGTGCTACCTTGGGTAGCCATTTCAGATGGTCTGATGTCTTGTAAAGATACCTGCAAGGAAAGTGGGAGGACTCACCGGCACTGCTGGACTGACTTTCTCAGTATTGCTGCCCTATTGAACCTCTGACTCTGAAGAGGTGGCATTACGCCATTAACCCAGAGCACTGCCTTATTCTTGACCATGCTCCTGAGCTGCTGGCAATCACACACCTGCTGTGAGCATGGGGCAGGGGGCAAAGGCCTGGCTTCCCTCAGTGCAGACCATGGTGCATTGTGGAAAGGAAAATCACCAGCCCTGCTGGTGGTTGTGAGACAGCGGTAAAGGGGCTTTGTGAGCCCCCTTCCACCACCTGAACCCTGTACATTTTCTGATGTATCCTTTGCTGTAATTAATTACGTGTCCAGTGGGCTCATTTCTTTCATACTGTTACTGACAATCTGTTAGATAAAGGGAAAAAAAATGTGTTGGTGCCCTGTGGTATTGAAAGTGAAGGGTTTTCACACTGTCAGGGTAATGAATTCTGCACGGGTTTGAAGCACCTGAGCTTGGGGGAGTCCTTGTGTCATGTGTCTGGGAGTGACAACCCCCAGTGGTTAATTACTGCCATGGATGAGAGCTGAGCTGATAGCAAAATGAGATAATTTCATTAGTAGTTAAATTTGAAGTTAATTGGATTCACGTTTACACACAGTAGTGTACAAAGACACACTTGGAAATTCTCTTTGCTGCCTTTTGATTTTTTTAAGAAGGTAGGTGGATTGAGGAATGTTTCTAAACTGCTCCCTCTTTTTTTTTTCCACTGTGGTTTGGAGAGAGGAGAGTCCTTTGCTATTGCAGGCTGCTCTCTGCCCCAGCCCTTTTGTCCTGCAGCAGGGACATTTGCTGATGCCCAAGCACTGCTTGCTTCATCTGTGCAGGGATTGCTGCTAAGTTCTCCTGTAGCTGGTGGAAAAATTTCTTTTATGGAAGAAAATTACTTATTTACACTTTCTTTGCAAAATGATAATTTGCTCTCATTGCAAGTGTTGCCAGCTCCTAGTGAACAGAGGGGTATATTTTTTTACTATCTTCTGTGTGCAGAGCCTTTGACATATGCAAGGATGTCCATAGCAGAGGTGTTTGCTCCACTCTCCACAATGACAGCACTGGTGCTCCCCCTAAGACATTATCTCTCTGGAAATCAGATGGGTGTTGGGTCAGCATTGCTTTGGAGGTGTTCACCGGGAACCTGAAGGAACCTGGTGAAGCAGTCTGGAGGAGGTGATGCAATAAAGGAGATGGCAGGGTCCAGCTGAATGTGCACTAGAGCTGCTGTATGCTCCTTGTATCATGGGGATCTGCCAGTTTCAGGTCAGCTGATATCACTGAAGGTATCAATGCTGTTGGGCCAGCCTCTCCATGGGGAGGCCACTGTAGGAAAGACTCAGAAAGGTATTTTGGTACTTGGAGCTTAAAATTGTTGGAAAAAGATTGTTCGTTATAGTGGAAAAAACTGCTAGGTTCTGCTCTAGTTGTGCTTCTCTATAGGCTGGATCTGGCAGCTGAGCTGCCCTGTCCTGCACAATACCAGCCCAGCTAGGCAAGGAGGCAACTCTGCCCACAGCTGCTTCTGCCACGTCTTTAACTTTAGGTATCTAAAATAACCTTCAAACAGCATAGGTCAGAGACATTCAGAAAAAAACATGTCTTGAAGGGACCTAGGTCCCTATGTCTGTTGGCTCACTGCTAAAATGTAGATGTTAATTTCCTCTTGAGTGCTTTGCCTGTATGTGTAAGGCAGAACAGACTGGAGCAGAGGCTGCTTCTTAATCTCTCTTTGTACTAGGTGGATCAGAGTTTTTCTCTTAAATCAATTGTTTTAGTGCAGTTGAAGCTTGCCAGCACTGGGGGAATGGGATGCTCCAGTCTTTCTTTTTTGGTGAAAGCAAATTGGATAGAATTGACAAGATGAGGTTGGATTGCAGCACTTGCAGCTATGCCCTTGGTCACCTTTGGCCAGACCCTTCCTGAGACCTGGCTGCGGGGACCCTACAGGGAAGAGTTGTTGACACATGACAGAACATTTCATTTGGAAATGGCATGTAATGGAAACCAATCAAACCTGTGGAATAGATAATGGGTGATATTTTCTTAATTGACTGAGGAGCAGAAGTCCTACCTGTTGTACTGGTTTTTGTGATGGTTATGCTACCCAGTGCCCTTGACAGTGATTCTAGTAATTTTGAGTGTGGCAGTGTCTTTGGAGTGTGGCAAGAACATTTCTCTCCCTCTCAGGATTTTTCATAGAGGTGCACAGAGAGAAGAAAGAGAAAACAATTTCTATTTCTGCTCCTTGTTTTTCCCATGTGGAATGTGTTTGGAGAATTGTTTACTTGGAGTGATTGGTTGGTTGGATTCTGGTGAGGATTGTTAGAGCCTGATGGCCAATCCAACCCATCTGGGGCTGGACTCTCAAGAGAGGGTCATGAGTTGTGTTAGAGATGTAGTCAGAGAAAGTAGTATGTAGTTTTAGCATCTTCCTTTTTATATAGTATATTAATGTATTTTAGCACAGTTATAATAAAGAAATCATTCAGCCTTCTGCATTGAGTCAGATGTCGCCATTTCTTCCCACTGGGTTCACCTGCATTTACAATATTAGAGAAAGTGAATTATTTGTAATATTTCAAGATACTGAAGTAAATGTCAAGGTTTTTATGATAGCTATGGAAAGTGAGGAGTGGGGTGTAGTCAGTGTGGGGCAGTTTGAGAGGAGGAGCTAGCCCACAGGTCAAGGCACCTTTGGGACCTGATGTGTTGTGCCATTCTGTGGTGACACCATACAACCAAGGAAGGGAGGAGTCCTGATTTCCCTTCTGGGTCTCCAGAGGACTCCTAGATGGCAGTAGTCAGCCTGTGAAATGTTCGTCTGCATTAGGGACAGCCGTTAGCTGAGTCCCTGATAGCACTGGCAGTGAACGTAGCTTCTGAGACTGACTTTATGTAGCCTGCAGATACTTGTGTATTCTCCAGACTGTAGAGGTGACATAAAGCATTTAATTTTGTGTGGGAGAGAAGGAAGCAGGGCAGTGATGAGGGGAGAAGATTTTAATCTAAAATAACCATTTTCTTCCTGCATTGAATAATTAGAATTCATTATGCCCTTCCGTAAGGGACGTGAGTTCTCTCTAGCACTGGAGAGCAAATTAATCAATTGTTTTGAACGTTAAATTCTTTTAGGATGTGAATGCACCATAAATATTCTGTAGGAAGGGCCTGAGAGGAACAGCTTGCATTGTGATTTGCAGATACTGAGTGTGGAGGAAAGTGGGGCATGTGCTAAGAGATCACTGCAGTGATGCTAGAGTTTTGGCATGTACCCCTTCATATGAGGGTAAGGGGAGGCAGTCTTTGTGGCCGTGACCCAGAGAATGTGAGCCACAATTTGCAATTACTTGTGTACCTGTCTCTTGTCTCATCAGATAAAGTCTCATTTTTTTAAAGATATCAAAAAAAGGAATATTTTTAAGTTTTATTTTTACATCAAAATGAAATTTGGGCTCAAAATCTTTACCAAAAAAAAAACAACCAAATAACAAAAGTTTTGACTTTTGTAAAAATGTTCAGTTTCAATCTCTTCGAGCTTAGAGACCTGAAAAAAGT
The DNA here is from genome assembly GCA_003676055.1 of Chloebia gouldiae. Taxonomy (NCBI): domain Eukaryota; kingdom Metazoa; phylum Chordata; class Aves; order Passeriformes; family Passeridae; genus Chloebia; species Chloebia gouldiae. The sequence goes on from QUSF01000057.1 coordinate 2,634,744, forward strand.
TCACTGTCTGTAACACAATTGCCTAGAGAACACAATGTGAAAAAAAACAGAACCTGTGCATTTTTTTCTTGCCAGTAATACTAAAATCAATGAAGTCACATAACTTCTGCTCATCCATCATGTTACGTTTTAAGGAAGGAACCTGATTTTTGCTAATGAGCTGTTTTGGCCCAACAGGATCTTGGAGCTGACTGATGCAAGAGTGGTCCCTGTCCTGTAGGTTGGAAGAATGGAAGGGCCAGGTGCTTCATGCAGCCCAGAGTCCTTTCCTCTTAACTGAGGTGTACACTCAGCTTTTCAGAGCTAAGCTCTCATGCAGTGCGTCTGCCTCTGAGCTATGCTTTGGACCTGATGGACCCCTCATTTTCCCCTGGCCTTAGAGGAGCCACTTGGCAGGCTGGCAGAGGTGGTGGCAGAGCCAGGGGGGTGGGTCTAAGAGGCAGATCCATGAACTAAAGTGGGGCCAGAGTAGTGTGTGTGATGCTCATACTGGGAGTGGATTGCAGAGCCTACATCCAGCTGCTGACCAAGCCATGGGATTGCAGGGTCAGTGCTACCAGGCACCTGTGGGTGTCTTGAAAGCAACTTCTCCTTGGCTAAATGTTCTGTCCAAAGATGCCAGAGGAGCCCAGAAGACCATGACTGGGCTCCAGGATTTCCTCTGGTGTGAGGGATGGATCCTTCCTGATGAGATCACAGGAGCATCCTTTTCTTCTGGAGGGTCTCTTGTGGCCACAGCTGACAGTGGTTTACCCAAAATCACACTGCAGCAGCCTGAAGGGATGGTGATAGCTCCAGAACCTCCACATGGGAGCAGGATCCATGAGGAAACACTTCTGTGGCTCTTTGTGGGCCATGATATCTGACCTCCTGTCTTGACACTGCCAGTAGAAACACGTTCTTGAAGGTGATAGTAGATGTGTCTGGGAGAGGGTGAAGAAAGAGGGGATACCCCAGACCCCTGGTCCAGGGACAGAGAGAGATGGAAGATATCCCACTGCCTGCTTTTGTTGGTTATTTCCATGGAAGTCCTGTGGGTACTTGACTAAAACCCATGTTTCTGTGGCTAAGGAAAGAGCAGTGCATGAGGCTGTGTCTGCAAAGCTAAATCTTCTTCTGGCACTGTGATAAACTATATTTTAAACCACCTTCATGTCTCAATGCCTTGTGTTCTTTTTTTTCTTTTTTGCTTTAATAAGAGATAAAAGAAATGCCCTGCATTGTATTTAGATCTCAAATAGTCTCAGCCTGTGGATGTGATTTTCTAGGGAATTTTCTGGTAAAATGCCATTAAGATTGGTATTATTTCCCATTTCACTGCTTTTGACTTTACAAATCTAGGCTTTGGAGGAATTTGGGAGTAGGGGTGAGCAGCTGGAGTTCAGGCAGGTGTGTTCCTCTCCCTGAAGAGCTCTGCTCTTCACCTTCCAGTCTTGCACTTCCTTGGAGCTTTGTGGCAGCTTATAGAGAAAACAAAACTATGCCTGCCATCCCTGCCAGGCTGGAAATCCCACGCTGGTTCTCGCACAGCAGTGATGACAAATGCATGGCTGTGTTCTGGGTGCTTGGGGAGATGTAAAACCATGCCTGCTTGTTGCAATGCTCACGTGGTGATTTGTTGGTTTGATTCCTCAGGTCGCGAGCTGGCAAGTACAACCCTCCCAGGATACCCTCCACACGTCCCTCCTGCTGGACAGGGCAGCTACTCCACTCCAGCACTGACAGGAATGGTGCCTGGTGAGTCTTCAGAGTAGGGGGGAAAGAAAACATAAAAGGAAAACAAATAGCATTTCAGGAGAGAAATGTTGTGTGCTGTGAATGTTCTGTGCTGAGGTAGAAACCACAGTGCTGAAGGGTAGGTGTGGAGTGATCCTGAGTGAAGTAGGACCAGGATCCTCAGCACAGGAGGCTGCATAACTTGCGGAGTGCCAAAGCAAAGTGTTGGCACTGAAATGCTGAAGGAGCTCCCTTCTGTGGAGCCTGGAGATTGCTCCATATTGGGCTGGGCCAGGCTCTACTCACCTGACTCAGGCTTTCTTCTGACTCATCTGGTTTCTCACAGTACTGTCCCTCTGCACTGCCCCAGTAGGGAGGCCATTGGCCCTTGGGGCTGGACATGTCCTGACCTCAGACTTCCTCCATGCAAACCTGACTCATGGGGACACCAATTTATTCCCAGGACACTCTACTTCTGCAATTTCCTTCCCATTCTGGAGCCTCACAGTCAGAAATGCCATGGTGGCTACTGCTTGCCTTTGTGGCAGCAGAAGCAGAGGTTGTGCAGGTGTTTGGGGCATGTTCTGCCCATCTGTGCAGATGTGCATGTTCTGCACATCTGTGACATCACTGATGCCAGCCTGCAGCACTGTTGGTTGCAGATCCACATGCAGTTCAGAATAGGATGGTGACTTCTGGGTGCTGGCAGCAAGAAGCAGTGGGGCCACAGCACTCCTGCCTTTTCTGGGGAGTTACCAATTCTTTGGGAGCAGCTGCTAGGGTGGGTTGGCATAGCTGCAGGATGTGGGGCTTAATGGTGCTGAGCCAGAGGAGGTGCAGTGTAGATTCAGTGATGTAGAGTCATCTGAGCTGATTTTCCCAGGTAATAGATTTTATTTTTAACTACATATAGGCTGTGTGACCCATTATATTGAATAACTGCACTGTTCCTCTCACTGGTTCCTTTAATAACAACCTTCTGCTCCAGCTAGTGTGAAGGTCAGCTGCAATTCCTGTAGGTTCTCTGTCTCATTTAAGTGAGAATTTGCTAACTAGCATCCAAAATGCCTTCTCAATCCTTCTTTGACTCCTGTCCTTTGCAGGGCCAGTTTTAGAGCCTTGCTCGGGTAAGCATCACAGTCCCTGAGGGGCTCACAGTAAGGCAGGTGACAGACCCAGTCTGCTACTATTGGCACATCTCTGCTTGTTCCAAAATGGCCAAATTGTCATGCCCAAGCACAGGCATGTGTTTGTTGTGCTGGCTCTCAGGAATTCATCTCACGACATGCCTATGCCTTGTTCTAGTTTTTGGAGCCTTTGCAAGAAATGTGCTTCCTTGATAAGATTTTTAATCATTAGCCATGAATTTCTGCTTGTAATTAAGCAATTGTGTGAGTTAAGTGGTTAGAGACATGGGAGAAATGTATACATGATAACACATAAGCTGTGTTTTGTTGCATGCTTGTTGCTGCTGCCATTGCCCCTGCTGAAGAGAGTAAACCCAAGTCCTTACCACGCTGGTGTTTGTCCCACACCTGCTGCGGTCTGCAGCTTGCCTATGAGGCACGGGAGACCTTCACACTCCCTTGCAATTGCAAGATGTATGGGTATTCAGCTTCGTGTTCTGTCCTTATCTTTTCTCCAGGCCCCCATCACTGCTCATCCTAACAGGAGCACTTTTGCCTCCCGCCAGACCCAGGTCCTTCCTTATCTCTGCCACAGGCAAAGAGGTACACAGGAGCCTGTCTCTGCTGCATCTACATGACTTGTTCAAACACATCCTCAAAATTTCACATTTCTTCCTTCCTTTCCTGCAAAACAAGGGACTTGCATATCAGCAGTGAATTTCCATTTTTATGTGCCTTGTCTGCTATGGCAGAGAATAAACTATTCAAACGCTTTTCTCTGAAGGAACCAAACAAGCAAACACATGGTTTGATTTCAGTCTGGAGCTTTAGGGACTGACAGCTGGCATTGTTCAAGGCTCTCATGAATATGTTTCCTCTGCAGGCCACTGGCCCTGCAAGCTTCTCCTGCCTTTTGGTGGTGTCGCCCTGTGGAACTGACTGGAGGGGAGCTGTCTGAGCTATGCTGACCTGATGTCACATGGTGCAAGTGAAATGCCATGGTGGGGACGATGGGTACATAGGTGGGAAAACAATTGGCTGGGTGGTCAAGCTCTGAGGTAGTGCCTAATGCCACACTCCAGGTGGGTGCTGGTACCACACACAGAACTGCCCGGCACAGCTAGTGGTCTCTCTTGGTTGACAGCTTCGTCCACAACTAGAAGAGAGCCCATCTTATCAGGTGTTCAGAGGGTGCCAACCTGCATTTTGTCATCAGTAGGCTCTAGAGCAGAGCAGTGATGTGGAGGCACATAGACAGGGTGGGGAGGAGCATGAAACGCAGCAAGGACAAACCAAATGATCCTGCACCAGGAAAAGGAGCACTTCCCTACAAAACAGGTTGAAGACTGTTTAATTCCTGGAGGGGCTTCAGGGATGAGGCAGACTGAGAGCTGAGCATCAGTCTGCTATCTGCACTGGTCATGAGAATGGTCAGCATTGTCCTGGGCAGTAGCTGGAGAGGAGTTATTCCCCCTCACTTGGAACTTATGGACTCACAATGGGAACAATACTGGTTTGAGGCCCCTTAACACAAATAAATAATTGGTGGAAGTCAAAACAAGTAAGATGCAACTGAGTATGACAAAAGTCTCCGAATTTTTCCCACAAGAGTTGGGCCCAGTGGTGGAACAGGTTGCTGAGTGGTTTTGCAGTCTCCATGCTTGAGGGTTTTCAAGGCCATGGCAGGTGAAGCCCTGAGTATTCTGCCCTGGCCTTATTGCTGATCCTGCACTGAGAATGGTATTGAGATGGCCTGAAGACCTTTCCATCCTGAAATGACTGGTCATTCCATGACTCAATGTTTCAGCTGAGGTACTGCTGGAAATGTGCTGCAGAAATTCGTATGCTTCTGCCTGATACTGTGAGTAGGGATGGAGTCAGGAAGCAGTTAACAGATGGAAATCAGGCCCCTTTCAGTAAAGGAGCGGTGCCAGCAGTCCACACAGAAGAGCTACTTCTGCTCTAGTTACCATTAAATGACTGAACCATGAATCCCACTTTGAGGCTGGAGGGAGCCCCACAGACATCTTTTCTGTCATAGGGAAGATCCTAAGGTCTACACATAGACTGGGAATAATCACTTTCCACATTCCTCTTCCATCCTGTGACCATGGTTTCACCCTGCAGCAGTCGAGTGTCACCTTCTTCCAGCCCTTGGCTTGGCATCCTGTTTGCCTGTGCTCTGTGCCCTATGTCTGACTCACGTTTTCCTCTGGGAGACTATTAATGACAGGAGGAAGGTGGGTAGACCCAACATAAGATCGGTGACTATTGGTAAATAATGCTAGACATTCTGGGAGCAGGCATCAACATTGACAGTATCATGTGGTATGTCATGGGAAACCACAGGATCCCAGGAACAGCCACCAACCTCACCTGGGGAAGAGGACATAGCAGCACCTGGAGCAGCTTTCACAGAATGAACATTTCTCTTTAACCCTCATTGTCTGGTGGCTGAAGCCTTGAAGCATGGAAGTTTATATTCCTTGTAAGTGTTCATTTTGTCTAGTGCAGCTCTGTGTGTTGTCGTTACCTGTTTAAAGCTTTAATCCACTGTTGATTGCTACTAAATTCATGTCCTCAGCATCATCTTGGGGCACAGGATCCCACAGGTTACTGAGATGCTGTATGAAGAAATTATTCCAAATAATATGGTACTGTTGTTACTATTCGTTCACACTGCGACTGTGCCCCTAAGGTGCTGTTGCTTTGGAAACATGGAGCAGTGTTTTCCCAGCAGCCTTTCCTTTCTGGAGGAAAATCTCTGGGGAAGAGAAGGCTGGAGCAAACAGCATCTTCTCCACCCAGTCACATACTCACACCATGAAGTCTTTTGCCACCTGGCAGTGCTTGCTCCATTACAGAGATGCGGTCCTGGGGCTGTTTTCCTCTTTGGATGGAGATAGTGTTGTCTTCTGCTTGCAGTTTCTGCCTCCTCTGCTCCTTTTACTGCCTTACATTTCATTTTGGGAGCTCAGCAGAAGCAAGCTGAGTGCACACTGGGAAGTGCAATATTTGCACACCGGGAAGTGCAATATTTTAATCTGTGGCCAAATGTGGAGGCCTCAGAGCCCTTTCCTGAGGTGAAGTGTTTGAATGGAAGCACAGCTTCTGAAGCAGCTGTTGGCTGGTCACAGAGACCATACAATTGCCATATCTCCCTCACCTCTGGAAGGCTGGGCTTTCTCTCCAGTGCTATTTCTCCTCCTTCATGGGTTCTGCTGCCCTGCTGATTGGAGCTGGCATGGTGACAGGGAGAAGTGCTGCTTTCCTGGGGTCTTTTCTTGATCCTTTGTAGCTTCACAAACCATCATCCTGTTTCCAGCACCAGCTCAGGTCTCTCTTCACAGATCACTACTTGTGTCCATGGGTCTGCTCCCAGGATGTATCTGAAGGTCGGTGTTCTCCCATGTGTGGGGCAGATGGTGGCCATCAGCAAGGGTACAGAGGGGGAACATGAGTGGTGCAAGAGCTACAGTATGTGTGCCTGCTCCAAGCAACCGCTCCCAGAAGCTGTGTCCCATGTGAGTCCTGACAGCACTGGGACAGAGGGGCTTGCATCAATTTCATTGCTGAGACAGTGGTTTGGACAAACCATACCTGTGTTCACCAGTGTGTGTGTGCCCTTGCCATCATGCTTATGATTCTGCAGCTGACCTGGACACAAGTAATATGCAAGTAGCCATAACTCGCTTAAATCCTTATTCCAGTTCTTGTGTTAGAGGTGCTGGGACAGCAGCCCCTGTTTGCCCTCAGTTTCTGTCCCCTTCCCCCAGTCCTTCTTCACAACTCCAGGGTTGAAGCCCCTGCTCTGCCACCCCTTTTCCCCTCCCCAGGGCTGCTGTTCATCCCATCCCCTCCTCTCCTGTCAGGCTCTGCATACTGGGTGACAGGAAAGGGTAGACTCTCCAGAATAGTGATGCTGAGAATATAGTCATTAATGGGACTCTTGAAACCCAGATGTCCTTTCTGAACACCGGTAATTTGTTTTTAATGAAAAACCATGCAGTGACCCTGAACAAATGAATTTCCTTTATAAGAAGTCTATGTGCAATTACCCGACTAAAGGGACCTGAAAACACTGACATTCAAAACTGGGCTTTGAAAAGAAAGGCATAAAAAATAGCAATGCTACCATTAGCAAGCTTTTATCTAGGAGAAGATGCTTGCTCTAACGTATGAAGAGGAAGGAGATGATGTTGCAAACAAAACGTGTAGCTTTCAAATGCATTTTTTAATTGTGGCTGGCAGGTATTGATGCTGAGGAGCAGTAAGCCTGTGTGGACTTCTTTCTTTTTGGGCTGTTCCTCATACTGAGTCTGCAGGGATAGTACCCTTCCTCAGTCCACTGGCACGCATCCTGCAACAAGGGGTGCAGGGGGCCAGAATGCCAGCTTTGTGTCCTGGAGGGGTTAGGAGGCAGACATTTGGATGAGTGGATCCAGTTTGTAGAAACTGGTGGAATTTGGACACACTGGCCCACCGACAACTTTATTTTTTTTAGTTATTGTATTTTGATCTGGCTCTACCTTTGCCAAAGTTTGGCACCAGCATGTTGTAATCTTGTGACAATATTTAGGAAATAAATAAGAAGCAGCTTAGGGATAAAATGCCTAAAACCAGGGGCAGAGAAACGAAATTGCAGTATGTGGGATGTCAGAGGGCATCAGTGAGCCAGGTCCTTGTCTGTTGTCCAGCATAATGCTGGAACTGCTTGGTTACTTGAACGCTGACATTGTTCTGGCCAGTGAGAGTAAAAGGAGATTCTGGCCCTTTATGCTAGCTGGGCCTAAAGCAGATGAGGAATAAACTTTAACAATTCTTTGGTGAAGCAGAAAGTTTGCAATTTACCTCGTAGAGCTTGGAAGTGACACCCAAGTTTGCCATCAGTTCCACCTTCTCCATGCTGCTGTTGCAGCTGGGATAGCTGTGTGTGTTTGGGTTATAGCCACCTCTGCCTTTTTGACAGCTCATACAGCTCAAACCCAAACATAGATGTCCCCTGGTGCACCCCAAAGACTTCAGCCCGTGCAGATGCTCACAAAAATATCCAAGGCTTCAATGCCACAGTCTGAAGACCTGCTGCCAAAGGGCAAAAGTGCTGATGTTGCTTTCTCTGGTTAAAGAAATTTTTTGCATTTTTCCCTGAGTCTGAGGCTATTCCAAAGAAGTGTCTCCCCACCCTTTTGTAGTCTTGGAAGACAAATCCCAGAGAAGTTTCATCACCTATGATGGAGTATGTGATGTGCCATCACAAATACCTTGGGGCGAATTGAAAACCAGCTGACAAATAATTCCCTTAATAAATAATAAAACAGTTAGGTAAATGGTATGTGTTTATCCTCTGCTTGTCTACATTTTGGATAAGGGTCTGCCAGAATCTTGGAAGTCTAGAGAAATGTTTTGATTCTCATCTGTCAGGAATGTAATTACGGTGCTTACACAGAATGTAGATAAAATCTATATTGTTTTCAATATGATGTTGTCAAATACTATTTCATTGAATTGACTTAGAAATTATGCCAAAGAGGGCAGGAAAATGAAATGCTGGAAAGCCTACAGCCTTTGGATCTACTGATCTATCTTCCCCTTGCAGAGTGATCCTCACCTGAGGTCAGTTAGGCTCTCTGCACTTTACCCCAGCTGAGGATGTGATCCTCAGTGTCCCACGCATGGCAAAGGCAGACCACTCTGCTTTGCTGTCCCTCTCTGCTCTGTCCATAATTTCTGCCTCCTCCTGTCAAGGTAAGACATTGTGAATATCTAAACATAAGTAAGCAAGGTGAAGTGTGTATAAACAAAGAGGTCTGTATTTAGGAGTGAGAAGGAGGAGAGAAAACATATTGTATTGCTCTACTCTTTGGAAATTTCTATGCATTTGTAATAACAAAATTACCATAATTTGCTCGTTAACGCAGCTAGATCAGTCAAGCATTGTTCCAAACATGCAGAGGCTGCCTCTCGCTCTAGGTCTGCCAGTGAGTTAAGCACGGTAGAAATTAGCATGCAAATAGCCCTAATTCGGCGGAGCTGTCAGATCCCCACTCAGCTGCTTGTTCCTTTTGAAATCTCTGACAGGAGGGGCTCAGGCAAGCCCATCCTCCAGTAGATCCAGCCAGAAGAGTACCGAGGGGGCACCTCCTGAGTGACAGTTTGGCTACCTTCAGTCAAATCCATCTATCTTGTCAGCCAGGACTGGTGACACGGGGGGCTGTGGGTTGGGTGCATCTTCAGCCAGACCTCCATGCCAAAACTATCCCCTCCCCATCCCAGGATGGTGCCAGGGCTTGGGGCTCCAGCAGATGAGTGATGCTCCCTTGGGATAGGGGAGTGCTCTGTTCAGATACCAGTGTTCAAGTTAAGCTGCTCTTTGGCTCAAAGAGTGTTGAGGTTGGGATTTTTTAATATTGAGACATGGAAACCAGGGCTTGTGGTAATTTCTTCTGGAGCCTTAGCCAAGACTTCTGGGTTGTCTGTGGCTGCGAAGCTCATGGAACATCACTGCAGAACATGGTGCACTGGGCAGTGATGGGATGCTGCTGCACTATATCTGCCCATGCTCTCTGAAGATGGGAGGAGAGAGAGAGAGAGAGGCATGCAGCTGGTGGCACAGGGCTCTGTCCTGCATCCCGAGACGGGAACCATGGGATCATTCCTTCTCCAAGATACCCACAGGGACACCCTGGTGGCAGCTGGGAATGGTTCTCTGTTAATGATTGTTCAGTGTTACAGGTCTGATGTGTTGCCCACCTGTAAGCAAGTTTGGTGGCTATAAAAGCAATAGTGAGAATTTATGAAGTCTTTTGTTGATGGTTATTTTCTTTTCTTTTAAGAGAAGGTTATGTTACTAAACATTTTTCTGCCCTCTGCAATACAGTAATTTTGACACCCCTTGTGCTGGCAGCTACAATGAACTGCCCCAAAATATCTAAAGGCAGAAATTTAAAGATGATGTGTTAAAAGCTCCATAATATGCTGCGTAGGACCTGGCATATGGGTCTGATTTTAATAGTTTGCCATATGCAGGATCAGTTCACCCCTACCCAGGCAGCTCCCAGGTCTCCTCTGGGCACTAAGGACACTCCCCCTGTATGTAGAGGGTACAGGGACACTGCAATCATGCTTTGCAAAGGCAGGAACAGCTTTACAGAGGGTTTGCTAATAGGTAATTGTTCTGCTGCCTCTCAAAGACAGCAATGACAATGGCTGATCAGGTGATGCACGCCCAGTGTGCTGGCTGTGACAGCTTGGTGTCCAACCAGGTGTGGCATGCCAAGGGTGAGGCACACTGCTGCATCCTTTGCATTTCATGGGTCCATTCCTGTTTGCTCTTGTTTCTTCATTGCAGACATCTGTTCTTTCGTGAAAACACAATAAGGAAAAGATAACTCTAATCAGGAAACCGGGAGACCTACATTCTGATTTTGGAAAGCTGCTGTTTGGATTAGTGTAGCAGAGCTATGAGAGTGGTAAGACATTGCACAGGTTGCCCAGGGAAGCTGTGGCTGCCACATCCCTAGAAGTGTCCAAGGCCAGGTTGGAGGGGCTTGGAGCAACCTATAGTTCCTGGTGTAGTTCCATGGCAGGTGTTGGGACTACATGAACTTTAAGGTTCTGTTCAAATCAAAATATTGTGTTGTTCTGTGATTCAAGTGCCCGGTGTTCTGAGCCTCACACAGGCGATGCCTATGAGAAAGGAACAGCTACAGCTGGCCTGGACTTGCAGGGCTGACTCAACTGCATTTCATGTAGCGTGGTTTCTCAGAGAAGAGAAATAGCCATGTGAGTGCAGAGAACACAGCTTATGATTTCTGAGCATTCTGTTTTTCATGCTTGTGTCACCTTTGCTTTATGCTAGCACACAGAGTTGAAAAAAATTGGAAATTATGAAAGAGTTGTGGCTGAGAACAGCAAGTTGTCAGAGCTTTGAGCCCTGCAAAGTGCCCAGCATCTGTCAGGGTTGCCAGATGTGGCTCAGGCATCAGATGACCTTACATGGGGGGTGTGTGAAGCAGCCAGACCAGCCATCAAATCAATCAGGCAGTTTCCAAACAAATTATGTTTGACAATGAGCAAATGCCAAGCTCCCCAAAGTAAGCAGAGTGGAAAGCAGTTCATGGCCCACTGTCCATGGACAGGAATGTGACACGGTTGCTCTTTTTCTCTTTTTCATACCACACACCATGGCAGCTGGTAACAGTGATGGGAGAGTAAACTCTATGTTCCCATCCCATCAGAACTCGATAGCCCAACTGTCCAGTGCTTCCATGTGGTGAGGGTTCAGATGATGCTTTTTCTTTCCTCCTGAGTGTTAGACTCTGGCTAGCCCACCTCTTGCTGAGATTCTTTTCTCAGAGGAGACTTCTCATACACCATCCCCAGCCTGGTTTTTATATGCATTGTGTAATGTGCCTAGCTAAGGGTGACAGGGGTTCAATGTCTGCCCAACTTCAAGGTGTCAAGAAGTTGTCCTGAAATGGGATGCAAGCCTCCTGCTTCCAGCATTTTTGTGGCCAAGGGAATGCTGCAGACTAGATCCTGAACCCAAGCATTCCCAGCCCCCTAGGCACTCCTCTCTGCTCTGGAAGAACGACCCCTGTAGAGGTTTTGAGGGGACTTAACAGCCATTCTCCTGAAGGCCTTTGTTTATGAATTCAGTATTTTTGCTACTTGATGGACTTATTTTCTGAGATGGTAGTTTGAGTTCTTTGTGATTGTTGCTGGAGAGGTTTTGCTTGCAGTTGAACATAGAATATCTGCCCCGTGGCAAACTCCAGCTCTCAGAACTTTTGCCTATGGCATAAATGGAAATGCTATGATAATAAAGTATTCTCTTCCCAGGATTTTCTGGATTCCTTGAGATTTTATCAAAACAAGGGAAAATGCTTAGTACAGTAGATTGCAGTGCAGTGCAATTCAATATCATGTAGTCAGTGCAAAAGAAATAAAATGGGGTAAGAGAAAGAAAGGAAAATTGAGAACTTTTAATCAAAATTACATACTGTAGTAAAAATGAAGGAAATTGCTCCAAGAACTGCCCCTTTTCCACAGCAGAAATTTCCTTTGAAAACACAGTTTAAAGCAGAGGCTATCCATCTGCAGGGAGCAGTGCTTGTGTTGGAAACCTATTGTGTGGTCAGCTGTGTGAGGCAGGTGTGAACCCCTGGACAGGGCATGCAGGAGCTGAGAGTTTGAGGATGTGTCTCCTATTCATGGGATGCATGTTCTGGGCCAGGAGAAGAGGGGAAGTCTGCATGGGGAAGTGAGAAGTCTCCAAAAGGAGGTATGTGTTAATTTTTTTTTTTTTTTTTTGTCAGCAAATATGGCACTGGGGCACTTCAGATGAGAAAAAGTCATCTGTCTCTAATGACCTCAGTAGGTTTAGGATAAGGCTCTGCAGTGATCGTAGAAGAAATTGGGAAGTTTAAATATCACTTCCTCAATTCCTACATAAAAAGACTAAAAGCTGCCCTCTTGTACTGACTTGATGTCCTTTCAGCAGCAGTTACATTAAAACCTGTCAGTCTTGGGTGCTTTACTCCACAAACAGTTTGTCACAAGTAACTGCTGGTTGAACATGGATGTTTTACTTGTGGAGAGGTATGCACAGACTCTATGGTGGGACAAATAGTACCCAGGTGGGAGAAGGCCTGCTTCCTTTGTATGGTAAAGGGGTGGGCACCGGGTATTGATGTGGCCCCATCTTTTTCTCCTACCAGCTTTTTTCAGGGTGAAGGAGCCATCTCAGCTCAGGCTAGCTTGTCTTTGATTCTTGCACATTTACTAAAGTCAGGAAACATAATGCCAGGCAGCAATGAGGAGCCTGGTCCTGGTAAAGGTGTGCACTGGGCTATTGGGAAACATGGGTCCCCTGAGGCATGTACCACGACAAGCCATGATGTCCTCAAGAAATAACTTGCTATGTGTGGGAGAGACTGCCTTCTCCACCTGTATCTTCTCTTCTTTGGCACCATTTTTGGCTGATTCAGATGGATCGAGTCAGGCTAAGCAGCTGCAGACATTATTTGGAAATAGCACAGGCTACAAAGCATTTGCCAGCAAGTGTCCCACGTTGTGCCAGAGGATTGAGCTGCCACACTCTCAGGTACTTGAGATTGACTGACAAGATTTTATTCTGCATTTAATGGATGACTGTAATGTGGATGTGGTGTAGAACCAAAGCATTGCAGTGGAAATTGAGAAATTATCTGTCTTCTGTTACTCAGGTATTATTTTGCATTGTCTCTGGTGGCAGAACGAAGACCTGACATCATCTCTTCTGGGGATGTGTGTCTGTATTTCAAGCTCCCCACAATCACAGAGTATGGAAAGCAGACCCTGCTAGTGTGCTAAAGCCCCAGTCCAGGGGTGGATGAAGCCTGCAGTCCAGGTGAAAACCTGGACTTGCAGAACAGCTAAGATGCTGAGATCTGTGTGACTCAGCTTTCAGACCTTATCCACACAGGGGGTGAGCACAAGACACTCTTCTGTCTATCAATGATGCTGCCACCTTGACGGAAAGGGCAGGACCTGGCCCTCTCCTGGAGCTGCTGTCACAGTCCTAGGTGAGCCATGGTCAGTCCATAACGGAATCAGACACAGTCACCAAGGACTGGGGCACTAGAGGAATGCCTGAGACCGTGCTGATGTGGGAGGATGCTCCCTCAGTCATGCAGATGCTTTCCTGCTCATGTTCCCACACAACACTGAAATATAATTGAAGACAACCTCCATGTCAGCAGCAATGTGCATGTATCAAGCTACCAAAACACTTAATTTGCAGGTTTTACAATATTTGGAGTCTATGTTACTATGGCTTGTAACATTATATCTTCTTCTGTCATGAGCTAAATTATTGTGTAATTCCTGGAGGTAACCACACATTGCAGTGTCATTATGAAGGCTGAAATTAGAGAAAAGGCTCAAGTCAGGATGAAGCATGGAGTGGAATGTTTTCACCTGAACCAACTGCAATATTTCTGCTGCCTAGCTCAGATATTTTAATCCCACAATATACTTCTTGTGACCTTTTACACCAATTTGGGATGAAACCAAATTGCAAAACTTACTTTCTCTGAGTCAGTTATTTACCTTTCATCCCACCTGCACTACCAAACTGGTAAGTCTGGAGGAAAGAAGGTAAAATGGTGCCTGCCCTGATGTGCTATGGATCTGCTTCTGCACAGGTCAGGAGTGCACATAGGCATGGAGCAGCGTTCTGTGTGGATGCATCCCCTGTGCTGCTTATCTGCTCCATGACCCTTATCCACCCCGTGCCACTTGTCCACTCTGTGCTGCTCATCTGCCACACGTCCCTTGTCTGTGACCCTCATCTCCCTGCCCCCTTGTGTACTTGGAGAGATGCCCTGCATTCTCTGTGTGTCGTTCATCCACCTTTTGCCATTCACCTGTACTCCGTACAGGGTGCAAGGGGGCTTTGCAGCAGCCCCACCAACCAGGCTTAAGGAGAGACAGTCTGCTATGGGCAGCTGCAGCAACCAGACAGAACAGCATTATGTTCCCAGCCCCATAGCTGGCAGTACTGGTACTGAGCCTCTGCACATGGCCAAGTGTGGCTTGCTGATCCTGATAATACTGTTGACAGTGGAGCTTCCTGCTGCTAGGTCCACCTGGGATTCCAGAAGTGCATGCCAGTGGCTGGTGGAGAGATGACTCTACAGGGGCAGCTGAGAGGGAAGGGGCAAACCCCACATTGCAATTAAATGCAATGCCATCTTATGTTCAGATGAGTTGGGCAATTGTCCTCTGGTATAGAGAAATAAATCTCTCCTAATGCAGTTCCAATATGGTTGCTCTGTGGCACCACCTACCTTTGTTGTATTAAAGTTAAATACCTTTGTGTACAAAAGTTTAAAGTGCATAGCTAAAACCTATGTGCTTGCAGTAATTGCGGATGTAAATCTTTTTGTCATCCTGCAAAGACTAGGTGAGATATTTCATAAATATGTCAGAAGCAGCATTAAAATTTTATGGCAGGCAGCACGGGTCGAGAATACTACAGTGACTTCTCAGCAAGGTACGTCCACCTTAACCCACAACTCATTAGTCATTGATGGAATTTCTGTGCCTCATAGCTTCTTGGAAATGTGGTAGTGATACAAAAATCTGCATGTTACTGTTTTCTTACACTATGACAGCCCACTCAGAACCGTTAAAATACTACATCTTTGGCCACTGTTAGCTAATGTAAAGATAAAATAAGGGAGAAAGACTGGCCAAACTGTGTGAATCACAGAATTGTATTCAAATTCATTAGAAGTTAATTGACAGTTTTGATGGGACTGGGAACTTTGGAGAGATGCTCTCTGAAAGTGAGAGAATGTTTATTCTCAACTGCGATAAACTTCTCTTTGGCTGATGTGCAGGAAAAAAATTACCTAAACTAGGGACTGATTTCATTTTGAAATCACATGCATGAAAATCTGGGGGATGGCCACATCTCAACCACTCTCTGAAGGGTTAATGAGTGCAAGATGGGACAGATATGAAGTGGATGTGCTTTTGGTGAGTGTGAGTGTTTGAGGGGTCATTGATGATGATAAGTGATCTCTTGATCCATTTACAGCAGATTTGCCAGTGAATTTACAAGCCTGCATGTGTAAGGAGCATGCACATGTCTGTGTGTGCATGTTGGCAAGTTTTGTTGGTGTGTGTCTCTGTATGTGCACCCTTGCTGAGTCCCTGACATCCCAGGAAAAGACTTCCGGGTCCCCTTGCCAATGGCTCTGCATGCAATACCCCACCTGCTCTGGGAGGAGACCCTGGGTTTTGTCCCCAGCATTTCTCCAGGTAGCATCCAGCCAGATTGCTGTGATAGTGTCTGTAGGTAAATGAACATGAAGTGTATGGTTTTGTATATTTATTTATATAAATGTATATATTGTAGCTTCTTGGGGACAAAGAAAAGTGGGTTGTTCCTCCTGTTTTCAGGAGAGAAAATCATTCTAACAAACAAAAATGTTCCTCTGTTGAGATTTGTTTAAGGAGGTTGCAGATGCTCAGCAACCAAAACAGAGTCTGGCTTATACCACTGGCCCCTGTAATTAACAGTTATTGCCAGATTTTCTGGCAGTTCTTCCTCCAGGCAGAATGCTGTCTAATAATTAATACAGATTAATGGCACTACCTAGGATCCTGTGAATGTCAATGTCTCAGGTTGGCCTGATGGTTGTAGCACATCACAGCCAAAACGTCTGTCCTGGCTAAAGGTGGATGAAATATTTGATATAGTTTTGTCATGTTGTATTGAAAGAACATGGGTAAAAGGCTCACTGCTTGTCAGTTTTTTTTTGTTTTGGTTTGGTTTGTTTTTTTTTTTTTTTCATTTAAGATCAACAAGTGAAGGTTTTGTCATGTCTAAGAAAAGTTTTTCTTGAAAAACATTTGTGAGGGCTGTTCTTCTACTGAAATCTATTATTTTCAATTCCATCATTGGAATGAAAAAGGCTGGGAGTGGGATATTAATTGTATTGAAAGCCTTTCCACTTTTCCATTATAATGCTTTTTTCACTTCTTTCCTGTGAGAATAAATAGATTGCTCTATACATTGCCAGGTGATTGCAGGTTCAGTGAGGAGAGTAGCTTCCCATTTTGATGCAGAAGACCTCAGGTGTATTGAAAAGCAGCTTCCTTTTTTTTGAAACTACTCACTGAAAATGTTTTCCAAAATTACATTTTTCAGCCCCCTTTGAAAACATTTCTTTTTATGAAAGGTTCTTCTGACCACGATCCACGCTAGTCCAAGTACCATGTTAGCTCAGGGGCCTTCCATCATGAGTCACTCTGCTCAGAGTGAAGATATGTCTCTTTGGGGTGGTGTATACATTGCTTGCAGGAATGGGCACAAGAGTGGCATCTGAAAGGGGTGTATTGGACCCCCAGGCTGCCAGATCCTTCTGGGGGATCTGGCTGCAGCATCCATTGCCATATGTTGGATGTGTCATTCCTTCTAGCATAGTTTCTGGTAACACAATTTTGAGAAATTTCTCAAAGCCTGCACTTCAAAGATTAATCTATGAGTCCCACCAGCATGTCCTGGATGTTAGCTGGTTATGACCCGGAGTATCTTCACTGAGATGAATTGGGTGGATCATTGAAGGCTTTTGCTAGATACAGTGTATTTTTCTGCTCATCTTCTTTTTGGGGGGGATGCTGTTTCTGAAATATATGCTTTGTTACAGTAGGGTTGTTGTTTGGTAATTTTCCCCATTTTTTTGGCACTTCTGTAGCATGCAGACTGCTTGATCTAGAGCAGGCAAGTTAGCAGCCAAGTGTGCTTGGTCTGCAGAGCTGAAAGCAGTGATCCATTTCCTTCCTCCTGTAGGACTTCTGCACAAAGAGCAGGTGTGGGTCCAGGAGAATACCTGGCAGATGACTGGTGGTTAGCCTGTGGCATGCTCTGGGCTGCTACTCCCCCAGGTTAAATGCAGCTGATATTTTTAGATTAGAGCAATGTATATCTCTCATTCTATTGTTTACTAATGAACATTGAAGTTAGAAGAAAGTCCAAGATTCAATCAAAACAAAAACCAACAATAAAAATTACTGTGGACTTTTCTTTAAAGGTACAGTTCTTTCTTCCTTTCAGAGGTACAGTTAGGTCACCACTGAGACTTTTGGCTAAGTTTTCTTTTTTTTTAGCCTCACTGAACTCAAATTGAAAATGTAGTATTTCTCTGTATTTAAAAGGAAAATATTTGTTTGGAAAACAACTGATTAAAAAAGAAAAAGAAACAAACCCAAATCCATGACTCTCACTGAAGTATTTTGTCTGAATTGTCAGAAATTATAAAAAATATGTTAGTGATGTGAAATAACATTTTTTTTTCATGTGATGTGGAGTATCAATTGAAAGGTTTTTCCCAGCTCTTCTGTTCATGGGGAAAACTTCTAATGGAATGAGTCCTGTGAGCTTCAGAGGCAACAGCTTCCCAGACGGGACTGCAAACCTCATTCTCTCTCACCCTAAACCACTGCAATGCCTTGATGTGGAGAGGAAAGTTTATTTTACTGAGGGAAAACCATGCTGTTGTTCTCTGCTGAGAGCCCAGACCCTTTTGCTGCCCTTCAGGGTCCCCCACAGTTGTTTGTCCCTGTGACTTTATGTGGGATGTTGCCTGAGCTGCTGGATCATGAAACTGTCTCCAGGGTGGTGTTGGCTCAGGGTGACGAGAAGCTTCTGCTTTGATTTATATCCTCCAGCTCAGGCAATGACTGGCTCTGTGGCAGGCAGAACTTTGAAGTAACAGATTTCCAGGCTGCATTTGGATAGCTGCTGCCTCACAGAGTCAGCCAGTGAAGTGTGGGTGTGAACACATGGCTCAGTGCAGTGCTTATGCCTGCTCCCCATGCATTCAAGCATGTCTTTGCTTACCAGGGTAATGATTGTTATTGGAATTCACTGAAGAAATTTATGATCCATGTGATTACTTTCTCAAAATAAAACAATACAAAACAAATAAAAGTAATGAGAATGTTAATTTTAAAAAGTTACAGTAAGATCCCTCAGCAGAAGGGAAAGGTAGAGGCACCAGGAGTTTGGACTTACAGGGAGATGGGTTTATCTGCAGGAAACCAAGCTAGGGACAAATACAGCAGATTGTTTTTAAACTTATCCCAAACCCTCAGAAGGAGTGTTGGAGATATTGCTGCTCTGCTCTAACTCTGCATTTTGTCCCCTGACCTTCTGTTCTTGTCTCTTAAGCAGTTCTGTTTATTAAATACCATTTCTCCTGGTTTGTTTTCATTTCTTGCCAAATGGAAGGACTGAGTAACACATTGTCCTGAATGCAGAGCTTGATGTACAAAAATGTCCAGCAGTGGACACTAGTGGAGAGAGCAGCAGCTGCAACAACTCTGCTCTGGTAGTAGGGATAGCATGGCTGCCGTGGTTACTCTTCCTGTTGGGTGACAGCTGGGAGTTGTCACATGGCTGTGGCATGGAGGAAGGTGCATTGCATTTCCTGCATGTTATATCACTTGCAGGTGCATCACCTGCATTACTAGTAACCGTTACATGGATAACAAACATCTACCCCCATGTTACTGATAGCTTTCCATGTCCCAAGTGCTTGTGCAAAAACTTGGTGTCTGAGAAAACTCAGCAAAAAGTGTCCAAACTTGTGTCTGTCTGCATCTAGCTGGCTCTGTCTTGGCTTGAAAGACAGGTTCCTGCCAAGGAAGGCAGGAACCTCCCTTGAAATGAAAAAATTACCTCCCACCCTTCAACTTATTATGATTTTCAAATGATGGGGCTGTCAGGCAAAGATAAGGGAAAGGGAATAACAGATCTTTACTTAAATAAGTAAGTAAATACATAAATAAACAAATAAAACAAGGCAATCAAACAACAGTAGCACCAACAAACAAAGCCACATACCCAGTCCCAGTCCCAGCACAGACCCAGTCCCAGTCCCAGTCCCAGTCCCAGTCCCAGCACAGACCCAGTCCTAGCACAGATCCAGTCCCAGTCCCAGTCCTGGTCCCAGTCCCAGCACAGAGCCAGTCCCAGTCCCAGTCCCAGTCCCAGCTCAGACCAGTCCCAGCCTCTCCCGGCCCCAGGCCCTTTCCCCACGGTGCAGTTTCGGGCACAGCCAGCAGGGGCGCTGGTGGCTTCTGGTCGGGCAGGGCGTGCCGTGATTCCAGCGCAGCCGCAGGGGGCGCTGTGGTTCCTGCCCGGCCGCAGGAGGCGCTGTGGTGCCCGTGCAGCCGCAGGGGGCGCTGTGGTTCCCGCCCGGCCGCGCTGCTCTCATCGGTAATGGCACAGGTGAGCCAGCAGCAGAAAGAGAAAAGGGGCTTTCAAAAAAGGCGTTTCCAAATAAGGGGCTTCCAAAAAAAGGGCTTCCTTGATGCATGGGGAGCAGCCGGTCTTACTGCCTCACTGGCTGGTGAAATGGACTGTAGCAGGAACCTCATGGAACAGCATGGGTGAGCACATCTGGGGCGGCAAAACAACGTGTAGCAAAAACTTAGAAGCTATGCCAGGAGCTGTGTGAGTCTTGGCAGGCACAGGGTGTTGGGTAAAGTGTAACAAAAAGCCCAAAACAGTGGCAGAAAACAGCAGGGCTGGGCACTGGCAGCCAAACTCCTGCAAACAGCCAGGAGATGCTCCTACTGGGGGGAGGATGGGTTGGACTCCCACATTTTCCCCTGAGACACCTGAGCAGATGGTAAGGGTCATTTCCAGTGTGGAAAAGGTCCCAGTTGAATGGACACTCCTACGAGCAAAGGCTTACCAAAGGTAAGGAGAAGCAGTGAAGAACAGAACTCTACAGTGGTGGCAGATTCTCCCCACAGCAGTAGCCTGGCACCAAGACCATGACTGTCCCCATTCTGATCCTGAGTGTGAGTGTGTGAGCTGAGGCCAAACCCAGTTTCTCATTCCCCAGCCAAAATCTTGAAGTATCTGTGCACTTCCTAAAAGAATGTCCACAGCTTAGAGATGGTAGCAAATTGTACCATTCCTTCTCCTCCTCCTCACCACATCTTTTTTGCCTCTTAGGTATTGTAGTTATCATCTCTTAAGAAACAAATGGGAGAAAATTCCCTCAGAGAAGAAAAAAAAAAGGAAAATTCCTAACTTCCAATATTCCTCTTGAGCTGTACTGGCTCTGGAGCTTCTGATTCATGAGGTCTTTTGAGAGTTAAGTGTTATACTTAGAAGTGGCATATGAAACTCCTCTGCAGACTATTTGCTCAAATTTTGCATTTCAGTGCAAAAGTACCAGCAGCTGGACAAAAACCTTTGGCTAATCTGCTGTTTTCTGCTGGTATTGTCACACAGTCCCAGGAGTCGACTGCTGTGCTTCATAGGGCTGCAGCCAGGTACTCTGCATGTTGAATGATGTGCAATGACAGTCAGGCTTTTTCCATCCTGGGAAGTTTCCACACCTTGGCTGAATATGGCCTCTGTCAGAGCTGGCCATGCTTTGACATCTGTTATAAATGAAAATTTGTCCAGCCAAATTAAAAATGAAAAACATAAAATATTTATTTTGCGATCAAATTCTATCTAGCCAGCCACAAGGAAAGAAAAGAGCTGAGCCTGGGGTTGGCCCTGGGTGTGCAACAACGAGGTCAGCCTCAGCAGAGGTTTTCCTCTATGCCCACACACCTCCATCCTGGCACAAGTGGATTTTACAGGGAAAATTCCGCCTGAGGCCAAGATTTCGGCAGTCAGTTTTTCTTCCATTCAGAGATCATAGGTTAATAGGATTTTCTTTCTTGGTGATGGGGAAGAACAATTCAGTGTCTGGAGTTGTTGAATCCCTTGACGAAGTTTACGGGAAGGCTGCATTTAAATGTATTTGCCTGAGGATTTCCATGATACTCATCTCGGCGCCTGGGGTCCAGTATCTCTCCAGACATGGCCCATCTCCTGGCCAAGCCATATCCTTTTACTTGTAAATCGGGTTTCAACACACACCAGGTTTCTCCTGAGAGGGTGGGGGGACTCGTGTATACTCCAACAGATATTCAATATCACATATATCATACTAGAAATGGCGCAAATTATATCTACTACACATAACACATCCTTCTGCCTTTCTGCAGGGCAGGAAGTTTTCCTTTACCCTCCTGCCCTGTTCCCAGTATTGGCACATGGATGTGCTTCAGCAGCAGTTCTCTAAAGCCACAGCAGTATGAAAAACATGGTGATATTTTTTCATTCATCTCTTCGTTCTTGATATTTTTTACACTCATGCTTTTCAGCTTCTCTGCAAATAAGAAAGAAAACTTTCAGGAAGCTTACTTTAAAAACAAGAAGACTAGTAAACATGAGTTGACAGTCCCCAGAGAAAAAATGCTGGAGAGTGGACAGTACTGTTTTGCAGCAGCAGAAGGTCCATCCACCACCATCAGACTGTCTGTCTCTATCCCACTGTCTCAGGGTGGAATGCATCTCCCAGGGCTTGCCACTGGCTTGTAGCAGCAGTGTTATTGGGAATCAGACTTTGTTGTTTCCCCTCCTTACTTCTACTTCTGGGGGGGATGATGGAATGCTGTGACCCCTTTTGGACTACAGGTGTGTGTGGAGTGTAGAGTCAGGTTTGTGGCAGAGGTGAGCTAGCTCACAGGAATCCTTTGTTTTGTGTCTTTGTGTTTCAGCGAGGTGAGAACTGCAGAGAAGAAAGCTTACTATTTCACATGTAGGAGGGATGTGTGTGATTCCCACCCTTTCCTCATGCTGTGGCAGTCAGTGTGTGCAACATACTGCGTGTGTGTGCATCCCTGGATGGCTGATCCGTGTTGTTTGTTTTTGAATGGGGCAAGGGCTGTCTGCTAAGAAGTGCTGTCAAGAACTGTAGTTGATGGACGTTGGAATATCTGGTGAAATTTGTGAAGCAGTCATGCAGTGTTCATTCATCTACCTTAGTTTCACTTAGGGCTGTACCATTTGTCTGCCCAAGTCTTGTGGTGGTAATAACAGGGCTTGAGATTTTCTCCCCCACTTCTCTTTTTCCTCTCCCTTTTTCCACGTTTCTTTCCTCTCATTTTCCTTCTTGCCCTCCCTCTCTCTCCCTCTCTCTCTCTCTCTCTCTCTCTCTCTCTCTCTCTCTCCCCCTCTTTTCCCCCTCCCCCCTCCCTCCGGCAAGGCTGATGGATATGCAGAGTATGTTAAGGAGCAAGCAATACTGTCACTGAGCTGATGGTGCTCAGTGACTCCTCGGGCTTCTGGCTGGTCTGTACTGCAGGAGCTTGACACCCTGACCACTGAGGCATAAAAAACAGAGAATTGGAAGCCTCAGTCTGACAGGCACTGGAGCATCCCCCAGAGAGGGTCCACGATGTGTGTCTGTGTGTGAGTGTGGGGAGGAGGGCAGTGAGGATGGTGGGGGAGGAGGGCAAGACAGGAGAGGATGAAACAATGAAATGTCAGCCCATTCCCACCCACAGCCCTGCCACAGCAGTGATAAATGTTTGGAAAGTGCTGCTGCCCACTCCATGGCGTGCACAGCATCAGCATGGAATGGACTCTGTGCAGCTCCAGAATAGGAGGGAGGAGAGAAAGAGGGATGGAGGGAGGGAGGAAGGGTTCAAGGGAGAGAAGGAGAGTGCTGGGACAGCTGAAAATGAGGTGTCTGTTCTCCAAGGAGACAATGCTCCCCCTTGAGATGAAGCTCTTGCAGGCATGAAACAGCTCATTGTGAGCTTGGTTTCAAGCCTGGGGCGCTCCCGTTGCGGAAATGACAGGACAAACTTTTCTGTGCACTCAGTGCAAACAGGGATCTAGATCTGCTGCCCTGTCCACTCTGTCCCTGGGTCCATGCATTGCACAGCTCTCAGGAAGGACGTAGCAGCAAGACTTGCTCCCATCTCCTTTTTTGTGTCACATCAGTCAGGCAGCACAGCTGGTTTTTTGCAACTAAGCCAGGGCTAAATCCTTGAAAATCTCACTTCCCTGTGGAAAGGAAGAAATGCAACCCCCTGGGGAAGGTGGTGTGTGATAGCCTTCTGTAGAACAGGTACTCACAGAATGAAAGGATTTCAGTGTGCCACAGATTGGCAGGAGAATGCAACCATGACTTCAGGCCTGGGAAACATTGACTCTCACAAGTGAAGTTCCCAGACTGCTGCCGATGTGCTTTTCAGGCTCGGGCAGATACCAGAAGCACAGGCTGGGACAGAGATGAATGGGATGCCCAGGAGCTATAGAAGCAGGTAAAAATCAGGGAGGACTCTAGGTAAGACAATGGCCTCAATTGTGTTGATGCAGAGGCAAAAAGTACCTGAGAGAAGCTGCTGTGTCCTGCAGGAGAGAGATGGATCCCTGACTGATAGAAGGCAATGGGGATGCTCTTGCAGTTAGGCTGCAGTATGTCAAGTGGCTCCTAACATCTCTTTGGGCATTGTCAACTTTGCTGTGCCTCACTCTTTTAGAATGAGCACTCTGACAGAAATAATCTTCAGGCATTGAAGTAATCTATCAGCCATAGGAACAGGAGAAGAGAAGAATTGTAGGAACTGTGTACTTCTTTGTGAAGAAAAGTTTGAAACAGCTCCATTTTTCCTGGCTCAGGGTGAATTAATGCCATTCATTAGAGGCAATAAGGAAAACTCTACTCTGAGCTTGTGAAGAGTTGTTGGCAAGGCAAGATGTGTTAAGTGTTGAAGCACTTGCTGCTGCATACTTTGGACCTTCTCTCTATGGAAGCTGTGTTGGGAAGAGAGAGTAGGTTGCTCCTAGTAAGTGTCATGGGTCCAAAGGGCTGCAGAAAAGAAACAAGAAGAGATGCTAACAGAGACTTCCTGTAGCACACTAGTGGTGGGCTGGTCCTGCTGTCAGCACACTCAGCCTGTTCATCTTATGATGCAGGAAGACAGGGAGTTTATTTTCATTGAAGCAGAATCATGTGGAGATAAAGCCATCCTGGACCTGACCCTATGTTTTGGTGACCAGGGCATCATCCCCTCTTCCCTGGCATCATCCCCTCTTCCCATTTGTGCCAGCAAATGGCCTAAACCATGGCCACTCACTAGCCAGAAGACCCAGATGTGGTTTCCAGGTTGGGTCTACAGATTGTATGGGACAGGGGTGCTGAGCCTGAGGTGCTCAGGACACAGTGTCAGGGGTTCACTGGCTAGCTGGGGTTATGGCAGCTCCTGGGTATGGGATCATGGCAGTGCCAATGACAAGAACCAAAGCAGGCAAAGGTCATGGCAAGCATCTGCTGAGGCCTGTCAGTCCTCAAATCTTGCCTTAGGAAACATACTCTGTTGTGCTGTGCTTGTATATATTAACATGTGGGAGAGGGAGAAGGGAAGGAGGAACAAAGAGAGAGAGAAGGAAATCTGTAAATTCAAGGAATACTTCCTAATAAAACAGCAGCAGTGTTGGCATTTGTGTGGTGGAGGGCCCAAGTCAGAGCCCCATGGTGCAAGGCTGTGTTCTGAAGAGCTTGCAGATGAAGTATGAAGCAGGTGACATGTGAAGAGAACAAACAAATGGGAAGAATGGGAGCTGATGAGGAGATAAATAGCCGTAATTTTTCATGCCTTTTTTGTGCCTTTGTCTGGAGGATTCAAATCTGTCTGAAATTGGAGCAAACATCACTCTCCTTGGGTTACAGTGTTGGAGAAATATCTGAGGCCACAACATGTTTTCCATGACACATATCCAGTATCTAGAAATTAGCTGGTTCATCTTCTCCTGAAACAGAGACTGTATCTGGACAGCTCTATTCTTGTATTGTGCTTCTCGCCTGAGTCCTGTAGGACTGGAGAGGCAAAGATCAGCCCCATCAGTGTGTCCCAGAGTCTTCTCCATCCCTCCTTATTTCCTTGCTCCTGCAGCAGGTTCAGGAGGCCTGGGTTGCAGCACAAAAAATACACCTAGAAGATGTTTGCACTTGTTTACTTAATAATTTATTCCATATTCCCTTTCCTCAAGGCAGAGTGTCCACCAGTGCTTTTACTGTGGCTGTCAGTGGAACAGAGCACACAGTGAAGAGCCCCTTTACCTCAGAATGGTAACTGTCATCTCAAATCAAATTATCATTTATTCTGTTTTTGTCTCTTTAACTTAGGGAGTGAATTTTCTGGGAGCCCATACAGCCACCCACAATATTCAACATACAATGACTCCTGGAGGTTTCCAAACCCTGGACTCCTGGGTAAGTGTTCATCCCTGTCTTGAGAGATCAGAGCAAGGTGTGCAGTGTTTGTCCACCCTGGGGTGGGCAGGATGTATGTCCCAGATTGTCCTCAGTCATGCTTAGACCCAGAATGGGACTGCAGGTCTCCATTGGGGTGCATGTTTGCTCTTGGTTCACTTTGCCAACAAAAAGACCTGCTCCAAATGTCTTGTCTTCCTGCTTCTGATAAAAATCCTTCCAGAGACATAGCATATTGCTAGAAAGCAGGGTCACCATGTTTTTTGGGGGTAAGGGACCCTGTTCAGACAAAACTTATGGTGCCAGTTTGCTTGCAGCCAATTGTAAGCTCCACTGCTTCCTATGACATTGCAGCTTGCTCGTGTGTGTGCTTTGCATTTCTCCCTGATCTCATGTTGTGTTTGCTTCCCAGTTGTGTGTATGCCCACTCTATCTCTCCTCAGCAAGGGGCTACTGGTACAGCCTCACTGGTGCCAGCATTGTCCTTATGAGCAATGGGAGACAGAAGCCCTGTAACTCCTGCAGGATCATGGCCCTCATGTGAAGGATAAACATAATCCATTTTACACCCCGTCAAAACCTGGCCCACTTTGACCTTATATACATGTAGCATGCAGTAATTAGAATTTTTCCCTGCATAATTTGCATGGATGAGGTAAGTAAAATACCAATTAATTGTCATCTCTCAACACAGGAGTAGCATGCCTTAGAGATTTCCAGATTTATGGATGACAGGGCTGTTATATGTGACCTCCAGCAGCGAAATAATTTTGAATTTTTGTCATACTTTTTTCAACCAGTTTCTTTGTTTTAAGTAATTGAGTCCCCATGTAATTGAACCACCCAGGCTGTATTCATCATGGTTCTTGTCCTTAAACAAATCCTTCGGGAGCAATAGACAGTCTCTGCCTCTCATGCCATGGTGCTGGTATAATGCCGTTATTTGCTGTGCCACATTTAAGGGTTTGTTAGTGCTTCCATCATAAATCAACAGACAGATCTTCAGCTAATATGGATGGGCATAGCTGCACAAAGCCAGGGGAGTCCCCGTGGTCAAACCCACTGTTTCCATGGCCACAGCCACTGGTGCTGGCAGAATTTTGGTTAAGCAGCATGGGGAAGATGCTTTTGCCAGAGGCAAGAGCACACACCATGCTTTCTTCATTTCTCACTTTGCAACTCCTTTTGAATCAGGAAAGCTGCTTCAGCAATGCTCTGCATCATGAATAGTCCTGGGAAGCCAGGTTTTGTGTAAAACAACAAAAAAGAAACCTTAAAAAAATTTTCCTTCTGAAGTGTTAAAGAAATTGGCATGATACTAAAAGTAAATGACAACCCAGCTCTCATCCCACCCTTCTTAATGAAGACAGGACTTCTGGAGAGGCTACTGAGCTGTTTACTATGTTCCTGCTTGTGGATATCCCCCTCCATTAGAAGGGTGTGCACAGTATCTGGAGCCATCCCAAAGCCATTCCTGAGCAACCCCACTGGCATGGGCATTGGCCCTTCCATTCTGTCAGCAGTAGGTTGCAGCCATGGCCTTCTCAGCTCTTCATTTGAGGTGATGGACCTCTACCAGCTCTGAGCATGCTGTCCAGGGTACTGGGCAAGGCAGGTCCCTGTGATGCCCTGAAGATGCTGAAGATGGGTAGGTCTCTGGGTCAGCAGAAGACTTTATACAGAGGCTAGTCATGATACAACTGCTTGCTGCCAGGGTCTTTTACCTGTGCCATACCCTTTTTTCTACATTCATCCTCTTTTTTTTTTTAATTTCCTTTTTGGATATGCATTTTAGGGGCAAATTCCAACTCATCTTTGACATATGAGCAGTTATGGGGATAGTGTGCTCCTTACAGCAAAGCTCATTCTGTGGCTGGAGGGGATTTCTTCAGCAGTATTTACTCAGCAGCATGCTGTGAACATGTGTGTAAATGAGGCAAGGGCAAAAAAATCAGAATTTTCCAGAAACTGTAGCTTTCTTGAGACAGAGGGTATTTCATGCTAGAATGTCAATGGTGATTATTTATTCTTTTTTTTTAGTGTAAAATATATAATCTTGGCTGTCTTATTTTTGTCCTCTTCAATATACTTTGTTTCAACATTAAAAAAAAAAAAAAAAAAGAAATGCAAATTTTTGTTCTGCAGCAAGTCCTAAAGATGAACTTACTATTTCAGTTCAGTCTGGTGACAGAACTGGGGGAGACTGGAGTTTCCAGGAAAGGGAATCCCCTGTCTGACCATGGGTAGGTCGATGTACAGTGGTATGATCTGATCAAGAATGTGTCTGCAATCAACCACAGTCTATGGGTCAGATGTCTCTTTTGCCTCACAGAGACTCCTCTTATCCACAGCTCTGCCTTTGTCACCGGAAGCCTGATCCCTTTTCCCTGGTGCCTGCTAATCCTGGTAGCTTAGGGCAAGTAGGAGTCTGTGGCGGGGCCTTTAAACCTGCCCCCAGTCTCCCTGCACACCCAGAAGGTGCTGTGTGATGAGCCTGGGCACACGCAGTGGAGAATAGGTTAATTTGAACTATATCCAGGATGCTTCCACTCCTCTCAGGAGTATACGTGAGTGCATTTAGTAATTCTCTCCTGAGAACAAGCTTTGGCAGTATCGGCCTCAGAGCAGAAACCTTGACAAAATTAATCAGGACTAGTACATTGCCTGACACAGTTTGTTTTACAAAGTCCTGCTCCTTTCACTGAGATGAAAGTGTAATACTGTAAGCACTTAGCAGCACCTACGTTCAATTAATTCCCTGTGCTGGCAAGGAAGAATTGCACCACAGCAATCACACAAGTCTGAGACCTGTGAAAGAGGAGCTAAAAGGAGAAATGCCATGAGTTGCAAGTGGAGGAAGGGATACTTGGATTGAAAAATTATATTTGGGGGAGAGTAAAGAGAGAGAAGATGAGAATAGTGAGAATGCTTCGGTTTTTAGTCCCCAGTCTTTGTCCTGTGTATGTGGAGCAGCAGGGAGGGGTGTGTGGTGGTGTCTTCATGGGAAGGCAAAACCATATTCATGCAGACACTGGGAACTGGTTGTCTGGCCCCAGCAGAACACCAGCTACTCACCATTTCCCCGCTGTCTGCTCTGCCCTTGCTTTGATGCTTCTCACCTCTGTGCCGGACACCAAGCCTCTCCTGCCCCCAGCTGTCATGAAACCAGTGCAGATGGGGGACTAAGCTCCCTCCTCTCTGGGGCAGTCCCAAATTCTGTGCCCCATGGCTCCTGGGGAAGAGCAGACAATCAAGCCATGGTCCTTTAGAATGGTCAAAAGAAGCAAGGGCAGAAGAAGTCTGTTATCTGCTGCAGCTTTGAGTGTCTTCTTGCTCTTGCATCCTGCATCACCCTGGTGGCACCAACACCTCTCTTGGTGTCAGAGACATGATCGGCTTTGCTGTAGGAAATGACTCAGTCCTACCTTGACCACAGCAAAAGTGAGGACAGTCCTCAAGTTCCTGGAGGAATGTGCTGGGAAGAGGACATAAACCCTGGCCACTTGTGTGGTCTGGCTTAGTGGCTGAAGTAGGTATCTCCATGTCAAGGCCAGACAAAGAGCTGAGGGAAGGAACATCTTCTTCCTTTCTTTTTTCCCCATATTGTCCTGCAAATGACCTACAAGCAGTATAGTGCAGGGATGCACATGGAGGCATATGCATGAGCCCATGGGAGGCAAATGTGCACGTCTAGGGCTTAGCCTATTGTTACTGTTGGCACATACTGGTGCACACCAGCATAGGATCAGCTCAGCATGTGCATGCTAAGGGTGGATAACAGCAACACTGTCTAATGAAGGAAAAAAAGTCAGGTTTTGTTTGCTTGTAGCATTTGGCTCAATCCTGCTCACTGTTTGATGCAGTGTCTCTGCTCATACGCAGGTGTGATCCCTGTGCACTGCTTGGGAGGGTTTGGCTACACCATTGCTGTGCCATGTCTGCCAGTTCTGGCAAGGCATCATGCAAGGGCAAGACTTGAAGCCTCTCAATTAGGATTAGATTCAATTCCTCTGCGGGATTCTGTGGAAAGATTAGAGAACAAGTAGGCACTAGAAATGACTGTGTCAAGAAATAAATTGATGATAGTATGAATTAGAAAGGAAAAATGACAGAAGGATGGACTAGTCTGTTCTGGATGAGGGCATGGTGACGGGAAGAGTGAGTGATTTCATTTTTCACTTTAAATACAAGCTTATTTGATTGCACTGCTGAAAAGCAAACTGGCAAAATCTAACTTGTGAGAAATGTAAGGCCTTTGGAATGCATGGGAAAAATATTGGGCTTTTTATAGCTGCACTGAGTCAGAACAGATGTGGAGGAAGAGGGAGTGTGAAAACAAAGGCTCTGACCCCCAAAAGACCTCATTTACCCCAAGACCTCATAAAGGACTGCATTCAGCTCTGGTGGGACCCACACACTACTCCATGAGTCAGGATGAAATTGTTTGGTGCTGCTGGATTCGTCCTGTGTGTTTTTCACCCCTGTGTCTGAGCTGAGCTGCCATGGCTAGCACTAGTGCTGCTGCCAGTGGGGACTGGGATCTCTGACAACCACCATCACTGCCTGATTCACACTGACCTCCTGGTGCTGTGATGGGTGAGGACAGCAATTCCACCTGGCTCTTCCCTGGGCTATGAGCTGTTTTACCTCAAAGTACTGCCTGCCATGATCCCCAGGGATATCTCTGCAGCTGGATTGGCCATGAGGGGACTTGGGCCAGCAAACTGGACACCCCCAAGAGGGCAGCTCCCAAAGAACATCCTCAAAACCACAGCTAGACATGGCATGCACATTTCAAGGTCAGATAGGTTAACTTTTGCCTTTGGTCATTCAAGAGTGGCCAGTTTGACCAGGGAATTTTTCTGTACTTTCAATGACTTGAGTTTGGCTGGGATACAAAGTATACAGCACTTAATTTTAGGCTACCCATGAGAATGATTTTCAGTGTCCTTGTGAAGCTTTCTAGTATTCTCCAGTAAATATAGCTCCTGAGGCTGGGACATCCTGACTAACCTGATGTCAGTTACCTGGAAGAAGACTATCTGTCCAGCCCAAAATATCAGTTGTGCCCTCAACAGATAACACAAGACTACACTTGTGTAAACATAAGTGGAATGATGACCTGCTGAAGGGATCTGTTTTAACACCATTGACTATGACTTAAAATTTTTTACTTTTAGTAAATAAACCTAGGTCAGATTGTCTCCTGCCTAGGTGTTTGTATACAGACATTTTTGCAAGTGTTTATCCTGGCCAATGATTTCATGGACTCTCTTGAATTATTTTGTGTATGGTAAAACCATCTTTCTAGTCAGCTAGTACCACACTCCTGAAGATTGCTTTACTTTAAACACTTTTAAGTGGGTTTGTCTGATTTTGGATGTTTGGGTCACTAAGGATGCAACTGAGGACAACACAGACCCATACACTGTGTGCAAGCTCCTGTTTTGCCACAGCACTGTGCAGGAGACACATTCGAGTAGCCAAAGTCCTGTTTCTGACCTCTCAGGGTTGCAGAAGCAGAGTACCACATGCTGTGGTAGAATATTGATAATGACAAAGTATTCTTCTCTGACCAACTGTGCTGAGTAGTGCACTGCATTGGGCAAGAGCAAATGCTGCTTCTGCTGTGTTTTTTGGTTGCATCAGCTTGTGCTCCCTTGAAAATGAAAAGACAGCGGCTGGTGATGAAGTTGATCTCCTGTGTGGCACTCTGGACAAAAGCAGCCTAGGAGGAACATCTGGGCTTGCATGTCAGATTGAGTTTGTTGGACCCACAGCAGTGAAGTAGCCCTTGCATTTTGCTATTGGTTAAGAGCAACTTTCCCTAAGCTTCCTCTTAAGAGTCTGGCTGTGTGATTCTTACTCTATGCCTGGGCTTTTGAACCAGCAGCTCTCAAGTAATCACTCAGGTAATTTTGGAGTGAACAGCAAAGTGTTCATCGGGAGGCTGTACAATAAGAGGAGATAGCAGGAGGCTTTCCAGCCTCCCAGAGGGAAAGGCTTTTGGTATAGCTCAGAGCATGTTGCCAACAGCACCAGCATGACTTTCAGCATGCCAGTTGACTTTCCCTTACAGCTCCAGAAGGTGTGCAGGGCCATGGTGGTAGAACAATTGGGACGCTGCTACACTCAGGCTATGCCCAGGGGCTGGGCAACCATTGGACCTGCAGGAGCAGTGTTTGCTAGAGTCTGGGATGGGAAGTGAAAAACCAAAAAATGCACCTTTGGCTTCACTGCCACTGATGCTTTCCTAAAGGGTCCACAGTCCCTACTGAGGTGGTGGCATCACCTTTTCCTGGTGGGGCAGCTCCTCTGTGTCACAGAAGCAGCAGAAGTCATTGTCTCTGAGGCAAGTCACATCCAGGGCTGTGAAGACCTTTGACAGCATCTGATAGACTGCTGTCCCATGTGTGTTGGAGGCAGAGAGCTTAGGATGGAAGGCAGCTCTCAGACAGGGCCACTATGAAAACAAACTCTACAGCCCTGACTACTCCAGAGCTGTTACTCGCAACGGCTCATTGTTTCTCATCCAAACCTCCCTGCTGGTCTCAAATGTATGTGGCTGAGTATGAGTCCTTCCAGAGGGGGTTCTTCCACACTGTGATGTGCCTCGTATCCCATGCATGTGAAACTGGTGACTTGCAGACCAAACTGGTAGCACCTTGAAGAGAGTAGCTGGTAGCTTCATGGTAGCCCCTTGAAGAGAGAAAACTCCCTTCTTAGGATGGATTGGAGTTGCTTTCATTGCAGATGTGCTTGGAAGGTTTCTTAAAAGTGGTGCTGGCTGGACAGATTGGTATCTCTCTGGATACCAGTCAAAGACTCTTCCTCATTCCAGCAAATATTCTAGTTTCCTGTTGATCCTTGGGTAATCATCCTATCTACCAGTGCTTAGCCCAACAGGACAGAGAATTTTCACCAATATTTTTCAGGCCTTTTCTTAGTAAAGAAGTGCTTTCAATGAAATATTTTGAATGCTTTGGCGCTCAGCCTCTTACTTTTAAAAGGAGGGGGGAAAATCAAAGAAGTCAGAGTATGATCGTGTGATGGGGTTGGAATATCTTGACTTTCTGTTCTGAAAGTAATTAACTTCTTTTTGTGAAGTAAATGAAGTTGATGTTTTGAGTGAAGTAATGGAAGAAGGTCTCAAATGGCAAGCAGCAATGCAGAGCAATGGTAGCCTCCTTCTCATGCAGAATGCATGAATGCAATTTTCATTCTATTTACCCAGCCTTTATTGAAGCTTTGCCTGGAGTGCTCTCTGACACCCATTGCCAGAGCACTGCAAGCTGGCACCTCTCCACCTTTGTCTTCCTCACAGTGGTCTCATCTCTCACAGGCTCCCCCTATTACTACAGCGCTACAGCCCGTGGAGCAGCTGCACCAGCTGCTGCTGCTGCCTATGACCGCCACTGACGCCGGAGCTCAGGGCATCGGCACTGACAGCACACACGTCTGGGACAACCGTGATAAGTCACCTTGTTGCCACCATGCCAGCCACTTGAAAAGGGAAGGAGAAAGTACCTAGTAGGAACATGATAAATGAAATTTTGCTCTTTAAGCTTGTTGAACTGATTATTGTATTCTTAAATCTGGTTGGGTCCTGAATCCAACAGAGAAGCAGGAGGAAGTGGTACTCCTGAAGCTCTGTGTGGTCAAAAATGTGTGGTAGCTTCATGTTCTTTGCAGCCGGCTGGCTACTGCTTTAATCGCCTGCGGGTGCCATGGCTGTATCTGGGGATAAGGAAGAGGTGTGAGCAGCTCCCCTTGGGGCAGTTCCCTCTTGCTGCACACTGAAACAGGCTGTGAGACTTAAGGCAATTTTCTTTTCTTCTTCTTATTTTCTTTTTCTTTTTTTTCTTTTTTTTTTTTTTGTGTGTGTGTGGCAAAGAAAAAATCAGTCTGCTCAACTTTACGCAAGCACACCACTGTAAATATTTGCTTGTTTGTATTACTGTAAGAGTAGCTTAAGCATAAACAGCAACACTGTACAAGTATGAAGTCAAAACACATCAAAAAGTGTGTTTTGAAACTGGTGCACTGATTCAAAGAACTCAGTAAGCTTTAAGCAACTTTGAACCAGGTTAACACTCATTGTGGCTGTATTTGGGGCTGATGTTGTTTCTATATAGAGCATCCTATTTGACAGTTGTGTGTGATCATGCTATATGCTGGTATCAAACACTGGGCAACTGAAAGACATAGGCAATTTTGTGATACTTTACTGCTTAATATTCATTTATGTTCATTTGTCATCATACTAAACACTGAAACAAATTAACTGGTTTCGAGTTAAGCAGCATCCAGGAAGGAATTTCTAAATAACAGTTGACACCTTATACATATATGTCTATAGATTGTGTGCTAAATCCCAGTCATGAAAACCCTGAAAGGAAGGCAGAGAAATACTGTGGTGATTTTTGTTAAGTGCATATATTGATTGGGGTGTACCAGGCATGAGGGTAGCTGCACTCACTTTCCAAGCCAAGCTGAAAGGGAAATTACTTGTTTTGAGGTGTCTGTACATTTCTGTGAAGGCATTGCAGATTCCAGCACTGTAGTCCAGACATGACTGAGGGGAATTTTGCCCTGCTAATTCTGTGTTTCTTCCCTCCTACTTGAATAGGAAGCACTAATAGTCACACATTTCAATATGCACCTTCTGGGGGGCTAAATTAAGAGAGCAGAGCAGCAACAAATGACCACTAAACAGCTACACCAATCACTGCCTCTCCATGGAGCCAGGAGAACTGCCCATCTCTCCCTGAAGCCTCCCCCTAGTGTAGACCAAGGCACAGACAACCTCAGCCATATAAGGATGATAGGCATGACCCCATCCCTTCTCCCCTGAGGGCAATGGAGAAGCTCCCTAGTCCTGTTGAGATGAAGACCTGGCTGTAGCCTCCTTACTCCCAACCCAACCATCCTCATTCCCCCAGAGCTGCCTGGACTCTTCTGAGGGGTTCTGTTGGTGCTTGCCTGCAGAAGAAGGGCTGTTGGTGTCAAACTTGAGATGCACTCCTGTGGAGGAACATTCAAGCAGGTATTCACCAGGTTCCAGCTGTACAAACCATTCTCTGGCAGCTCCTGAGTTAACACTATTCTCTCTCCTCCCTTCCCAACTCATCACTTGTGCAGCATATCTGGTATCTGTAGTGGCCACAGATGTGCTGAGAAATTCCCTCACCCACTTCAGTGGCATCTTCTCATGGTATGGAAATACAGCCACCATTTCCAAGTTTCCAGGGCAGATGTGTTCCAATCCTCAGCAGCCATGGAGGCAGCACCAGCTCAGTGACATTTCAGTGTGATGTTCACAGACCCCATCAGGAATTTTATCCAGAGTCTTTTAAAATAACTCAGAGATAAGTTTTGTGATAAACTTATCAGCGAGATGAGTGCCACTTTTATTCTTTCAGCAATTAATTACTGATACACACCTGTTTTTAACAAAAGACAAATGACAGCATGGACAATTTATGCAAGGAATCTTCTGAAGCCCTGCTTTGCTTTCATAACTCTCTGCATAGCCCATGATTGCTTTCACTCCTTGGACAATACTGGAAAGGGCATATCTGTCCCTGGGACCACATGCATGACCCTGGCCAAGGGGTGTGCATTGTCTCCACTGTAAACACATGCACCTTTTCTGTGAGCTCAGGGAGGGATGTGTCTGTCCAGTGCCTTTGCTGACGAGGTGAGAAACAAGGGTTTGACCACCAGTGCTGGTGATGTATCTGGAGCAGAGGTGTGCTGAGTTACACCAGCTGTTGGGACACCATCAGGCTTGGCTAAAACAAGTGTGTGTGTGCCCAGTGAGGGAACTGCAGCTCATTGGCATTGGGTCCTTCACCCACTCTGCCTACTCTCCTGCAACCACATTACTTTTACTTGTTTCCTCAGCAGCATGAATTGTGTGACATACATGAATTCAGATAATGTTGAGAAGACCAAACATGAGATTTCAGCAGATGTTATATCATACTTATGCCGGAAGTGCTTGTGGTTGGGCTGGGGACTTAGGAAAGACATGACAGGTGTGTTTCCCCTGAATGATGGATGTGTGAATGCCACTGGTTGAAGTAACCCAAAGTGCTCAGGCCTGATTGGCCTCAAGGCTTTCATCAGGGCAGCCCTTGGCCTGCCAGGCATGGTGGTGGACTCCATCCCACGTACTCCGGATGCACAGGCAGCTACTGAGGGGAAACCCAAAACTCCCACTCTTGCACATGTGAAGTGGGGAATTGTGCCTGATCCATCTCCCAAAACATGGCAACCATGGCTCACTCACATCTGCTGGGACATTCTTTTGTCACAAACAGCCAGTACGAGTTAGACCGTGGAGTATTCATGCCATGCTGCTTGAAAAGGCACTTCTTGAAAGTACATTCTGGTTTTGGAAATATTTCACCTGAGATTTACAAACTGCTTTCCTCAGAAAGACTTTCTGTCTGCAGTCTCCATTGTGGGAATTCTTCTAATTTGGGATCATCTTTGAAAGGCACTACTGGTAGAAGGTGGTTATCTGGGGAGGACAGAGGATTGCCTCCCTCCATCCATCCTCTGTGGCCTCACTATTTTATGGGGAAGAGGCTACTGGGTGAGGTGGAGACGGGAAGTAAATGACCCTTAGGGGCTGCAAGGAGGGAAGAGAGCCAGTCCAGTGCTGGGCTTTGGGGTGCCCTGTTAATCCTTTATTTCAGTGCCCTGAGGAGCAGTCAATCATTACTAAACCCTTGCAGAAATCAACCCCATGAAGTGCCTTCAGGCAGTTTCAGCATTGAACTCTGTAATACGCTTGGTTCTATGGTGGGTTTTCCAGTACTTGACACTCCAGCAATAATTTTATCAAATACATTGCTGACACAAACTAAGAAATTAAATCTGAGAGGTGAAGAGGAAAAATGCTACTGTAAGACTAAATCAACGGAGGCCAGAGTCAAGATTGCGTGAATGAGGAGAATTCTGGCTTGCTGAGGAAACCTTCAGTTAAATGCTGTCAGACTGTGATGATAAAGAAGATACAAAATGTTGTGGACACTGAGTTTGTTTATCATCTGTGTCTGAAGGTCCCGTTATGGAGATATTATTGTTAGGCAGCTCTACTGACTGCAAAGCTCTGGATGTCTCAGGACTGGATCAACAGATCAAAAGTTTTCTTTGTTCACTGTTGAAGTAGAAAAACACTTGGGGCTCTGGTGTCATGGGGCCAGAGAGCTACTGTTCATTCCAAGATGTCTGAGAAGTTCTCTGATTGGACTCGCAGGTGGTACGGCAGCATCAGTGCTTGAGGCACTTGGGAAGGAGATGTTGAGAAAAGAAATTGCACCAGGGTACATGGAGCTCACAATCTGTCACCCCTCCTTGACTCCCTGTAACTAAATCCTCTTGGCGATGTAGTGTAAGGGCAGCACAATAGGAGAGAACAGATGGTGCGTGAGGGATGTGTGATGGCCTCACTGTGCCAGGCCTTAGCAGTTACTGTATGTTGAGACATGCTTTGCCATACTGGTTTTAGCTAATGGGGTTATATTCCTGCTTTTATTTTTCTTTAATTTATGTATTTTACACATCCTTCAGTATGAAGGAGAGGGGAAGCCATGTAGTGGTTGTGCTTGTTTCCAGATGTGGGTACCCATAGCTTCAATAACTGTGGTCTGTAGCAGAGTAAGCTTGTGTAGCTGTCACTGGCTGCAACGTGGCTCTGACCAAGTGTCCTTCCTGGTACCATGCTCTTCTCTGCATGCATGTGCCACTGGGAAGCATGAGGCCCAAGAGGATTAGGCTGACCCACCCCATGATTCTGTCCCAGCAAATTCTGGAAAAACCTGGTTTTTCTTCTGGATTTATTGATGAAATGTTAGATGAACAACATCTCTTGGCTAACGTGTCCTGAAGTCTTGCTAAGCGTGCAAGTGATGGTCACATGTGGGTGTTGTTAGGCGGAGCTGGGTCAGGCAGCCTGCACTGACACAGGCACTGGGCACACATTCTGAGCTGCAGACAACTGCCGTTCCACTCTGGAGGCAGAGTGTTCAGTAGCAACACAAGGCTGGGGATGCCAGCTGGGAAGCCCTGTAGTTTCTCAGACCTGCTCTTGACAAAGGTATGTGTTACTGCAGTATGACAAACAAAAGGATCTGAAAGGATCAAAACCAGTTAAGTGTTCTTTTTTTTGGCTGAGCTAATGAAACCTGACATGCAAGTGCTGAGTGAAAAGCATGCCAAAGTGGTGCCCAGATTGCTCACTTTGGCATCACAGCTGGCATAGGTGTCAGCTCCACTAGTGGCCTCACACACCAGTGCTGTGAAAGGCTCACAGAATGGAGGAGCTCCATGGTGGGAAGCCAGACTGAAAGGACTGAATTAGACGCAGCTGCAGCATTGCTGAGTGAGCAGGCATGCATGTAGCGATTTCTGTCTACACACCTGTATGTGTAGGCACACTTGAGTATCTCAGAAGCTTGCACAGGTTGTGGAGAGGTGGATCCTAGTCCTGCATCAGCCCCAGACACCACCCAGCCAGACCCCTGGCTGGTCCAAGGTTTCTGGCCCTGCCTTGTCTAAATGAGGCGGGAAAAATGGCCAGTGGGCATTTAGACCTGCCTTTCACTTTGTTGAGCCTCCTGCAGGAAAAAAAATCTTGTCCTGGTTTTTCACTTTCTGTAGTGGCCTTTGTACATTTTGAAATTACAGAAACTCATTTCATTGCAAATGGAATTCCTTTCTAAGAAAAAAAAAGGACAACCTTTTTTTCTTACAGACAAACAACTATGTATTAGGGACTTCTAGAATCAAAGAAATACATATCTATTGTATCCACCAAAGTCTGCAATGCCTGCATTGAACCTTACTTCTTCAAAGAGAGAGGAAAAAGAAAGAGAGGGAGAAAAAGAAATGCCTCCTCACCTTGAGAAGTACATACAGACAAAAAATAACTTACAAAAAAAATTCTAAAAATAACTGTTGAATTGCCTTTGAAAGTAGGGGATAATATCTGTTGCAAAACAGATGAAAAAATGCTTCTTAAAATGTGTATGTTTTGTATTCTTTTTTTCTAGTAGGAAAAGAACAAACTTGAAATCTTGGTGTTTTTTCCTTAGTGCTGTGTGTTGCTTTTGTGTGTTATAATATTTGAATGTAATTACAGCGGTGCCAATTTGCCAAAGACGTCAAACATTATTTTGGGGATTTTGTTTTGGGTTTTGTTTTGGGTAGTGGAAGGGGAGGTGGGCTGGGGATGAGGGGTGCTAAGGCATGGGTCAAAAAGGAGGGGCCGTTTGAATGGGTTTTTTTCTTCCTTTTTTTTTTTAATTCTTTTTCCTGTCAATACTGGAATTTGTGATTTTATTCTAAGTTAAATGGTTGACTGCAACACTTTTTATTTTTAGATTAGTTGAAGAAACATGCAATAAGATTGGCGTAGTTCAATATCTGTGTGTCTTTTCATGAGAGTGACTGTTACTTGTGAACATTTGGTTTTATGTAACCTTTATGTGAGATAATTATTTGTAAATATTTACCATAATTTTATTGGTTCCTAAAATAAAAGTAATTTTTTTAAGTTCAAAATGCCTGATTTCACTCTTGTCCTCACCTTGTGTCCTGCCTTTCTAGGGAAAAAAATCACCAGGTAGTTGCATTTGAAGTGGGACATTGGAGGCCCTCATGAAAAGGCTTCCATCAGACATGGTCAGTCATTGCAGCCAGTGTCACCGAACACCCCCCCCGTTGCAGCATGGTTGGACCCAGTGAGGTGCTACATGCTGTGGCAGAGCCCACGCCACCACAAAATGACAAGATCAGTGTCGGTGAAGAGCGTCAGGTTCTCAGGTGTTCCTGGTCCTCTGGGCAGATTGTTCTCCCCATGAAGTAGAGGCACCCTCCAAGAGAACCCCAGGTGCAAGATGGAACAGTTTGCTGGGGACTGGAGTCAGATACTGTTCAGAAGAACCTGAAGGCATCTTTCCTGTCTGAAGACCAAAGTGGTTTGGCTGAGGCCTTCCTTACTTTGGAGCAGGGCTCTGTTGTATTGTGCTGCTGCCAACCATTCTTCCGTGGGAGAGTGTCCTCTGGCTGCTGAGGGGAAGGGGCTCCCAGACATGGGGATTTTTGCCCCAGTAGCCTCTTTGTTCCAAGCCAAAATCTCTTGTAGAGTGTAGGACAGATGGGAAGAGCCTCCGCTTCTGCTCGTGTAACTGCTGGCCACCAGAAGAGACAGGGTTGCACTGGGCCCTGGAGCATGGGAGAACTCTCTCTGCCCCTGCCCTAGAGTCCATCCTGGCTGTGTCATGAAATATCTGTACTGGCATGTACATATATATACACCATTAATAGCTGAAAAAATCTTGTTAGCCGTTACTGCCATATAACCCTCTTTTAAAATGAGCTATAGCTAATGATTAATGAATAATCTATTCTCGATGAGTTACATATAAATGTATCTACATTTGGATGCACAGGCATACCTGAGGGTTGCTTTGTGCTCCTTCTGATACTTTCTCAAGCTCACACTTCTATCCACCTGCCATCTCATGGCAGCACCTCTGTCCTCCTCTAAGGGCATGCATGCCTTCAGGACTGCTGTCTGGTCTGTGTGGCCAGAGCCAAACCTTTTGTGTAGCCTTGAGTTGTGAGAAATATTCTGGGATCATCACCATACGTGTCTTGGATGCACTGGTGAATTCTGCCACAGTACTCCAGCTTGCCTAAGCATGGGGTTTGTGAAACAGTAATAAGGAAATGCCCATTCTATTTGACATCAGCTTGGTTTGACCTGAGCTACCATATTCCCATTCTAGCAATTGAGATTGCAAATTTGAATTAATAGATTCACAGCATGGTTTAGATTGGAAGACACCTTTAACATCATCTTGTTCCATCCTCCTGCCATGGGTGGGGACATGTTCCACTAGTCCATGTTGCTCAACAAACCCATGTAATTGAGCAAAAAGGAATGACAGTGAAGTTGTCCAGAATTTTCACCCTCACTCTTTCTGAATTCCTAATGAGTTATTGATGATGTGTGTACCCCATTTAACTGGGATGGAGTTAATTACCTTCATAGCAGCTGTATGGTGCTACTTCACAGTATGGTGCTGTGCTCTGGATTTGTGGCTGACACAGGGTTGGTAACACACCAAAAATTGGCTCTCACTGAGCAAACTAGCATAGTATCAAGGGTCAGAGAGATAATTTGGGTGGGAAAAAAGCTGATAGAGGGGCAACTGGAGGGCTGACACCAACTGACTAAAAGGATATCTGTAAAATACAGTGCCACACTCACCCTCAGAAACTGGAGAGGGAGTTTTTCCAAAAGCAAATGTTGCTTAGGGACTGACTATCACTATCAGTCTATTTGTGGGAGGTGGTGAGTGGATGCCTTTGTTTTTATTTTCCTTCATCCTTTGGTTAACCTTTTTTTGTCTCAACCCCTCAGTTTTCTCTTCTTTTTTTCTCTCCCATCCTGTTTTGGCAGGATTAAACAAAAGGCTACCTGAACACTGAGCTGCTGGCCATGTTAAATTCTCTACAGCAATGCGCTCCTTATAGTAAACATTGATATTGATTTTGACAGTTAAAGTCCTCCAGGAAGCTCAGGACAATCGGTTTCTGTCCCAGTACCATACATTTCAGTTTTAAACACAATAAGCATAACTCACAGAACTTTTCACAATTCAGTAAATAATTGTAGATAAATAAAATCATAGTCATTGGACTCTTAGACAATGGGCAGAGAGAGGCAGAATTAAGTCAACCAGCAGCATACATCCTGACCAGCAAGCTCCACTTTGGGAAGAAACCTGCACTCTGTGCTGGCAGCATAAAGCAGGCATGCTTTCATGCACTCTGTATTTCAGAATGGAGTGGGTATTTTTACACTTGACCCTGCAGTATTATGGAGTGTACTTAAGAAGAACAGGTTTTCCATAATTGCCAAGTTAATCCAAAAGCACTTGTCCAGCCAGGCTGGACTTGAGTTTTGCTCCACCCCTGTTGCTTCTCTGCTGATGTCCTGATGTATTCTCCATGCATCACGTGCACCTTGTAGCTCTTTGGGATGCACAGCTTTTAGAATAGCCCTTTACATCCTTCACCCTATGAGGACTGAAGCAGCAACCTCCCAGTGCCACTGCCCATCTCATTGCTGCAAGCTGGTTTTGCCATTGTCATATTTCACTATGGGAAACTGCAGGAGTTCTTTTAAAAATGAATGGCCAGGAATGAAATTAAGCCAAACGAGGCAAGCGTTGTGTCTGAGAACTGTTTATTTGTAACAAAAAAAAAACCAACCAAACAAACAAAAAACACCACCAAAACAAAACAAAAAAATTACAAAAAAAAAAAAAAACCAAACCAAAAAGCCAAAACAACAAAAAACCAACAAAATCAAAGGAGTTGCCCAAACCACAGGGTTAGAAAAGATAGAAAAGAAGGAAGGAAAATGGGAAAGGAGTCAGCTAGAGGGGAGAGTGAGAAAGGAGAGGGAGAGGGAGAGGCAGAGGGAGGGGGAGTGCTCCCGCAGGAGGCTGGGGTGCACGTCGACGTCCCCGAGGCGGGTGCTGTGTACGTGGCCTGCCCGTACACGGGTCCCGCGGCAGCGGCCACCAAACCCAAGGTGGGGGGAGATCTGGCCAGAGGTCCAGAGCCCTGGACAGAGTCGCGGCAAGGATTGCTGTGGCAGGTGGCTCAGAGGTAGGTGGAGATAGCAACAGGTGGCTCAGGCAAGGATGCAGAGACGAAGCAGATGGGACATTGGTCAGGAACACAGGGAGGCAGGACAGACATGAGAGCGAGCAAGGGCCAGTGAGGGCAGGAGACTCAAAAGGCAGTCTGGGGCCAGGGCAAATGAGTAGCGAGCCAGCGGGCAAATGAGCCAAAGGAAAAGGCACAAGACCCAAAAGGCCCCTATACTCAAAAAGCCCAAATCCAAAAAGTATCCAAAAAGCTCCCAAGTTACAACTCTCAAAAAAAATCTTCCACTCAAAAAGCAAGCTTCAAAAAGCCCCAAACCAAACCCCTCCCAAAAGAGAAGGCACAGTCTCTACAGCCCCAGGCCTTGTGACACAGTTACTTTTTAAGCCCTGGCCCCTGCCAAAGCTCTGCCTACTGGCAGGACACCATTGGCCCAGTTCAATGTCCCACTGCAGACCATTGGTAGACGTCTTTTGCCATCTGATTAGATAATGTCTCTGGGGTACAGTGTCTTTGGTGATCTCCTGCTGACTGCCTGTCCCATGTGAGACAGGAACTGGTTGCCAGGCAAAGTTGCCCCTAGACAAGGCTTTCCTCCATCTTTTCCTAGCTGCCTCCTGGATGTGGCATTTGTGCAACCCCTCCCCCATGTGCCTCTGACAGCCATTGTTAAGGCAAATCAAAATGAAATTGGCTTCTGACAACCATCTGCTGGCCCCTGTCAAGGCACTGGTTACCTGAGGAACCCAGTATCACCAGACGGAACAGGAATCCCTTGCACTGCTCTCTGAGTCCTGGGAGACTCAGCTTCTTGTAGGTAACAGAGGGTGATGACTTCTGGGGAGGGAGAAAAGCCATTAGACCCTCAGAATCCACTGGATCACTTCCCAGGCAGCAAGGTCCTGGAAGGGTCTAGAGCTTGGAGACCAGTACCAGCAGCTGTCCATGATCATGAGGGTGCTCAAAGAACTGGAGAACCTCTCCTGTAAAGACAGCATGAGAGATGGGGTTGTTCAGCCTGGAGAGGAGGTCTCCCTCTTTCTCTTCAGGGAGACCTCAAGGTCTGTTGCAAGACTTGAGAGTGCTCCAAGAGAGCTGGAGAGGGACTTTGAACAAGCACCTGGAGAGACTGGACAAGGCTTCCCACTGACAAAGGACAGGGTTGGATTGGATATTGGGAAGAAATTATTCCCTGGTGAGGCACTGACACAGCCTGCCCAGAGAAATTGTGGTTGTGCCATCATGGGAAATTTTCAAGGCAGGTTGGATAAGGCTTGGAGTTTGGATCTGGTCTGGTGAGACATGTCCCTTCCCATGGCAGGATGTGAAACCAGATGAGCTTTTCAGGTCCCGTCTAGCTCCAGCTTTCTGTGGTTCTAAGATTGTCTTAGTGCATTTCCCAACACTTTTTGAGGATGGCAGAGAGTGTATGAACCAAACTGACTTTTCCTGGCAGAGTCTGTGGCAGTGCCTGGTCAGCTTTCAGTAGAGATTAATCTCCTAGCAGTAAAGGGAATTTACTGGAGAGCACCAGGCCCATGTTATGGTTGTCCTGTGTTTGCAACGGCAGGAATTGCCATTTCTTGCTCTGTTTTTTATACTTTTTGTACTTCTACTGTCTTTCAGCCTTACTAGGTTAAAAGAGGAACGAGTCGTCTGTCCTGCAGCAGGCAGGCAATGCCTGTTCCTCATTAAGCCCTTCCACGTCTGGATGTGAAATGCCATGGCAGCCTGCTGGTAGCAGAACAGTGGGATTAGACCTGACAAAACTGTGGTGAGAGGCATGGAATTCTCCTGTCTCTTCAGGTGTTAGGCCCCATACTGCTTTCTTCAGTGAGAATGCCCTTCAAGGATGCAAATATGGTTTTAGCTCAAACCTTCATACAAATGGAGATTGTTTAAGATGCCTGGGCATTGTCATTTATAATTTTAATGAATAGGAAATGCAGACCTTTGGTTAAGCAAAGGAATGTCTCTGTGTTGTAACAGATTTTGCAGACAAGGGCAAGATGCAGTCCAGCCAGGAAAGACAGGAGCAGAGATTGCGGGTACACAGGAGCTGGTACAAGGAGATCAAAATGACAGCTCTTTACCAGGATTCCTGCAGTGGGCTATGATAGCTAAGAACAGGAACATCTGGAAATAATGTCACAGACAGCTGGTGAAGACTTATGGCTTCTGTCTTAACATTTCATGACCTATTTTCCTTCCTAAAAAATGCCCCAAAAATTTGAAATGCCCTAGGAAGAAAATTCCTTATATGTATATGCACTTTCTTGAAGCATCTAGGTAGCATCTTTTTACAGTGGTTTTTCCAAAGCAGTGGGGCTACTGATCAT
Source organism: Chloebia gouldiae (assembly GCA_003676055.1). NCBI lineage: Eukaryota > Metazoa > Chordata > Aves > Passeriformes > Passeridae > Chloebia > Chloebia gouldiae. The sequence goes on from QUSF01000057.1 coordinate 2,679,258, forward strand.
GCCTAAATAGTGAACTGACAAGCATGCTCTAGCTGCCGCTCAGCTAGATGGATTTCTTTCTGCCTACAAACTGATAGTAACTCTCACTTATTCACCCTCCAAAGCCCTGCAAAGCAAGAGGCTTTGGGCCCACCTGAAACAGAGCAGTAGACATTGAAAATGTAACCAAAACTGCAGAGACAACGTTTGTTACCATATACATGAAAAACTGACCCACCCACAGCAAAAACAGGGAGAATTTGGCGGTCTGCAGCAACGTCCAATACAAGTAAAGGCTAAGAATTAGCAATAGGACTTGTTTTGCAGAAATATCAAAAGAATAGGAATGAATCCCACACAGAACTTCTAAAAGGTATAAATTTATCCATCATGCTGTGCTATCTCATCTGTATGTGCAAAAAGACACGGTGATGCTAAAATGTGCAAGAGCCCTGTGGAAGGAAGGACTGGTTCTTAGCTATCTCCCCTAATTTATATACTGGACATGACAGTCAATCATGTAGAATATCCCTTTGAGCATTTTGGTACAGCTGCCCTGGCTATTCTATCTCCCAGTGGCTTTCTCACCTCCTCTCTGTTGGGAAACCAAACAATTTGTTTGTGGGCAAAAGAAAAGTCCTTAATTTAAGATAAGCACTACTTAGCATCAGCCAAACATCCATGTGTTATCAATGTTATTCACATCCTGAATCCAAAACACAACACTGCACCAGGTACTGGGAAGAAAATTATTTCAGCCAAAACCAGGACACTCCATCCCAGCCAACAGGTAACACATGTACATCAGACTGCGGGTGATGCTCCAGTCATCCCTTCCATCCTATGTCCCTATTAAACCTCTGCCACCTCACAGCACCAGGAAGTCACACCTGAAAGAAGACCACTTAATTCTGACTCCTGACTCTATTAACACCCTTGTAAACAGCCTCTTATAACACTTTAAATTGTCCATGATGGCAGCAATGCTTAATTAAGGTGGAACTGACAAATGGAGTCATCATGATTAATGTTATTAAAAGAATACATCTGCAGCTTGGTATAATGCACAGAATGTCTGACTTCCCAGGAAATGCCCAGATAGAGAGGTCGTCTTTTATATTCATAGGGATAGAATAATTCCTCTGAAGGAATGTCTTTGTAATTTAGCATGAATTAATGTCTCCTTATCACTCTGTGTTACCCAGAGCTGCAATTTATCTAAATCCTATATATGAAATGTGGACTCTTGTCTAAGAATACCCAGTAATGGAAAAATTTTTTGAAAAAATACATTTACTGTAGATCATTAAGGCTCAGTCTACTAAGTGGCCTTTAAATTAAATAAAGTTAAATAAACTCTTCTTTAATATACCACTGTAACTTTTTCATTAACAAACATATTAAGGTCTTTTTCATTTATATACAGCTGATGCAAACATGTGATAACATGTTCTATTAGCACAGGAAAATGTAATTCAGAGTGTCTATATGGTAAGAAAGGGGAGGAGTCTGGCACACCAGCCTCCCATTTCTGGATGTCTGTATGCCAGTCCTGCGGGAACTCACTGTAGGTTTATCTGTATAGCCTGGCTCTGGAGTTAGCCAGAAGTGTTGGAGAATCATAGATGGTCCTAGAAACATTCTTAGTTGGAAGGGACCCCAAGTTTCATCAAATCCAGCTCCTGGAAGTCCTTGCAGAACTCAGATCTTCAGACTCAGCTTGGACATTGTGTCTCCCTCACACATAATCTCTGCTGGTTGGTTTTACTAGATTTCTCCCTCAGCATCTATTTAGTAGGTGCCAGTGTGTGGATGATTTTTCAACATATTGTCATATAATCAATAAAAATTTAAATGAGAAGACCTTGGCTGATTCTTTAAAATCTATTTTACCTAGGAACATATTCTGTAAAATAAAGCATTTTAGGACACAACCACAGCATAATATCAAAATACTTTCTAATTTTTTTACTTCTTGTGATTTGTGTGTTTTTAGAAATTATCACTACAGTTTTCTGTTTCATTCCATGCATTTCATGAATAGCATGCATGCTGCCCCAATTGTACTTCCCTCCTTGCTATATCACAGACAGTTGTACCTGGTTTGTATTATTTTCATATTCATGGCATGCCTGTGCCATGCCCTTTCCTTCTCAGTGCTATGCACCACCACCTTCTGCTTCCCTTGTAGTCTGAACCTAAATGGAAATCTTTTCAGCTGTGTCTCCCACAGATAACTCTGCCAGGACAACAACCTTTCCTGGAGCTTGCCCCTGACACATGGAAACTTGTATTTGCACATTTAAGGGGCTGTCCTCTTTCCTTTACAGCCTGCAAACTGCTGTCAGCTCACGGTGCTCTCTGCCTGCTCCTTCTCAGCTGGAAGTACCACCAGGCACATAGCACTTTGCAAAGACCAGAGATCTGGATAGGCCTCTCTTATTGTCCCAGTTAACATAATAATTCTCTGTCTGTTCATTTTTTTCACAAGCATAAAAGAAGGCTCAAAACTACAACATGTATATTGCTTTGTAGTCCTTAACTGATGTGACCAATATGAAACTCTGCCTCTGGATATCCACATACCATCACTGGAAGAGAAATGTGTGTGCAGCAAAAGTTTTCTTACTGTAATGGGATAAAAAAAGTAAATATAACATTCAACTCCAATGTAACAACTAAAATACCTTTTAATTGTTTTCCCTTCTCTTATATTTTATGCTTGGCTGGTCCTGCTTATGAGCCCTGGAAAGGCCAGCTCATCAGTTTTTGTTGTTAATCAAGAAGAGTAATGGTGTAACTTATAAAGACATGACATGATTCTTTGCTGAATAGAACAACAGTTTTCAGAAAACCAAAGTAGTTTTTTAAAACTGTTTTGATTAGGGAATTATAAGATTCCTATCTGAACAACCAAGGATCCCAAAATGTGCTGAGAATCCTGAATGGAGAACAGTTTCTCTTGTGTTCCTGGTGAAGCAGTTGCTGTTCTAGAAGTAGGGCTCTCACAGGGCATTAGTGGCTCAGGGCACCATAACTACTCTGCTAAGGATCAGAAAACACTGCAGCTAGGGAAAATGTTGGAAAAATGTTCCACATACCCTGGATCCCATGATAAGTACTGCAGCAAGGACTGTGAGAGTGACATTGACACTCCTCAGAAGGTGTCATTGGTTCTCAGATGTGGGCAGGAAGAGGGAGCATATCACAAGCCCAGCTGACTTGAGACATTAATTCCTGGCTCATTGTCCAGTTTGTGGCTCACAGACCACTCAGTCCACCCAGTGACTCTGCCTGGGCAAGCTCACACACAGGGCTGCATGTGTGGCATGCTTCACCTCCTCTGCAAGATGGAGTGTGCGTGTCGGGACCACTACTACGCCAGTGACCAACTGCTGAGGCATTGAAAAGGGACATCTTTTCAAGGATAGATGCACAGAAGTGTTCAACTTTCTGTGAAAACAAGTGCTGGAGTTACCTTGCAGCCCACTGTCTGGTTCCTTCTGCCTTGCAATGGCTCATGGCTGCCCTCATTTGAAGGACAGGTGGGCTGCCCCTGTTTAGTGGGACAAGAGGCCCACAAGAGGCCTATTTGGCCACTTGACAAGAATGGAACTCACGGATGAGAATGAAAAAACACTGACACTGGTGGCACTGCGCACTTTGCCTAACATCAGTCCGTCCACTCCTTCAGGGTCCATCCCTGTGAGATGCTTACCCCAGTCTTCCCATGATTGCTCCAGCTGGCAGGAAAGAATGGACATGTGTGCAGTTTTGTCTTGTCTTGGTGACGCAAACAAGGCCGTAAAGAGAAGAAGTCTGGAGTAGTGTGACACTGGGAGAGAGGCTGGTGATGGAGAGGAGAGGAGGAAGGACCTTATTGTGGTGCCAGGAGCTGGACTATGTTGCTGCCAAAGAGGGACAAGACCAGTGTGGGACATAGGCAAGGTCTGACTGCTGAAACAACTCCTTAATAGTGCTTGAAGTCGGCTCAGTGTGCAACACTAATCACACTGTCTATTTGCAATGCGCATCATCTAGGAAATGAAATGCAAAAATCAGTGGCTTATTGCAAGAGAGCATTTGACAAGCAACAGCTAAGAGAAAACTCTGGAGGAGCTTTGGGCAGGCTAACTTCTGCTACACAGCAAAACAAAGCCATTTCTAGTAAGTATTGGTAATGTACAATGCAAGCCTATAAATCGCTGAAGGAAGTGGAGTGGGACAGTGTACCTCACTCTAAATATCAGGTCTGATTTAAATTTCATTATTAGCAGTAATTTACTTCTCCAACCAGGAAACTTTGAGGGAAGAAATGGCTAAATTTTTAAAGCACAGCCAGGAAGTACCATTGTATAAAGAAATCCTTTTGCTGAGTTCTGAAGTGGATTTAAATGGATGAACTCTGGTGCAGCCTGCTCAGCAATGCATGAAGAAAAGAGTTGGAGGTGTAGAACATGCCAAATACCTTTCTTATATGCATATTAGACTATTAGTAAAGATAAAACTATATTTGTGTTTTCAGTTTATAATGTCTCTTTTGCAATAGTAAGAAACAGCATTGATTATGATTTGCTGTTTTCTCTGCTTTGTGTGATTATTTGGAACAGGTAAAGAATCACACCCAGAACAGGCACTAAATGGAGAGGAATAAGGGGCAAACAAATAAGAAAAGTTTCTATTTTTTGAAGCCAGGGCATTGCTTCTGAGGGGATCTCCTCACTTCTATATGGGTAACCCAACAGGACCAGAGTGAGGAGAGGGGGATGCCAGCTGATGGGAATTCCCAGAGCCAAGGTGATGTTTCCAGGAACAAGTGGTGTTACTGGGGCTGGTTTCACGGTCCTGATAGTATTTGTGCACTTTGGAAACAGTGTTGAACAAAATCATTAAATATGGCAGAGATTATTGCAGTATCTTCTATTCATCTCTAACTTATAATTAAGGTATTCTGAAGTGTCAGATGAATGGGAACCAGGATGCCAAAACATGATGCCCCAGATCTCCTGTCTTCTGCAGGCCACCTCTGAGAGGTCAAATTTCTGTAAATATGAGCATCTGGAATAACAAAGGGAGTAAAGTTTCATTAAGGCAAACTATAACTTCAGTCACAAACCCCATGTGCTGTCTGAATCCAGAACAGAAGGCCAGAATTGCAAAAATCTGAAGATGCAGCTGAATGCATCAGACACAGACTAAACTGATCCCTGAAAAACCCTGTCATTTGTCTTTGTTCTTGACATACACCCATGGTGCCCATTCAAGACCCATTTCTACAAGCTCAGGTGAGCACAGGAAAAGAGAAGCAGCTGGGAATCCAAATTATGAACTCATTGGAAGGAAATCTCATAGAGGACCCTTACAAATTTATCCCAGAGAAGGCTCAGGGAAACAAGGGTAACTACCAAGCAGACAAAATCTGTGCTCTGCTGCTAGAGGGATATATATTCTTGAAGGGATGTATATATATATATATATATATATATATATATATATATATATATATATATTTATATATGTATATTCCCACTGATTGACTCTGTCCGACTCAGCAAGAGAAGAACTGGTGTTCTCTGTGTTCATGTATGTGCTCTATGAGTCTGTGTTGATCTGTGTGGCTCGCTCTCTTCACGTGTGAACGTGTGTGCTTGTGCACCCCCTTGGAGCACAAGCTCAGGCTGCTTGTGGCTGGACCTCACCTGAGCTGTTGGATATAGCACTTAATAGCACCATTCTTCACCACCTGCCAGCTATGAGATGTATCCCATATTTCACGGAAACAGCGCTTCATTCTCCAAATGTGTGATTCTTTCCACAGCAAAGATTGTCTCAAATCATCAGATGTGCAAAATTTGCATCTGCATTGTTTCTCTTGCCTGGTGTAAAAGCCACATCATGGACATTTTCTCTATTACTGACAGGAAATTGGACCTCATGGTGAAACAGGAGCAGCCCTTTGGAAGAAAAGTAGTAGTTTTCCTGGGGGTGTACTTCAGCCTCCACAGATCCTGTGCCCTTTCTCCAGAGCTGTTAACAGCTGAGAAACACTTTCCAATGAGAACTGGAGGAATGAGGGTCACTTGCCCGTGCAGGTCCCACTCTCCTGCACCTCTGAGGAGAATGGCATGAGGTCACAGAGTATCCTCCTGCCAAGGCACCTCCTGCATGCAATGGCATAGCAATGCCTCTCTGTTCTCTCTCAATGTAGGCTTTAAAGTATTCAATCTTAAAATATCCCTCTGTCTCTCTATTTCTCAGATCCTGGATTTCTATCCTTCATGTGGTGGTTTTCAGAATTTTGTTAGAAAGGCAGTCCTCAGAAATTTCTGACTGATGTCTGTATTAAGAGGTATTAAATACACTATGTACATGTATAGAACTGCATCCCTACTGCAAGGAAAGAAGGGAAGATCCTAGGACTTGGCCAAGTTAATAAGGAAAAGCCTCTAGAGATCATGCTTTCCAGGTCTTATGTTAGCAATAACTAAGACACCTTCTTGTGCTACATGGTGCTGGCAGCTCTCTTTTTATTGTACAGAAATGTAAACAATTACAATATTAAACCTATTCACTTATTTTGACTTTAACTTACTAAGTAAGCTAAATTAATTGTTGAGTTAAAAGAACAAATGCTGTGGATGACTGTTACTACATAAAGGTGGCAGTGCCCAAGACAATTTTTTAACCTTAGTCTGTTCAGGAAAGTGGAAGTAAATAAGTATTTTCTAAATACTTGCATTGTTCCAATTAATTTTGCTCTTTTGCAACATGCATATCTTGCAAAAGAAGGGATGCTGGGGCAGAAAAAGTATCTGACACATTCAAATACATGCTCCTCAAAGGACTGGTAAAAAGGGTCATCAATTCACCCAGTTAATTTTTGGTCTAACTAGGGAAACCTAACGTCCCACTGGACAGCAGGAGTTGCTCCTCATGGAAACCTCCCCTGCATAAAATGAATGGCTTATTTTCAGACCATCAAATCCATTTAACAGGGAGGTGAAATATGCAATTAGTATCATAGAAGTGAGCTTCAGTTCATGATACATCTTAATTAGCTATGTAATTTTATTTATGTTCCATTTGTAAAATACAATCTTGTAATTACTGCCTGAATGTTGAGTGAAGTTGGTTTTGGGGGATTTTTAGCCTTGAGTCATAAAGGAAAGAGAAATGTTTGTCAGATGGGGGGGGGAAATTTTCTGAGGTTAAATGAGGTCTCAGTACACACATGCTCCACCACTAATTGAAAGGCTGTGGATTACATGTTGGCTTTTGGGTATCAAATCTAATAAACAAATAGAAAATCACAACTAGTCCAAATAGCTGTTCTGGTGGGATCTGTTCACATAGTATAATTTCTCCTAGGAGATATTTGCTTTTCATCTCAGGTAAAGGGGAACAACGTACACCAGATTTTATTTGTCCTGCACGAATCCTGCTTACTTAGGACCAGAATTATTGTTTGATGGAAATCTGTTTCCTGAGATGGGAAATCACTCTTGTTTGTAGACAATCCTTTAGGAAGAAGAATGCTTGAAAGACTGCTGTTTGGTGAGGAAAATCTCCATTTCAGATGCATCTATGAGTCTAACATTTTCCTACTTACTCAGAATGATTATCCATGGCTAAACACCTAGTAAATGAAGCAATCTTGTTGATTTGTGCCCCCAGGAGTGATCATGGCATTTTTTGGATTTGATTGGACAGCAGCAACATTTTAGCTTCAGGAGACCTTGGACAACCTTAATATAGTGACGCCGTTGAAGCAGGATGGTGTGAAATTACTCCACATCAGAAGGTTTGAGAGTAGAACTCTGATTCATTTCAAATACATCACTCTTTTAATAGAAAGCTTTGTCCCAATCAATTCTATTGGTCCTGAAGTAAAAACACCTCACACCATTGGTGTGAAGTGAATGATGCACAGTGGCAGAACTTATCTATAAACTTATCTATAAACTTATCTATAAACTTATCTATAAACAACAAGATAATTATTTACATTCTTTCTCAGCTGTTTCCCAGGCTTCTGCCTGGTTAGAAACCTTTGTTTTCTCTCTAACTGAACTGAGAATACCCACAAAATGGGATTCTCAAATTCTCCCAGTGTTACATACATGATCATGCAGGATGCTGTAGAGTGTGTTTTGCAAAGGGTGAGCAAAGGTAAATCCTGTGGAAAAAACAAACCTGGGGGAAACCCCCATATTTCACAGTAGATGAGGAAGTGTCATATCTCCAAGGTAGGTGTGTGTCAGTAACACCGCAGATGATGCAAAATAACTCTTTCATAAGTACTCAAGAGCACTGCTTAGCTCACTCCTCACAATCCTGCTACATGCTAGCTTGGAAAGAAGCAAATAATCATGGAACTATAAAATCATTTAGATTGGAAAAGCTCTTTATGATCAAGTCCTATCATTAAGTCAGCATTGCCAAGGCCACCACCAAACCATGTCTTCAAGCGCCATATCTATATATCTTTTAAATCCTTCCAGGGATCATGACTTTACCAGTACCCAGTGAAGCCTCTGCAAGGGTTTCACAGCCCTTTTAATGAAGAATTTTTTCCTGATATCCAAACTAAACCTCCCTTGGCATAATTTAAGGCCATTCCCTCCTGACCTGTCCCTTGGTACTTGGGAGCAAAGTTCAGCCTCTGCTTCCCTAGAACTACTTTCACATAGCTGTAGAAGCTGCAGAAGATTAAGGGAATGCAAGTTTGAGAATGCATTGGTACTTGACAGGCTAAAAAACTTCTCCAGAGTCATTCACAGTCTATAAAGAATTGCTGCGTTGTAATTCAGAAGAAAGAAGTCATCCAAAGAAGTCAATATCTTACCTTGGGGTTTACTCCCTGGCTTTGTATATGTCATGTTCCTGCTTTTATTCAAAGAGGCATTTCATTATGGTGTAAAAATATTTTCATTTTGAAAAGCTGTCTTGCAAAATTAGTGAGCATGTAAAGCCTTCTAAAACTACTCATGGTTACTTAATAGCTGATTAATAATTAAATGATAGCTTGTAATTAATTACAATACAGACAACAATTCCTAGTTCTGTAAAGCAGAAGAGCCAGAATGGACGAGGGAAGTGTCAGCAAAACCAGCTACAAATTATGATGCTGCTGATCAGTGTCATCTGTTCTCCACTTGGTCTGTGACTGCCGCTCTCTGGAAGAGCCAGTGCCTCCTGGAAAAGGAGCAGAAAAATGCTGGAGATAGAAGCTTTGAGAGCTTCAGCTTTGACAGGTGGGTGGTCAGGAAATAACTCCCATCCTGAGGTATCAGCTGGATACATATGTGCAAAGCTGACATTTGATCAGGGCGCATTTGCTGTCAGAAGTCATGCCTTGGGTTCAGCAGAGCCCAGGAACTTGGTGATTCCTAATAGATGGTACTGGAGAACAGTCCTCTGTTGAACCTTCTGCAAAAGAAGAGACTACTGTGTGTACAGAGGAACTGGCATCTTGGAAGGTCCAATTCACCTCATTACAAAGTCATAGGCATTCCAGTGGAGGTGGTGTCCAGAAAAATCTGGCTACTGAACCATTTTGTCAAGACTGTTTTGTGATTGAAAAGGTGCTGCAGGAAATTGGAGATCAATGAGTCCTACCTCCTCACCAGGACTTTTTCAGCACGGCCTGGGAGAATGGTTTTCAAGTGGTGAAACAGATCAGAAACCACATGACCTTAGATGTGTTCACTTATAGCTTCAGCATTCCTGCATTGAGTGATGTGTCTTCAGAGAAGTTATTCTTTTTAATACATTCAGTAACAAAAGGATGAAGGTGCCTGGGGTAGCCTGGAAGCTATCCAGGGAGCAGAGAAACACTGCACTGCTGGGGAAAAAGCTGTCTAGATGGAGAAACAGGTAAGCTGAAGGATCTTAAATGAACATATTTTCTTCTGCTTCTGAAGGCCAGAGCCCTGAGGGTGGCCTGGGGCTGACTCATCCTAGCAGGGCAGAAGCCTACAGATGGCTGGGAACTCTGAGCTCCAGCTCAGCTGGGAAGTCCAGGAATGTTCTGTCTTTTGCAGAACTCTGAATTTCCAAGCTTGGATACAGAGAAGCACCCATTAATCACTCCAATTGCCTGGTCTCCCATTCCTCCACTCCCTCCTCCCCCCCCCCCCCCCCTCCCCCTGCCCTTATCTCATTCTGGGTTTTCCCCCTGGTATAGTTCTCCCTCCCATTGACCCTGTATATCTTGCAGTATACCCTGTATAACAGGAAGATGTGGTCTCCTGCTGCATTCCCAAAGATCTACAGGAGTGGAATAGGACGGAGAAGAGGAGAAATCCTGAAGGGGCTTTGCAAAGCAAATCCAGGGGTTTAAGGTTGATATTTGTCCCAGGATTAAGCCAAGACTTCCCTCTTTGTCCCAGACATACAGATGGAGGAACAGGACAGTGGCTGTTTGGCTGGTTGCTACACTCCAGCTTGTTGATGACGAAAGAAAATCAGCTGCCTCTGGGCTTGACACGGGCCTGTGAGCTCTTTTCATTAAAGGAAGAAACCAGCTGCTGAGGCCCCCAGGAGAGTCACAGGGTTGCCGAAGAGAGAGGGATAAATGAATTGTGTCACTTTGCAGTGACTTGGAAAGGGATAACAACGTATCATAAGCAGCATCTTGGAGATCTTACTGCGCAAATAGGGAAAGAGTGGGGGACAAGCAAACCATGGTGATTCCAGTGATCACATCCAAAATCAGAGTTGCCAGTATGTTCCTTGTAAGAAGTTCTCCACCATAATTGCAATTCCAGAGACAAACAGTACACCTGTATCTTACTCCAGGGAATTTAGGCAACATCTATTTAGGAAGGTTTGATTGTTTTCTTATATGTGTCAGTGTCTCAAAATGAATTAAAATATGGAAAATTATCTGAAGAACTTCCTGGTTTTTAATGAATTATTGTGCTCCAGTGCAGATGGGAGTGATGAATAATCAGAATTCCTCCAGAGCAGAATTTGTGAACCCCACTTAGTTCTATCAGGGAGCAGGAAGGAATTTCCAATACCATAGTGATAATGTCTGCAGATGCCACAGGTTAGTGGAGTGTCTGATTTGGTAGATAAGTCAAATCTGCAGAGTATGCTGGTTTAGCCTGACAAACATATCTCTCACATGATGAAGTGGAAGGTCAGGCAGGTAAGTGCATAAAATGTTCTCAGACTTGTAGGAAGGAGGGAAGTTGAGTCACCATCCCTGGAGGTATTTAAAAGTTGTGTGGACTTGATATTTGCAGACATGGGTTAGAGGTGGCCTTGGTAGTGCTTGGGAAACTCTGTTCTGAGTACCACAGCCAAGTAAAGTGTTTCAGAGCCAGGAAATATGTATACAAACTGGACATACTTGTAAGTCTCCTAGAATAACTCACAGCTTGGAAACTTTATTTCAGAAACTGAAGGATGAGTAGCCCCTTTGCTTGTTCCAAGGGTCAGTTTGAAAACAACTTGACCTATCTGGTCTGAAAAGCTTGCGCTTTGAGCACAAGGTTGCAATCTGGCAGAGAAGAGCTCCTGCACTGAGCAGAGACACAATGGGAATCAAGAATTGTGTTGGGCAAAGACAGGATATCTTGAACACATTTAAGTTGTGGAGATAACTGAAAACTGAATCCTTTGCAAAAAGTGAGTTTTTCACTGTTGACTCTTCTAGGTGTAGCTTCAAAAGACAAATTTGGTGCTGGCCTTGGACTTACTGAGAAAGGCTGATGGTATAAAGTTCTCTCATTCTGGGAGACAAGGCATACGATGTAGTGTCTCCTCTGGCCTTGCCACCTCAGGTACTATGCATTGAACTTCAATAACAGTGCAATAAAACCTGTGAAGATTTGGGGTGGAGGTCCTGCAGCATCACCTTCACTCCTGGGTTAGGATAGAGAGAGAATATTTTCCCTAAACATTGGAGACAGTCATTCTCCATTCTGCATTCTAAAGTGCAGAACCAATATGGTAGTCAGAAGCCTTGGAAAAAGAAGCTGGAAGGCTGAATAAATGTGCCATGTTGCTCTGCTGCAACATCTTAGATTAATTCCACCGCAGAACAGACCTGTCCTGGGAAGGTTCATATTTGGAGTCCATAGGTGTATCTGGCTGGCAGAGACTGACCTCCAGCAGCTCCAACAGGGGAGGCACTGTGTGCACAGACCTTGGCCTCTGGACACCTGTATAATTGCTTTAAACCTCTTCTTTGGGTCAATAAATCCCTACCAACTATTTTCTAAAAAGGGAAGTACACAGGTGACAAA
>QUSF01000057.1:2697767-2715195 GCA_003676055.1 Chloebia gouldiae
GCGCCCCCTGCGGCCGGGCGGGAACCACAGCGCCCCCTGCGGCCGGGCAGGAACCACAGCGCCCCCTGCGGCTGGATGGGAACCACAGCGCCCCCTGCGGCTTCACGGGAACCACAGCGCCCCCTGCGGCCGGGCGGGAACCACAGCGCCCCCTGTGGCTGCACGGGAACCACAGCGCCCCCTGCGGCCGGGTGGGAACCACAGCGCCCCCTGAGGCCGGGCAGGAACCACAGCGCCCCCTGCGGCCGGGCAGGAACCACAGCACCCCCTGCGGCTGCGCTGGAATCACGGCACGCCCTGCCCGGCCAGAAGCCACCAGCGCCCCTGCTGGCTGTGCCCGAAACTGCACCGTGGAGAAAGGGCCTGGGGCCGGGAGAGGCTGGGACTGGTCTGAGCTGGGACTGGGACTGGGACTGGGACTGGCTCTGTGCTGGAACTGGGACTGGGTCTGAGAGGGACTTGGTCTGTGCTGGGACTGGGACTGTGCTGGGACTGGGACTGTGCTGGGACTGGGTCTGAGCTGGGACTGGACTGTGCTGGGACTGGGACTGTGCTGGGACTGGGACTGTGCTTACAGCTGGGACTGCATCTGTGCTGGGACTGGGACTTGGTCTGTGCTGGGACTTGGTCTGTGCTGGGACTGGGACTGTGCTTAGAACTGGGGCTGAGTCTGTGCTGGGACTGGGTCTGTGCTTCGGGCTGGGGCTGGGTCTGTGGCTTTGTTTGTTGGCACTGCAGTTGTTTGTTGTTGTTTCTTTGCTTTGCTTATATATATATATATATATATATATATACATAATAGTAATGAACTATTATTCCTTTTCCCATATTTTTGCCTGACAGTCCCGTAATTTCAAAGTTACAATAATTTGTAGGAAAGGGGATCATATTTTCCATTCCAAAGGAAGTTCCCACTTTCCTTGGCAGACACCTGTCCTTTAAACCAGGACACAATACTTGAAACAAAATCCAAGGTTGAAGAGAGGGACTAATTGGTTACAGATAGTAATGGTCAGCAAAGGCATTTTCCAACACTGAAACATATTTTCTGGATTTGTCAAAAACCATAGCTCTAAAATTGGCTGGCTTTAGCCAAAACTAACTAAAGTTGTACCATGAAGGATCAAGTAGAATATAATAATGATAATATTTTTTAAAAATTGAAATTTTAATGACAAAAATTTGTTTTTGCAGAAAGAACTGTATAATCTTTTGTCAGTTAGGCTTAGATTAATCTATCTGTCACTTTGGAGTAGTATTCTTTTTCATTATTTGATACAAACCAAATAAAATCTCTACAAAAGTTTTAAACCAAAACTAAACCAGAAAGGCTAAAAATGGGCATAATTTCTTTCTCTGTGCTTAGGGTTTCATAGAGTGAGGATTGTATTTGCAGACCATCCTTTAGCTTCTGGACAATCCGGTTTAAAATAAAGCTGAAACCCGACATTTCATAATCATCTGAGAGATTTCATGCTTTACTGGGAATGACAATCCATAAGGAAGGTCATGTAATGCTGGTACAGGGAAGGAAACAGAATTTTGTGCATCAAACTTGGGCTGAATTTGAACACCTCTTACTCTGCTTTTAGTTTTCAGCAGAAGGGTAACAGAGGACACTCAAACCAGCAACAAAGCATTCATGAAGCCAGAAGCATAAGAGCATCCTCTCTGATCTGAAGAAGGATGGTAAAAATTTGGTCCAACAGATGGAATGGCATCTTGTGTCAGGAGACACATATTTTGGAGGCATCACATTGGTTGCGCTGGAGGTTTGCTGACAAGAAGGGACTTGGAAGCCCCCAGACATCCTAGGCTCAAGACATCTTAGGAGGTGGCTACTCCTTCCCATGCACATGAACTAGATGATGGACAGAGATTTCACTCCTTGCCAGGAGGCACCCAAGACCTGCTGAGCTGAGCCCAGCCAGTGCAGTGAGAGGATTGGTCAATGCCTGTCATTTCAGCAGTTGTATACAGCCCACTGCTGTGTACATACCCTAAGTATATTTCCTCTTGCAAGCTCCTCAGCACAGATCTGTCTACTGTGCTATCGAAACTGGCAAATTTAAGCAAATGCCAATAATTCCATTTCACCCCTAAATTTCTTTTGTCATCATCATTGAACTTGGCCTACTAATGATTTCTTAGAGTTTCAGGTTGAATGGGTATCCATAGATTTTCCTTCTTTTTGGGTTAAACCTGGAGGCATCATCAGCTGTGTTTCTGTCAGTTCTTAACTGTTCATTTCACTTGCCCATGGCCATGACACTACATAAATCTGAGGATGCAGAAGGGATGCTGTGGTAAAGGAAAAGGACTTTATATCAAGGCCACATTGTTGCATGCATTATGTTGTGACACCACAGCATTTCATCCGATTCTAATTACACCTGGTTGACAAATACCTAGCCCTTTCAACTGGAGATAGAGTGTTTTTGACTGAGTCCATTTGGGCTTGTAATTTTTGACAGTTGACTTTGCCAGTTGTCTGCTTGTACTGATTTTTTCCCACTGCTAAAACCAACTTTTATGTAGCAGCAAGTCTGGGTTCATTTGCTTTATGTACAGGTCCTACAAGAGGCAGGGGAGTGAATTATATTCTCCCTCCTGGTCTTGTGCAGTTACTAAATTACATTTTTAGGACCTGAAATTAACAACTAACTGGAGGCAGGCTAGGAAGAAAGTTAATGAATTAACTGAATATGATAGCAGAGGATAGCAAAGAACCATGTTTCTTCTACCTATTTTTCCCAATTTTACTGAAGCAAGAAGCCAGCTATTACTTGTCAGTCCCACGGTATCCATGAACTTACTAAGCCAAACTGCCTGCCATAGATGTCACCACTTCCGTCACCAGGCAGGTGGCATTACTTTGGGAAGAAATAAGTGTGTCACTGGCCAGCCCTGGTGCTGGTGATGAGTGGACTGGGAAGTTGTTTCTCTTCCCAGTGGAGCTGTGTCAGCCAGGTAGCAGGCCAACAACAGTATTCTCATCCCTATGCCTTCCCCATCACTGGCTGGAACCAGGACAGCAGTGCTAACCTGGGGAGAAAAAAAGGTCACAAGTCTTCAGGTCAAGCTCAGGAAGATTTTACTTTTCTACTCAATGTTTTTGCCAGCAGATCAGACTTACTGGAGACACTCTTCTGGGCTTCCTGGAGTGATGTATAGCAGTGAGTTCAGCTCATTGAAAGCCACCTTTTTTAACTTCTCCCCTCTGTTTTTTTCTCAGTTGTGCACAAGCTTCTGCCCCACTCAGCCCCACAACGCTGTCAGCCCTGTGTCCTGCTGAGGCTTGGCTCTCCCCATACCAATGCGTCAGGACAGTGTCCTGATCAGAACACTGGATGTTGCAAACACAGGTATGGGCTGCAGGTGTAAGATGACCCACCAGAGAGAAGGTCTCTCTCCAGGGGATGCAAAAGTGACAGCCGGCTGCCTTTGGTCCCTGTGAGAGGAATATTTGCCTGCAGCCATTATCAGGAACACTGAGTTCAGCTTTGCCTGTCAGCATCACCACTTGGTACATCCCACAGACATTAAAGTGGCTGGACACACAACATAGTGCAGTCAAACTGTAAGCTACTGGGTTTGTACCTCTGATTTGGTCTAATTGCTTTCCTTTTGTCCTCACCATTGGTGCTCCAATACCACAGCTTCTGTTACTCTAGGGACAGAGTCACAGCAAGGACTGGGAATCAGCTTGGCATCTTGTATTGGGGTCACAGAAGCAGCAAAATGCTGCAGATCAGCTCTTTAGAGAGGAAACATTGAGTCAGCACAAGAAAACATGGGTAACAGCAAAGTAACAGTTTGCTTTGAAGTGGAAGAAATATTTATTCAAGCAGCCCCTTACCAACTCCCCTCTGGCCTGATCAGCATTGTTGATATGAACAATGTCTCCCACAGGTGGAGTGTGGAAAGCTGCTAGCCAGGCAAAATCTACAATTTCTAGCTTAAGAGAAACACCAGGGTTTCAAAATTTGTCATTGTGATTCAGAGTGAAATAAGTATTTCTAGAATTACTATTCAGAGTGATTTGATCCTGAAAGGTGGCATTCCACAACCCTGGGATTTCATGGGGGAACTGAAGCCTTTTCAAATATGTTTATTTTGCATTCTTTATAGCACTTCAAAATATGGCAAGCATGAAAATGGAAGTAAGGGAAGCCCTCCTCTCCCTGCCAACTCTCTGCCCCCCTTTCTCCCAGAAAATCAAACCAAACCTCAAACTGCTGCTATAGGTTGTTTTAAAAGAAAGATTCCAAAATTAAAAATATCTTTTGAAAGTTTCTCTAGCAGAAAATTCCGATTTTCTCAAAATGAACACATATGCTGAAACCTCCTTCTTTGGGCAAAATGGATGTTTTAAAACACAATGTGTTGAAAATATTCATGACCCACTTCAGCTGGCTAATACCCAGAGCAAGCAAAAAAATTATGGCACAATGACATTAAGGTTCTCATTAAAGCTAGAAATTAATCTAGGTCTCTGCTCCTGGACGAAGAACCATCAGTTGGTAGCACTGAGAAACAGAATCACATAATAATAGAATCATTTATGTTGGAAAAGGCCTCTAAGACCACCAAGTCCAGCTGTTACCCAGCACTGCCAAGATCACCTCTAATCCATGTTCTTAAGTGCCACTAGAGATCATGAATAATAAAGGGGGATAGTAACCCTAAAGAGTGTGTGTGTGTAATCTTTGACCACTCACATTCACAAGAATGCTACGGACAAAGGATTTTGTTAAAACGTGGGCAAAACTGGGAAACTTTTCTTTCAGGAGACTTCACATGTCTTGAGAGCCATGCAGAGCCTCAGACACTCTCCTCCCACCCTAGACAGGCTCTTGCAAAAGAGATGCCTGAATTTTCTTTATGTTCCCAATATTTCTGGTTGGAAACATATGCACCACCTTGCTTTGACATTTTGCTGGGTTTTGTGAGTGTTTTTTCCTCTGCAGGAAGAGTGGTGCTGCTGTATATATTGTGTCTGGCTGAGATATAGCCCAGTCCCATGTCAAGCTGCATGGTTCTGACCACAGAGAGCTGTGCCAGTGCTGCCAAAGCAGTCAGCTTCCCTCTGCTAAACTCATGACTATACAGAAAGGAGCTGTAGACTACACAGGATGGATCCTGCCACTCCTGTGGGACCACCCAGCGCTGCTCTGATCAAGGCATGTCCATTCTGGTCCCTCACATGAGGCATTAGCTTGCTTGAGGTAAACCTTGGAACCTGCATTTCCATCCATCCATCCATCCATCCATCCATCCATCCATCCATCCATCCATCCATCCATCCACCTCCACATTTTGTTAAAAAAAAAATTATTCCCTGAGAACACATTTGTTCCAGTTTTCAAAACAGTTTTGGCCAAGCACCTCCTGGTCTCCCCATGTATGGTGAACACCTTTGACACATGTGTTTGAACAAAATGGAAACTGACATTGTTGAAGCACTGAAAGGGCTCAACGACAAAGGACTCAGGCAATTATCTTCTGTCGGAATTCATCTTGTCAGCCGTGCATGGTGTTAATATCTTTAGAAACTTTGAAGATGAAAAACTGAGTGGAAAAAAAACCCTGCCACATAGAGCAGACTGGTCACAGTAGCATTTTTGGAGGTAGGAGAAATGACAGCCAGGATTACCAGTGATACCAACAAAAAGCAACAGGCTGTAACATAATTTAGCAGTAACATGGTGGTGCTGGTTTTATGGTTGGGCTCAAAGACCTAGAACTCGTGTCAAACTTTAACAATTTCATGACTATTTGAACCTGACAACTTGAGCCATGGGGTGTGGTGCAGCCATGCTTCTCCAGGAAGCTTGCATGGCAGCTGTCTTCTACAGATATCAATGTATCTCAGTGAGTGAAACTGCTCCTGGCTCAGGCAAGATGCTACCTTAAATGGGTCAGCCATCATTAGTTAAAAGGCAGAAAAAGTGAAATAAAAAAAAAAAACTACTAATAAAATGTGTAGAAATAATGTCAGAGAGGTGTCCCATAATTCTGGAGAGAAATGTGTCAACACACCTTTGCTAGATCAAATTTTCACAGATAGTTTTATTTGGTATTTCTTCTAAGAAGTAATGCTTTTGTAAAAATAAAGAATATTCTTGCTCATCTAGTTTCAGTACAACCAAAGGAAAAAATATTGTTTTTCATTTTGGTAATAAAATTTTCATTCTTTAAAGAACCACCATTCCCTATTTAACATTCCTTTGCTACTTCTGTCCCAAGAATACCTTGTTGTGGCCCGGGTGAAGGCAGATGTTGCATCATGTCAAGAGTTAGCACCATCTCTGCACCAGACAGCTGGGTGCTCAGTCTGGTCCCTGGTGGTCAGCCAGGCTTGGCAGCAGCATTGTGCTCTATAAGAAGGGACATGCTTGACACGTTTTGACTGGACACAGTCTTTCCAGCCTACTAGTCGAGCTGAAGTGATTCGTGAACAGGACACAAATGATCACTGCACTTATTTGTCATCAGGAAGGGCCTCATTAGGGAACACACATATCTTCCTGGTGTCAGTCCAGGCTGACAAAACCTATGACAAGGACCTTAATGAGTTACATGTAATTTGGAAAGATCTCTTGTTTCTGAATATTTTGAGTTAGGTTTTACTGGCAACAGAATATATTTCAGAATTTCTCAATTAGATGAAAACCTTACTGTGCAAGCCTTTCTAAACCACTTTCCAAACACTTTAGGTTTCAAAACATTTGCAGAATCTGAGGCTCTTTGAGCAGAGAGCTGCAGGGGGGAAAAAAATCCATGTGAATGTGACTTTCACTACATTTTAGCAGATTTCTGTTGGCTCAGGGTCTCATTTCAAATCTCCACAGTCCACGGGAACCAGTCTTAGATGCTCAGTGGCTGCAGCTTTTTTCTGGTAAGAGAAAACACCTCATTTTGTGGGGCATGGAGCTGCAAAGCAGCATTGACTTGAAGAAGAAACACATCAGATCACCAAAGGAAACCTAAAACAGATTAAAAATGCAAGAAGACTTCTGGAGAAAAGCTGGAGTGAGAAGAACTAGTAAAAAGGGATGAGACAGACTTGCAAGTCTGACTGTGCATATCTTTCTCAAGTGACACTTCCTGATGTAAGGGATGGAATATCTGCAGATGCAGAATCATTGCTTTGATCTGAAAAATATGCATATTATTTTATCTGCCTCTTGCATCCAGGGAATTTCTTACAGGCCAACATCCATCATTTTGTCTGCAGCTATTAATGAAAGTATTACAGAAAACTAGAACATTTGTTAGAAAATGAAGATTTTTTAAAAGCATCAATGGCACTACCTTATTGAAGTTAGAATTGAACAGTTCATATTCCATCACAAAAAGTTCCACAAAATACTTTTCCTTGCCTACAGTGTTTAATTACAGAGCTTTTAATCAGAGGACCAAGAAATATGTATCTGTCTTTACCAGCTGCTGCAAGATCTGACATATATGTAGCCCTCAGAGAATTAGTGAGTTTATCAAGGCACCACCAAATGGTCACTGCTTAAGCAAACTTTTAGAAGCCAAAGGTTGGTATAGTAAAGGAAAGGAAAGATAGAAATTTATCTTACTTATGACCTTTCTCAGGATAGGTTTGAATTACACTTCAAGTGGACTTCAGAAATCTTTTCTGTCTCTTGCTCCATTAGTTGGTACACTTAGTGAAAACTGGGTCATAACCAGACAGAATTTTCTTGTCATGAGCAAGACATCCCTACACATTTGCTCTTGTGATTTCTGCCCTATCCCCTTCTCTGTGTGAACAGCATCATCTGGTTCCATCCCTGGTCTGACTGCAGCCCCGAGATCAGGCAGCACTGATGGGCATCCATGCCACCCATGACTTCCATCAGCATAAAAGAGAATGAGCTGCTTCCTGAGGATTCGTGACCATCATGGTCAAAGCCAAAGCTTGGGTTTTCCATTAACATCCAGAAGCAGGGATTGATTGAGAAGGGCCCTCAGACAGTAGGTGCAGAGTCACAGAATCATAGAATGTTAAGGTATTTGAAGGGACCTTAAAGATCACGTAGTCTGAACCTCCCATTATAAGCAGAGTCACCTGCCACTAGATTGGGTTGCTCAAGCCTTATGCCTTATGCATCCCCAGCCTTGAACACCACTAGGCTTGGGGCATCCTGTTCCTGCAACACCCCCAGAGTAAAAAATTTCTTCCTACTAGTTAACATAAATTGGATTCATCTATTTCAATTTTCCCTTATTTCTCATTGTCCCGTCACTGCAGTTCTTGATGGAGAATCCTTCTTCAGCTTCTCTTCAGAAGTATTCTTTAGATAATTCAGATACTCAAGGGTTGCTATGGGGGTCTCCACACAACTTTATCTTCTCCAGGCTGAACAGCCCCACCTTTCTCAGCCTATCCTCACAGGCGACATGCTCCAGTCCTCTTATCAACTTCATGGCCTCCTCTGGTCTTGTCCTTCTTGTGCTGGGTGCACCATAACTGTTTGCACTGCTCCAGGTAAATTCTCACAAGGCCAGAGGAGCAGACTCCCATCCTTCAGCCTGCTGCCTACATTCCTTGGATATAGCCCAGAATTCCTTTGGCTTTCTCAGCTGCACGTGTACCCTGATGGCTCATATTGGGTTTTTCATCAACCATCACCTCCAAGTCCTTCTCCACAGAGCTGCTCTCAATCACTTCTTTGCCCAACTGGTAGATCCATCCGGGATTGTCCCAGTGCAGGTGTAGGACCTTACACTTTGCTTTGCTGCAATCTGTGAGGTTTGCACTGGTCCACCCCTCAAGCCTGTCCAGGCCCCTAGACAAGAAAAGACTTTACTTCCTTGCTCTTGCAATAGATGGACTAGAATATGAAGTGCTTAAACAGCACAGCACTATTAATCAGCAGTATTGCTTTTACCATCTGACCTAAATTTGTTTGCTAGTGTTCTTTTTTATACTTTTATTTTATACTTTTATTTGCCACAATAACAATGAGAAATGAAAATAATGAATGAAATTTTTAACTTTGTGGTTAAGTGAGAAACTTTTTCCCCTATCAGCAAGGAATATTTTCAGGACTAGAAGGCAAATCTAGAGCATACAGTGATTTTATTTTCTTTTATAAATATCTTTGTAGAGGGTTCTGTGCCTCACGGAGGGAGAACAAGTTAGAAAGATGCATAGACAGCTGCTGCTGGAGTTTTGGCTTGTAATCACTGCAGATTTGGGCAAAGAGAGGGAGAAGAGCAGACTCCTCCCTGTCAGAAAACCATCACAGATCATAACCTTTGGACAAAAAAATGTGAAGCTTCAGGAGTCCTGTTCAGAGCTTCACCATTCATTAATGACTGTGACATGTGATCTTACACCCCATTATTTTGGCACTAATGGATACTGGCATTGATGTCTCTGCTGAACATGGACTCCCCTGGTGCCATCTCAACCCTTCATTACAAAATGCCCACCAAAGTTCCTCCCCACAAGGAGCCAGCATGCAGCAGATGGCATGATAAAAAGTTGTCTTTCAGTTTGCTGAACTAGCAACTTCCCTGAGCAGAGAGAGATTGGTGGCTCTGTGCTGTTCTAGGCTGTGGCTGCTGGTGTCAGAGGTGGAGTAGAGAGAACAACCTTTGTGCACAGACTTCTGCCCCTCACCAGGGAGCCTGACTGACCCCAGTTTGGGAACAACTGGCTTTGCTTGGATATCATGGGTTTAAGTAGCTGAGGTGAAGACTCTTCCAAATGTACATGGCCTCTGGCATTTACTCATTGACATGATTATTCTTAAAAGTTATGAAAATTCCCAGGGTAAAGGCCAGCACAGGCTTGTAAAGCCTCTTTACAGAGAAACATGATGACTTTCCTTAAACCTTCTCATTTCAGGTTAATTGTTGTAACATTTAAACTAAATGCACTTTATAGACTGGAGTGGACCTGCCCTTGTAAGACCAGCCTGCTCATGGTATGTGGGAATGGCAACATCTGACCCTACACTAGCAAAAAAAGTAAAGTAAGAGTGAAGAAGATAAGTAAAGCCAAATAATCAAGAAGAGCAATTTAAACTCATAGTGGCAATAATAATGTGCTTCAGTCCATATTTGATTTTATTATAAATTAAATTATTTATAATAAAGTTATTTATAAATTACATAGATAATAAAAAAGGATCCACTACACATTCATGTGCCAAACAAGATTCTGCAATTAGTAAGCTGAGGTCTATGGCTGTCAATAGTCCCTAAGATGCTTTTTCTGTGCTTGGTCAGGCAGATCCCATCTCTTTCAAGCAGGCTTCAATTCTCTAAGAGAATCTCATGGTCCTAAGCACCAGAAACCTGTTGCCAACACAAAAGGCAAATATAACTGTTGACCTGCAAGACATCCCTACTCCTCCAGCCCTTGCCTCTCACTCACAGGATCAAGAAGAGAACCCCCCTTGGTCCCCAGTGACTATTAGCCCAGACACATATAGTTGTCCTTGATACTTTGCAGGTCCCCCTGGCAGTAACTGCAGTGACAGTCCCATGTCTGTGTTAGAGCAGATGGGTGATGGGTAAGAGCTGAGCTGCCCACAGAAATGGACCAGGCAAGGGGAGTTTCCACAGGGCTAATGAATGCTCACATGGAGCATCATGTCCAGGAGTTGTCACAGCAGCCTGTGAGCTGTGCTAGACTTCCTGCACACTGGTATGGCAATGTACTTCTTTTGCAGAAAACTACTTTTGCAATCCAAGCAGTTTTTAAAGAGTCTTAATACTTTTTTTCTATTTAGAAACACAGGTAAACAGGTTTTCTGAAAGTTTCAGGAGTCTGGATAAGAGCTGTCAGCCAGAAAATGCAGTTGTTCCAGCATCAAATTGTATTACAAAGCGGATCCATTATTTAAAATCAAAAATACAAGCAACCTTATAAAAAAAAAGTGACTGCTTAACAGAATCAAATTAATTTATGTAATTCTAAGGAGATAAAGCTTATTTGTTTTCACTTCCTCTGTTTCATTCTTGCTTTCTTATTCTGTTAAGCCATTTATAACACTGTGTTGCAAATTTCTGATAGAATCATAGAATTGCAGAAGTTTGGGTTGGAAGGGACTTTTACCAATTATCTAGTCCAATCCTGATGTGCCCAGAGATGCCTTTCACTAGATCCTGTTGGTCTTTCATGGGGTTAAAAATGTTGTGCAGTTTTTTCACCTGTTAAAGCTGTAGCTTGAGTTTCACTTTATGGAAATACAAATTAAAAATAATAATAAACCAATAAAGAAAAACAGGGTTCCTCATCCTGGTTTGTTCCACATGTTTCTTCAAGAATCTACATTGGCAGAGGAACACATCAGTACCAATTGGAAGTTTGTGACCACAAGTCCATGGCTCTGTCCAAATAATGTAAAACCCCACCAATAACCCTGGACCAGGAGTGCTTTTTTGACTTTTGCTTTTTTGCATATTGTCAGCAAATAATGTGGCCTGGGGCTCGGAAGTCCGTCTGACCCCCAGTTGCTGCTGACACAGGTGTCTGGATAGTGCTGGGATATTAGGCTCAGCCTATCTGGGTCCCTCAGGCTAGCTCCCAGCTGCAGGCAACTTGGCGAGCAACTCTGGAGTGATTTCAGCTCTGGTGAATTCAGCTCTTAGTGATTTTACTCTGTGCTCGCCAGTTCCTTAGGCAGATGCAGGGAGATGGAGAGAGGAGAAGGCTGTATGCGGTTCCACAGTGGTGTCCTTCAATTTCAGCTCCTGTGAAGGGGACAGTGTCAGCTCTTCTGCTGAACTGGGCAGAGATGGGGGTTGATACAGGGTACAGGGGTGTTGGAAATTGTCTAGTGGCCAGGGTTGAGGAGAGTACGACCTATAGCCTTACAGAGAGATAACAAGGGTCTGAATGCGGAACAGGGGCTTCTTTGGTCCAGTGACGGTGACTAGGCATTTCTTATCTTAGGCAAGTGACTGCCAGGAAGGCCTTGCAGGGCCTCTGACTGCTACATGCAAAGATTGAGCAGTAATAACTGACTAGATTTCATGTGGCTTAGCTATCAGCAACCACAGTGGCAGTGCAGGATAGACGTTTGCAACAGAGAGGAAGCTTCACAGGGTAAATCAGCTGTAAAATTCAGAGTTCAATATATTGTAATTGCAGGAAATTACAGAAGATGCTGCAGTGAGGACTGAAATAAAGGAAAACAGTTTTTCACATTATGATTAAAAAAAAAATATTCACAGAAAACCAGGAAAAGCAGGTGATAGAGTATGATGGCTGTGGGTGGTTAGGAGGGTGCTGGTAAAACTGGCTGAAAACAGCCCTGCAGCCTGGACAGCCAGGTTCAATCACCGAACTTTGGATTTGATGCTGTTTGTTTAGGCTTCCAGCTCTGGGCAGCCATTCCTTCTCTACCTCAAAAGCTTAATTCTGGTGTCCATGGTGGAGACAAGTTCAGGGTGCAAGCACAGACTCTCTAGCCAGCACAGGGACTGGCAGGCAGCTGAGCAGCTGAGGCAGTGGTGGCACAGCCCAGCCGTCGAGCTCAGATAGAGTTGGAAGCCCAAGCTTTCAAAACCACAGCAGGAAGTCTTGCCGCTACATGAGCGTAATAAACTGGTGTGAACGTGCGCTGCCTCCAACGTGGCCATGTGCACTGGCCGCATCCACAGCAAGCCCTCTGCTCTGTGTGCCGGTTCCATCACATTAACTCATCCTGCGTAGCCATGGCAACACGTGTCAAAAACACGCTGTTGGCAGGTCCAGATCCAGCTCTGCTGAGCTCAGCCCTGGTGTGCATGCCAGTGGGGAGCAAACCCTTAATGAGGCCCCTTAATTTCATTCATCAGGAACACCTCTGCTCACACACTGCCAGTTTGAAAGATCTTTAAAAAAATATTCAGAATGAAGGGGGAGAAAAAAAAAAAGAAAAACAGGAGAACCTCTTCAGCCCAATAGGAAGATTTCAGGCAAGCACCAAAGTGCTTTGCTTTCTGTGAGGAGACACCAGTGCTGTGTGGCTGCCCAGCTGCACAGTTTGCTGATCCTGAGCATCCAATATTTGTGTTTGTGACCAGCAGAATCACCTTGTCCCTGGCACGGACCCACAGCCACGGCTTCCAGCAGCACCCATACTCTGCAGAGCCCGAGTGTGACAGATTTTGTATTGTGACAAAGTGAGGATAATGATAATGGAGAGATAATGATAGGAGGCACTACTTCATATTAGAGAGGCAATGCTGGTGGTGGCAAGAGTATTGGAAGTGGGAAGGAAGGAAGGAGAAGAAAAGCACAACATTCACCAAACTTGTATTTGTCTCACTGGACATATTTTTAATTTATAAGGTCCTGGAATATAGTTGTAACCCACCTGTGCAGCCATCACCATGTTGACTTGTTTTTTTGCTCCAGCTCTCCTATCCCACCTTACTTGGAATGCCATCAATTTCCTCCCATCAGCAGGAGTTACATTAAATATATTCATTTGTGGGCAATCAGAGCTACAAGGTCACAATATAATTAAGGTTTTTAATTCTATGGCTGAACAGTTGTCCAGCACTCATAATAATTAACTGCAGTGAAGGATATGTAGTTATTATTCTCCTTTGTTTCATGTAATTGTTCACTTCAGCCAACTACATTTTTCCTTTAATCTGAATCCTATTCCCTGGGGGTGCAGGAAGTGTACCAGTAGTGCAGGAACATATAAATGGTAAACATGGACACTGGGCAACACCCCCGGTTGCATGGCATGGCTGGTGCCTTTTGCACATGTACAAGGGAGAGAGTATATTCTTGGAGTAGCTGAGGAGTGAGATAATGGAGAAACAGGGAAGAAGGGAAGGCTTATGATGTCACAGTATCTAAGGCAAATCATTCACTCCTCTCAATGTGCCTGACTGCACCTGCATGTACCCTTGCTGTTGTTGATATTCAAACTAGGAGAATTATTATCACTAAGTATCAGAAATACTTTCTCACATTTTTTCCTTTAAAAATCAACTGTAGTAATTGCCTGGTTAGCCTGATAGTTGTTTCTATGATTTTGTATTCCATAGCTGATACAACATATGTGGTTGAGGCACTACACTGGGTGAACAGAGCAGTCTCAACAACAGCAATGCCACCAGAAAGCTGTCCTCTGAGGAAAGAAGTCAAAAGCCTCTGCAACTACATCTTCTTTAGAAAGAAGAAGCAGGACATGACAATTGTTTTTTACTACTGCTAATGAATATATAACAATGTTTGCCTCGTCCTCACTGGTTGGACCATTGCTGGTGCCATCAGAAAACCTTCATGCCTGTTTCTGACCTTACAGAACTAGACTACAAGAGCTGTTGCCACACGTTGGCTCAACCTTCACCCCAGAAAAATCAGGTCACAGGCCCACAGTGCAGTCCTCTCAAATGCACAGGGGTATTGTCCAACACATTATACTTAGTCTTGGCTTGTTGGCTCAGGGGAACTGGCCCAGCATCTACTTTACCCTTTCCTCCTGGCCTAGTCCCAAGCATTTGCTTTCCACCAAGATCGCCAGACAAGGGTCTTTTAGGTCTTTTAGATTCCTATAAACAAAATATCTCACCCTTTTTAGGACTTTCAAAATGACTTTTCTATTAGCCTTTTAGGCTAATAGTCATTAGGTTTTCAGAATACTTTTCTATTTGCTTTTTATTTCTCTGAATAAAACATAATTTTATATTTATTCAGAAGAATTTAATTCAGAGAAATACCACCAAGGAAAAGTGATCATGTCTTGGCTAAAAAGGAAGGAACAAGAAGCAGGAATTACTGAACAATAAACCAACACATGCATTTGGAAAGTTTCAGCAGAAACCAGAAGCAGCTTTACAGAAAGTGAATCACCCCATGTACTGCAACAATAACTACAAGAAGTACTGGAAGAATGTTATGCAACACTAACTTTGACTTATCACATACCTTATCACATAATACCAATAAGACCCTTCAGAGAGACTATTTTGGCAAGTAATTTGCCCTCACTGACCTGCCTGTAATCCGTGATAGCACTCTCATTGTTTCACTGTTGAGGGCACTGGAAAAAGAGACAGAAAAGATTATTTCAAACAAAAAAGAAAAGAAAAAAAAGTATGTTCTACATAAGACAATCAAACACTGACAATGCACAAAATGGGTAAGCAGAAATGCTTCTGGCCATCTGCTCCTTTGTTATATCCTTTGTTATATCTGGGTATGGCACCGTCTCCTACCTTCCTTGCACCTATTCCTTTGCTTTAGGATAAAATTTCTTCCAGGGTCACAGACCCGTGCTCCACAGCAATTCCTGTTTTGGTTATCTCCTTGCCCTAGGCATTTTGCAAGGTTTTCCTGCAGCTCAAAAACTTACATGTGGTAAGTTTTGCACAAGGTGGACAAAATCTGGCAAGTGAGGGGAGATGTGACACTCAGAGATCTAACTTTACACAGTCAAAAACCAGTTCATCCCCAAGCTGATAAAAGAAAAAGTTAGGTACCTAGGAGTAACAGCTATGTATTCTATGAGAAACATTTGAATCTGCAGAATTAGCTGCTAGTTATGACTGGTATAATTTGCAAAGTCAGGGTTAGTGACTTGTCTGGATGTGCCAGTGGCTTTTCTTTAAACCTGGGGTTAGCTTTGATAGAACAGGGGCCAAACCTGAGGAACTCCAGTTTCCATACTTAAATAGCCATTAAGTACTCTACACATCAATATCAACATATACTAATATAGTCCCCAACATCCTTCTTCTTCCCCACTAGCATTTTTAGGGAAGCAAGCACCTATTGGGCAAGTATGTACTTTTGTTAAGGGGAGTTTCAGTTTTCATTTGGCTCAGCTCAGCTTTTGTTACAGATATCACTTCAAATCTGTGCAGCTTCTTCTCCTAAGCTGGAATGCCACAGTTTGGGGAATGCAAACCCTTGGACTTACTGTAATACTTGGTTGGCAGTTTCTTTCCCATTATGCTTTTATAAGGGAAACCCCACAAGCAGTCCACGCAGAGCCATGGGCAAGTGGAGGCAAGCACCCCGTTGATGCCACCAGCAGTTGTTCCAGGTAGCAGCAGACTTCTGTATCGATGTTCATGGCCATGCACAGCGAACAGATGCATTGCTGGCTGTATTTTCCATTGCAGCTGAAGTCTCTGGCCATCCAATCTCAGCATCTGTCAGAGCATTTCAGTCAGCAGTCTATGGGACAAACATTTCATTGAAGCGCAGAACAGTTAGCTTAAAATTTTGATTAATGACAGGGAGGATAACCCAGAGCAATTGTAAAAGACTTACACACACCTCTTATGAGCCACTGACACCAGCTTCACCATTTAAACCTATGGCATGCAAGTCACCTCACAGATTGCCCCCATGGGTGATGAGCTGGAGATAGACTTTGGACAAGGGCATGAAGGGACAGGACAAGGGGGAATAGCATCATATTGGCAGGACTACATGGTATATTAGAAATAAATTCTTCCCTGTGAGAGTGGTGATAGACCAGCATGGGTTGTGCACAGAAGATGTGGCTGCCTCACCCTTAAAAGTCTTGAAGACCAAGTTGGACAAGGTTGGAGCAACCTGGTCTAGTAGAAATCATCCCTGTGCACAGCAGAGGGTGGAAAAAGAACAAATTTCAGGACAGCATACAAGGAATGACACAGAGACAACGTTTCTACTGTCACATGAGTTAGCAGTGCCTTTCCGGTCGTTTGGTTGTTTACCAAGCAGTAGCAGAGATAGCATGCTGCACGCTCTCTTTCTGAAGGAATTCCATTAGTTTTGTTGCTGTCATTCTGCTCCCCTCTGCATGAGTTGGGGCTCTGCTGGGCATCCCTCTGCACCAGCTACTGTATGCTGGGCCTTACAGGTCTAGGACACACACCCACACAAGGATTTGCAATCTGTGGTGCTCAGCAGGTGTTTGCACACTGTCTGACCAAAGCTTTCATGCCAAATATCTACTTAAGCCTTTGCTTTTTCCCATTTCCTAGCCTCATTCTTGAAACCTGTGGCATGACCTTATGCTCCTGTGCCCTTGAATCCATGAACTGCAGCAAAGTGGTTAATTATTTTAGCCTCTTTATGACATCACCGTTAACATACTGCGCGTTCATACTTCCAGTCCTATAAATTATAGTCTTTAAATAAAGAGGACATGTGTTATTGAACTATTTATATTCAGAGCTGTCTGGAGCAGAAAAAGATTGAAGCGGGCATAAGAAAGCAACAAAAGTTAATGATTCAGAGATAAAATACTATGTTTTAATCTACCGGGTGTGTGACAAATCCAAGAAATTAGAAGTTAAAAGGATACATGACTAAGGTGAGAGCCTCAGGACATATCTTCAGCTGCTGTAAAATTAGCGCCATCTGGGAGGAAGCCTTGCTGTAGCTAAAACAGATGGAGGAAATGTAGAGGCCCACTGTGCTCACAGCATATATCCTCATAGATGCCTTGTGGGG
>QUSF01000057.1:2715595-2796864 GCA_003676055.1 Chloebia gouldiae
GAGGAGAGGAGAGGAGAGGAGAGGAGAGGAGAAGAGAGGAGAAGAGAGGAGAAGAGAGGAGAAGAGAGGAGAAGAGAGGAGAAGAGAGGAGAAGAGAGGAGAAGAGAGGAGAAGAGAGGAGAGGAGAACCATCCAGTGCACCTGCCTGCACTCTTCAGGGCAGAATCTTCTTTCTCCTAGCCAATTACTTTTAAATCTCTATTACATCTGCACACAGAAATCTGGAGTGAAGTCATTACTGTGATTCAGAAGATGTCTTTTGCACAGGTGTTAAATGGAAACCACAAGTTGTTGCTGATGTTTAACTTTTTTAAGTAATGTCTATAACATTGGCTTTGTCCCTTCGTCCTGTGCAGCATAAAACAGGGAAGGATTCTTTTTGATGGATTTTTCAGACAAATATAAAGTGCAAGTGCAGCAATATTATATCTGAGAAACGTTTGTTGATAAAAAAGGCGAAGTCTTTCTACTAAAGGGAGACAGAAAAATGAGCAAAGAGGGGAAAAGAGAGATAGAGAAAGAAACAGAAGACAGGGACAGCGTTACCACAAAAACCCCAGTTCTTTGTCAGCATCAGTTTAGCAGGCGGAGCGTTCGTGCTGCAATCTGCAGTGCACTTGCAGAGCTTCCGCGGCGGGCTGGGCGCGATTTCCAAACAGTAGCAGGCTGCGTGTTCCCTCCGTCGGAGGGGAGCAGGCTGTCTTGGCCACGGGCGCAATCCTGGAGCAGCTGCAGGCTCCCAGGGTCGGCGGCTGGCGGCTGCGGGCACGACCAGGCGGCAGCGGCAGGCAGGTCGCTACGGGCTAGCGCTTGAGCAAGCCGGTGCAGGCGAGCGCAGAAACACGGCAGCGGTGGCGGTCGTGGCGGGATGCAGGCGGGCTCGGGCTGCAGACGACGGCTGCGGGCGGCGGCTGCGGGCTTGGCCGGGCGCAGGCTGGTGGCGGCGACAGGCGGCTGTGCCCGGGAGGCACAACGGGGGCGGCTGGCTGCAGCAGCGGCCGCGCCGGGGGGGAGGCAGTGGCGCACGAGTCCTTGCGATGACAAGCTGGTTTGTCGGAACGGTAAAGAAGGGAAGCAAGACCATAGGAAGGTAAAAAGCAAGGAGGAGGTGGACCCAGCGGATCCTACAAGTGAGACCTTGCTCCCTCCTAGCAACACGAAGCAAAAGGCAGCTATTTTGTTGCAGTAAGCTACTTTTATGTCCTAAAGTTCCGGCCACAGCTTGATTTCCCCGGCATTTTTTGCGGCTACCCGGGCACTAAGCCCACTAGCAAGTGGGCAAGTGGACAACTGGGGGCGGGGCAGGGTGCGGGATGGGAATTCTCAGTCTGAGCATGGAGGCGTTCGGTGCCCTGATGGCTGCTAGGCGAAGCCTCCGTGGTGTGATAAATGGATGTGATTCATGCTGAATAAGTTGTACTTCTATCAATAATTCGGGAAAATAATTGAAACAGTATCCGTGATTAGTCCTATAAAGCAGATGAGTTTCTTCAAGAATACACGTGGAAAGAAGCAGGATGCAGGAGCTGGATTCAACCTTGGGAATGGAAGAAATTAGGAACTGACTCCCAAACCAGAACTGGCATCAACTGAGGTTAAAACACAACTCCCAGAGCAGGATTGACCTTGAACATGAGTAAATTGGGACCATTCCAGACAGGAGTCTAAAATAGTGGTCTTATCCATGAAATAAGGTTTATTTGGAACATAGTGATTACTTGTATTATGTCAAGCTTAGTACGTGTGCGCCACTTGCCAGGTTATCCAGAGGACACACGAGGAAGTCTTTTGGTCTTCCTCCAAGAAGGCCCCCAAAGAGACAAGAAGACCCCCCTAGCAACAATGGGAGCATGCACTGTGCAGTAGAGTGATGTAGATTTCAAGAATCAAAAATAGGAAGAACTATTGATGAATATATATTAGCATACTGTATAAAAGTTGTGCTTGGATTATTTTTCCCTTTGTATGGTTGGCAGGGCGAGAAGCCCTCCCTGTACCCCAATTGGTTTCGCTTATGTTTTACCTGAACCATTGCCAAATAAGTCTTTGTAACCACTTCATTATATTTGATTGTAGTATTATTATTCTATACCATGATTAGAATTGCTGCTAAATTTCAATCTTGTGATTTATGAAATTGGACATATGGGACCCCATTCACAACACTGGGGACAGGGCTGCAAGCCCATTTATAGCCTCTATAATTATATAATATATGTTGAGGCATAAATAAAAATCAGATTGGTCTCTCTCACCCCCCCTGAAAAATGCTGTAATGAAGTGCATCACCTGGATTCAGGTTAGTGATTATTTTCCCTGATCTCTGCTTGAGCTTGAAAGTTGTTGATTTTGTGATAGGCCTCAGATAAATACTTCTCCTTTTCTTTCTAAAAGTGATAGTTATAAGATATTATCTCCAATTTAAAGCTGAAAATGGATTCTACTCTTATTCTTGATTTTCTATGCTCTTCTATGTCTAAGGATAAATCCAGCCTCCAAAATACTCCTATGTGAAACCTATGGAAGGGCTCTGAGATGAAACTTAGTTGCTGAACCATCCTTACATTCAATCTCTGCACCAAGCTACAGTAGCTATTGCAGTCCCAGAATTTTGCATATAAAAGGCTTGTCCAGGACAGGTTTGGAGTCAGTCTTCCTGTCCCTCTGTTATTTGCTAAGAAAAGGTGAGAAATTAGAAGCTGCCTGCTGCTGCTGCTGTGTAGTTC
The DNA here is from genome assembly GCA_003676055.1 of Chloebia gouldiae. Lineage (NCBI taxonomy): Eukaryota > Metazoa > Chordata > Aves > Passeriformes > Passeridae > Chloebia > Chloebia gouldiae. The sequence goes on from QUSF01000057.1 coordinate 2,718,322, forward strand.
ATGCTTTTCCCTTTTTGCACTAACAATCCAATCAATAACAAAGGAGCAAAACGGGTGTTTTCCAGAGGAAACTAGACTTTGTTGAAGTACAGAATGCTTTACTCTTGTCAAGTCCCTTCCAAGGTGGTTGTCAGTTGTTGCACATATGCCATCTCCTGTGGATCCCCTGAGAGCTGTCACTGCTCTCATCTGTTGTCATTGAAATGGATCTCCTGCTTCGTGGATGTCTCATATGTAGTGATGGTTGGGACTCAATAGATACATCTGGTCACCTCTTTGCTTGCTTTCATTTTTGGATCCTTTAAATTTTTAGATCCTTTGTCCAAGACACTGTTATTTGCTCTTGAAGATTCTGGGCACCACTGCCTGCCCTTTGACTTAATGTAGGGAAGGTTTCTGGGCACTATGTTCTTTACTGTTCTTGTGTTTACAGCCACGTCTGCTGGCAGGCAAAAAAAATGTGACCTGGCTGAATGCCTTTCATAGCTCCAAGGCAAGTGACAGTATTTCCACATCACTTGCATGTCATTTTGAACATAGAAAGGGGCCACTTTATCCATAATAAGGGTCTGCTTTAGTCTCTGAAGCTCTGATTTCAGACAGCTGATTTAACAATTCAGTGTGCTGATGACGCTGCATATGAAGCCAATTTCTTCCCGTAAAATGATGTTTTAAAGCCAGCCTCTGGACTCTCAGGATCTGCCTGGTTTTGGCATGCTAGAATCACCTTGTTCTACCTCCCATTTAAGAATAAAATCTTGAAAAAACATTTCCACAAAGCAGATTTGTAAATCAACCTCATTGGTCTTTCCCTCCCTGGGCTTCCACCAAAGTTGGCTTATACATTTGTCTCTTTACACAGCACTGAAGCAACACCCAGTTTTCTAGAACACCAGATAAGGTTTTTGAGTTTCTCCTTTTGAGTTTCTCCTTTTGTTTTTCTTTCTCGTAGGAATTTTCCCCCCATTTTGTTGCTACAATAAGGACTGCGTACTTAAGAGAGACAAAACAAGTTGCCAAGCTTAGGGGAGGAGGATATCTGACTGCATTTCTCGTATCTGAGGGTTTCTCTTAGAGGGGCAGAGATACCTTGAGAACTGGACTGGGAAAAAAGGAGCTGGGGCAGCTGCTAGCTCACGCTCTCTTTCAGCTTCGGAGGGGAAGGCTGTGGTAGCTGTGGGAAGAACTCACTGCAGGGTTCTGTCTCCTGCTGCCTTCTACCATGAGTGGAGCTCTGCTCTAACGGGGGCCGCAGTACTGGGACCTTATTTACACCCTACCTCAACAAACAAAGAACCCTTTCACCATTTTCACAGGTGTCTCAGGAGAAACGCCCAGGGTTTCCCCTCACAGGGAGCATCTCCCCTCAGTGTTCTGGAGCCGGGATATTGTTGCCCAGCCCCCTTGCTGTTCCTCTGCCACTGCTCTGGGTTTTTCGGTATACTGTAGCCAGGCACTCCTGCCTGCCAGGAGGGTTCCAGATACAGCTGCAGAGTGTCTGATAGATCTCATCTACCACTCCGGGGCTATGCTCATCCCTGCCTTCCCATCTTGCAAATCTGAGGTTTCTACTATAGGTCCTTTTGCTGTTCAGATGGGACACCAGGGTCGGGTCCCTCTGTGAGTTCATAAAGGAAGCTCCTTCTCCATCCCTTTCTGCCAGCTGCGTCCAACATCACTACGGGGAGAGAGACGGCTGAAACTCCCTCCACAGCGCCCCCTGCAGCCCTGGGGAGCAATCGCACCCGCCCTGCCCGGCCGGGAGCCACAGCGCCCCTGCCGGCTGTGACCGTAAGTACACCAAAAGGGAAATGCCGGCGCTCAGGAAGGCTGCTACTTGGTTTCTGGTTTTGTTTGCTGTTGCTGCCACTGTTGTTGTTTGTTTGCCTTGTTATACGTAGTCGTAAAGAACTGTTATTCCTTTTTTCATATCTTTGCATGAAAGCCTCTTAATTTCAAAATTATAATAATTCAAAGGGAAAGGGACATATTTTCCTTTCAAGGGAGGGTCCTGCTTTCCTTATCAGACACCTGTCTTTCAAAGCAAGACAAAGATGAAGTTTTAAAATACCTCAAAATTTATTTTCAGCAGCTGAGTGGTTTGGATTAGGTTTCAAAGATGTTCAAATGCTAATATCTGTAATGAGTCCTGTCAAGGCCCTTCTGAAAAGTCCCTTCATTTTGGGATTTCCTCCTTACCCCAGCTGTGGTGTTTAGTTGATGCCTGTAGGCTTAGCCAGTGGAGGGCCAGAACACCTTGCAGAGATGTTCTTAAGGCAAAATGCCTCAAGAAATTGGCTCAGACTAAACACTCGTGGACACTGACAAAGTGCTCCCTGGACCCTCAGAAATCTTGAGAAGTATACCAAAGGCTTGATCTTCTCTTTGACAGGTAACACCAATGTCATCTGCTAACTTGCATTCTGTGCATATCCCACACTGGTAGAGACATATATTGTATCAGACCAGGTGCTAACCTCACAGAAAACAATCCTGCTTTCACAGGTATCTGAGGATATCCCATCCATGTATCTCCTTTGCTTGTATGTAGTCTCCATCCCACTCCTGACTGCCAGCAATCTCTATGGTGACAAGAGGTGAATTCAGAAGTTGAAATTGAGTGGGCTTGAAAATGTATGGGGTACTTACCAATGGCAGCAAGCATGCAGCCCCCCAGTCTGCTCTCCGACAGCAATGCAATTGGCAGCAACATGTCTCTTCTCACTCCTCGCTTTCTGCACTGTTTGCATACTTCAGAGGAATTCTTCATCCCATTTGGAGCCCAAGAACCTGACCCCACTGGGTGGACTTCTTCGCCTGCCTGAAAATATCCCAGGGACTCCAAATGCCACAGACTTGCATACTTCAGGTGCTATAAAGAAATGGAAAGGGGAAAAAAAAAAAGGAATATTCTCCTTTTCTCAGTGCCTGTTTTTCTAACAGCTTATACTTTGTTTATTAAATACAAAAAACTCTCCGAGTGATGTAAAAGTCTGTACCTTTAACATCATGTATGTCTTCTCCTGTAAAAACAGGGAGCCAGAGATCTATTTATAATAGATTTCTTGGATGAAAATAAAGTGCAAAGTCAGTAATATTATATCTGAGAATTGCTTATTGATAAAAAAAGAGTAAGTGTTCTTACCAAAGGGGGATAGAAAAGAGAGAGAGAGAAACAGAAGACAGGGACAACGTTACCACAAGAATCCCAGGTGCTCTGTCAGCATCAGAACAGCAGGCAGAGTGTGCGTGCTGCAAGTTAGTATAGGTGCACTTTTTTGAGTAGCTGGGCACAGTTTTCACATGCAGCAGGTTGCATGTCTCTGCCACCAGCAAAGAGCAGGCTGCTATGGCTATGGATGCACAGCTGTGGGTTCTTGGGGTTGGGACGCAGTTGCTGTGGGCAGTGGTGGCTGGAACCGCAACATGAGAAACATGTGGCACTGGTGGTCATGGCTGAGTGTAGGCAGTACTTGATTCATCAGGGAAGTAGCAGAGCACCATGTGGTTGCAGTGATGAGCTGCCTCGCAGAAACAGTGAAGTGGGGCAGAACAGGTCAGGACAGGGAAGCAGGACCACAGGGAGGAAAAGGCAAGGGGAGGAGGAGGGCCAAGCTGACCCTCCGAGTGAACCTGCAATCCCTCCAAGATGCCCAAAGCAAACTGGCCCTGACCGAGTTGCAGTTAACTGCTCTTATGTACTTAAGCTCCTCCCACAGCCCGATTTCCTGGGCATTTTTTCCCAGCCATCCAGGACTCTGCTCTGCTGCCCAGTGCAGAGCTGCTCACAGCCCAGTCGTGGAAGCTTTCTCTCCCCTGGTTGGCTGGCAGATGAAGTCCTGCTGGAGACAAGGCTGCCAGCCCCTATATGTACATATGTATATGTACAGCCCGTATTGGAATCCTTCACCTCACATATAGCATATGTTGAGGCGTAAATAAAAATTAGATTGGTCCCTCTCAAGGTAACACCTGAATTATGACAGTATGCTGCTCTATAGCAGTATCATACTGTGAATAAATCACTCTTTTGAAATTACTTTCTTTTAATTACCTTTTTTCTCCCACTGAAATTTAACCACTTCAGGACATATAAATGTATCTGGATTTCTTACTTTATATCTTTGCAATTAATGGAGAAATAAATGGTGTTTTCATTTCTCCCTTTTTACCACTGAACAACACAGAAAAAAAATGGAGGTTTTGCAACACAATCCTCAAATCCAGGTAGAGAGTAAGAAATTACTTGCCCTTTATATGTACCATACAATATAACAAATCAAAAATCAGTTGCTGGAGTACAACTAATGAATGTCCTTCTACACAAAATGCAAGACTTAGGCAGCACACAGGCAGATGCTGTTAATTAACAGCATCTGGTCCTTCAACCATGGTCCTCCCAGACAGCACTAGGTCTTCAGCCATGGAGATCAGCAGCAGATACCCATTTCTCCCATAATAAATTAATAAAACACAGCAGAATTTGGTCTAAATTTACCTGTCATAAGCAAAGGCACTGCCTGCTCAAGACAGAGGACAGAACAAAGTGTGTCTTGCTGAGCATTTCTGGTGGATTAAGGAGCTAAGGCTCTTAATCTGCAAAATGATAGAAACCCACAAACGCAAATCTTGAGTCATAGATGAAGTGTTTCTTGGGCAGCTGTGAGGAGTTTTCTGCCCCACCTCCCCTCCCCCCAGTTTGGGAAAGATTTTGACAATGCAGAAATAAAAATTAAGAAACTGATGACAGAGTATCTGACACAAGCTGATGACCAATTAATGCAGAAGGTAAAAAGCACACCTGTTCTTGAAAATTATCCATAAGTCTAGATATTGCCACCTATGTACAGCAAAGCTGTGTTGCCTTAGTTATCTTCAAACTTAATTAAAGGAGAGAAACACCATTGGCAAAAGAAAAGTGCTAACTAGTGTGTATGACTGAGGTTTTAATTATAAACACCCAGACCACTAAAGCCAGGTCTTACTGTTCTGCATTTTGCATCAGGCCATACTGAAGTATGGTCCCTCTGCCCCCATGAGCATGATGGGCTGTGATGCTCAAAGTGCACCCTCTCTGGAGAGGAGCCCTCTCATCTGGCCTGAGAGGCACTGTGGCTGGCTGAAAGGTCATCCTAAGGACAGAACAGCACCATGCAAGCCAACATAATCAGGAAACTGATGCTGGGCTACAAAATCCTTTCTGGGATGTGGTGGTGTGTTTTGTCTTTCATTTGATAGTTGTTCAGTGTTTGTTCATGCCCCCCCCCCCAATCTCCTCCCCTCCACAGCTGTCAGTCTTCCCAAGCTCTTCCCTAACCCCCATCCTCTCCAAGTTGTCAATCCTCCCTTTCCCTGACCCTTTCCCCAGAACATTCCCTGTCATTCCTCCTAGTCCCCTTCCCTGCTTCCAGAGCATTCCCTGTCCATTTAGTGAGGCTCAACACCCTCTTGGTTACTTTCTGTTATTCCCCACCCCTGTTTCCTCTGATAGGTTTGGGATGTGTCAGTCCCACCCTAAACTCCTCCCCAGCTTTACCTTCATTGGTTGCTGTTCCTATACCCCTCCTCTTGAGTTATGGTATAAAGCCTTCGTTCGCCATCCCCGCACGGTCTTGGGGCTCACTGAATAAAACCATCTGGTTTACCCCCAAGTTTGGTGTCGCCTCCGTCTGTCCCCACACCGACAGCTGGGACAGCAGAGCTCACAGCGGGAGCGGCTGCCCGTTCTCTTCCCTCGCCTCCCAGCATGCCACTGCTCGGGGTATCGCAGCGAGAGGAGCTGACCGCGATACAACACCGGAGCTTAGGAACAGAGGTTGCAACGGCTTGAACACACTGCTCCAGCGTGAGGTGGAGCACTGCATATTAGCACTGCCCATGCCGTTTGGGGCAGTTCCGTACCCCTGAACCCCATGGCAGAGTCTGCGGGTCCTGCCTGCAGCAGTTGCCCAGGTGACCTGAAGAGCACTGTATCACTGCCACACTGGATGCAGCAGCATCTCTTTCAGGAAATCAAATACAAATCAGACAAATTTGTCCAGGAGTCAAGGACTACTGCTTTGGGAATAGGCTGGGCATCAGACAGTGTGAAGTCAACAATGCATCACTTGTTTCAATGGGCATCACTTGTTTCTCTTGGGTTTTAGTCTGCTCTCACTTGCCCTCCTTTTTTTAATTACTATTATAATTATTGTAAGTAGTATTACTAGTATTTTATTCTCATTTGTTTTGATTACTAAATTGTTCTTAACTCACAAAATTCACTGTTTCTTTCTGATTCTCCCTCTCACTGGGTTTGTGATGGGGGGATGTGAGCAAGCAGCTGTGGGGTACTTAGTTGGTGGCTGAGGAGGATTAGAGCATGACAACATCCTGTAGAGTTCCCCATGCACCACCTGTGCCACTCTAAAATCTCAACAAAATCTATGAAATGTACACAAATGTGAGAGGAGCAAAATCTTGGAGAGTCTCTCAAAGACTGCACATTTGTTTACCCAGGTTTCTCTGTAACTAGGAAATATCTGCAGGAGCAGAGGCAGAAGTGGCACCATCTGACTCACATGTTACAGGTTCATTCTCTCTGAAACTTGGAATTTTAAGAAGAGTAACCCAGGCTTCTACAGTAAATTACAAAGTTTTTTTTCTATCTGTAGCACTTCACAGAATCAGGTTCACTTGAGTTCAGTAGAGCTTCCTATAAAGCCTATGCACTGGATTTTGCCTCTTGTACTGCTGGAGTTTTTGCTGTTGCCACTTAATTTAGTCAGACGTATTGCTACTCTGATACGTGTTACTGTTTTCCCAGTTTTATATTGCTGTATTAGTCCACTTCATTACTTAAATATGTACTTGAACATATATGAACATAATACGTTCTTGAACAACCACTCAGTTCTAGTACAGGATACCTTTAGATATAATAAGGGATCAGAACAAGAACAAGCCCCAATATGTTGCTTTCCATTTTTGCAGCAACTGTGACAAGCTTCCTTACAGCCATCAGACAGAAATGGCAGGCAAACTATGTTCTTGTCATCAGCCCACCGCACTATATCACAAACCTTTGAGAAAGCCTGGTGATGTTGCTTTCCGAGGAGTTCAAACAGAAAAATATTTTTGGTGTAAATGCAAATAACAGTGCAGTCATGCTAAAAATTGTTTCCTTGATTAAAAGGAGGTTCTAGCCACTAGAAGGAAAAAAGACAATACCAATGCATGTTCCTGACAGGTTCTGCAGCAGAGAGAAATATGAATCCTGTTTAAATTTGCTAGCACCATGAACACATATAGGCATAAAATATGATCACTTGTGTTTTTCTTTAAAGGTCCAGGACTCAAAGTGTTGGAAATATTCACAAATCACTGAGTAACCACTTTTGGCATATATAAAACTTCTGATCTTTTCAGGAAATTAACAAAATCAGACATTCAGTTTGTGATTGAACAGAAACTCTGTAAACTGATGTAGGTTTTGCAGTTTTTAAGGAAAAAAAAAATAGGTTTCATTCTAAGGAAAACAATGTGTTTTTCCCAACCTAGACAAATGTTATATTCTTGTGTAATTTTTTTTCTTAATTTTGTTCAATTTAATGATGGTATTCACTCTACATCTCTTGGACTAGCACGGGATCACCTCTTTTCAAAGCCCACTCCCCATCCTCCCTGCTGCTTAGAATGGGTCTCAGTTTGCTGTCCTGGCTCTACCTACCCTGTCCACCCAGCCTGCTCTTCTCACAGTACACACCAAGCAGTGGGTGGTTTCAATGTGCACAGCAAGCTACAGTGGTTGGCAGTGGAGAGGCATGGGGAGCTTCTCTACCCCAAGACATCCTGGTACTGGATGTCCCTGTACCTGGGGGAGCTTTTTCACCTCAGTGCTCATGTATACATGCTGTGCTGCAGAGTTCCAAACGAGTAAAATCTCCCAGAGTCCTCAGCCTCCACCAAGCAGAGCAGCCATATTGAAGTCATGCTAGCCACACAACACTCAGGCTATTTCAAACATATTTGTGTGCCCCTACCAGGCTGTTGCAAGGTGAAAAGGCAAGAAAAATCACTGAAATGTTTAACTGTGCCTCTACAAGGGCTTTTCAGGGAACCTGAGCATGCTCTAACCTGTACACCCCAGTGGTGTCTTTCACATGGGAGGGAGGCTCCTAGTGTGGTTTTTACTGTGCTTTCTCTTCCACAGGGTGGGGATGTCCAGGATCCCTAGCCCCTAGCTGGGGTGGCAGCCAGTATGAGGGGCCAGAGCACAGTGCTCCCTAGAGGTGCTGCAGTCAGAAACTAGACCAGTCCCCTCCCGACAGGCAAATGATTGGATTAGGAGTCCTGTCTGACAGCTTGTCTGCTCAGCCGCACGGGCTCATCAGCCTCTCTGTCCTGGCTGCTAATAAACTCAGCTCGTGGGACATTTTGCTTGATGATCTCTCCTTAGGGAGTTTTTAAGGCTTTGCTCAGTGAAAACTACTTGGAGTCTATTAAAATTGCAGCTCTGCTGTTGTCATGTTGTCCTGGAGAGTCATGGGAGGTGCCTGTCACCCAGGTGGAGGTGACTATTACATATTCAAGTGAAAAAACAACCCCTGCTTTGGGAAGAGAGGCATTCCTGCCAGCAAATGGAATGGAAGGTGCTTATCTGGGATAAGGGGATGAGCATGAGGAAAGAAGATACAAGGATGTATCACTGTACCCTCGCTCTGCTGTTGAAAATACCTGTAATGCCTCTACTGAAGGGATTAAGCAAATCGGCAACTGTTGTCCCTGGACTCTAGGTCATCAGACCTATATTGCTGCCTCTGCTCCTCACCTGTGGGTGCTGCCAGCTGGCCCTCCAGGCTGCAGGAATTCAGTGACAGGCACCTGTTAGTGAAACTGTCTACTCCACAACTTTGGAATTTAGTCATGGCAGAGTTTTCTGCTTTCAGGACGGGATTCTGCTTCAGTGCATCTACAAACACCAGCAGTCATCTCAAAAAGGATGCTGCCTGAATAAATCAGAAGACAGCAATTGTGGGATCTATAGTATCTGTAGAGGACATATTAAAAAAAGTAAAAATTTTAATTCTTTTCTTGGATTCACCTTTGGCGAGCTAAGGGAAGGCTACTTGAGAAAAGCTGAATGCAGAAAAACAAATTTAAATCTTCCAGGCTGTAAAGCTGCTGAGGCTTTTGCCTCAGCAACCACAATGAAAGGACCATAAACTTCAATAATCTTTGTTGTTTAAGATATAAAAGTTAATGAATGCAGAGTCTCAGGCTTAGCTGATGCAAAATATTACAGTGGGATTTCAAGGCTGGCTTTCATGGGCAGCCAGAAGGAGCAAATTCTGAATTCATGTTAGGCTTGGGACAACCTTCTAGCATCCTGGCATCATCATGGTATCAGAAACATTTGGGCTGTTGAAATGTCCAGAACATTCAGGCATCACTTGAAAAAACTCAGAACGAATGAAATGTGTGTCTGATCAGCCATATTAGATTATATAAATAATTTAAAATTACAGACGAGCAATCTTGGCAGCTACAGAGATCTGCTCTTCCCTTTGCAAAGGCCTGTCTTTCTTTCCCAACAGAGCCACACCAATAAAACTTTCCCCTAATGCATAAACCTGTATGGAGATTTGGGTTTGTGTCTGCAAGCTGTGTGCTTTCACCCACAGACCTAGACCCAGTCACTTGGAGTGACTGGATAATGATAAGTGCCTCAAGCCTTGGTCTGACCCACATCTTTATTCCCAAAGGTATCCCATATGCAATACATTACATAACTTTGCCATGCATATTCAACCCCTGGCCCTGCCTGTCCTTGTCTCTCATGCTAAATAGGTCCATGCCCTTCTGGGTATGCATGATTTGCTGTGGTGGTCATACAGGGGTCTCTTGGTGGTTTTCTGAGGCTGAAGATTGTGGTCTTCCTTATGATTGAACTTTTCCTCTTTGTGCGTGTGCTTTTGGTCTTTTGGTGCTGATCTGAGTACTGTCTGTCAGTCTTGGTAGGCTTGGAGACAGAGGATCCCCTTCATCTGGGTTTTCTGCCTCCTCTGGTATTGTTCTTTATTCAAGAAGCTCCAGAAATTTGCATTTTTCCTATGCCCTTTGTACCATGGCAGAGGGTTCTTAAGTAAAAGGCTAAAATTCAATGCATAACTCTACAAGCCAAAATTTAAACGCTTAATTCATTTTGTTAACTTAAGTGAACTCCAAAAATCTATATTTCAGGGAGTTGGTTTTTGTGCAGTGTTTATAAAAAGCTGCCCATCTAGGCTCTGGCTCCCTCATGGCTCAGGACAGGGTGTGTGTTTTGCTGGCGGTTTCCTTGGTGCTCAGACAAAGGTTTCTTTTTACCTGGGTTTTTTTTTGTTTTGTTTTGTTTTGGTTTCTTTTTTTGTTGTTGTTGTTTGTTTTTGTGTTTGTTTGGATTTTTTATTTGTTTGTAGGTTTTTGTGGTTTTGTTTTAGTTTTGGTTTTGGATTTGGATTTTTTTTGTCCATGGTTTGAAAAAAACTGCGGTGGTGATATTTGGTGGCTGCCTAAGGGAGAATTCTGCAGCTGCTTGCTAAGGAGGTGGCATCGCCATTAACTGCATTGAGCTTGGACGAGGATACCAGGAGTGACCCCAGCATAGCTGCCCTGCTTTGACTCCTGCTGCCAGGAGAAATACCTGGGGGAACAGAGAACAATAAATATAGGACATTTTTTCTGCTTACCACTTTCTTACCACAATCTTCCTCTTCAAATACTTCAGATACTTAGAGAAGAAATGCAAAAGCCAAGTACTGACTGTCATTGTGTTATTTCAAGTTTTCACCAGTTCAGAGTGACAAATTTAGGTCTTGCAGCTCAGGCGCAAGGCTTCTGTGCACACTCTGCACAGCTCTGCCTATATTTAAAATTCAGGATCCTTTAATTTTTGGACCCTTTACCTGCCTCTTTGCTGTGACAACTGTGACCAACCAAGAGGATGTGCTCACACCACTAATGTTATTTCAGCTTTAAAATTAACACATATTCACATATGTTTTATAATTTCTACACATCTTTGCACATAGCCCTCTAGGGTAAATTTCAAGGGGGAAAATTTGGTTTCTTCCATTATTTCCCATTTGCTATATTTTCACATTGGCATAAGGGGAAAATATAATTGTGGAAGAGATCACACTTTAATTCAAAACCTTAACTGAGACATTAATAATCTGGTCAAAATTTGTGTACGGTCTGTTTTCCCCATTTACCTTATGTTCAGTGTACAACACATTAAAAAATTAGTACGAATTTCCATATTCTGGGATGTGGAAAACAGCATGATCCTCAAAGCCCACAGTACTTTGGCCATGATGATATCTTGGTGAAACTGTGTCTCTAAGTTTAAGCACAACAGATTCAGCTTGTGAACAACAGTTGCCATTAAAATGATGGCATGTGCAAATTGATCACAATATTCAGAAAACAGCATTTAGCTGATCAGTTGAAGCATTTTGACTTTGCTATAACTGTCTTTCTAAATCTTAAAGCAGCTACAAAGTCAAATTACTGCATGCGTGTAGAGCTGGTTGTAGCTGTACTGTCATGTTTTGGTAACTCTTTCAAGGGAATTATCTCTTGGAAATTTCTGTTATGATATGCTAATGTTTTTTTCTGTGGCACCTGACCATGGCAGGGGGGATTAGAGTAAGTGGCATTTAAAGGCCATTCTATAGTTCCATATACCACCCCTATTATTTGGTAGAAGATCAATCCAGTTAGTGTTCCAGATCTCTGGTAAATTTTGGTAAAAGAGCAAAGCAAAATCACATCTTTTGCTACATTCTAGTATGACAGCAATACTGAGGTCTACTTATGGTCCAAGCTCTATTTTGGGATCAAAATAGCCTTATACACCTAAGATCTATGAAGCCCTCACATCTTAGTGATAGGAAAGATGTGCAGCTGGAGCTGAGTTTCCCAGGATACTCTTGATTTTGACTTTAATTATTCATGGTAATGTGGTGCAGAATGGCTTAGGGAGAAATAGTAGGACAAGGCCTTGGATGTGCTTGAACATTGGACATTTGCGTATGTCCAGCCTAGGGCAATAGTGCCTTGACGTTATTACTACCTCCATGCTAATTTGTGGGAGGAATGAGAGTTCTTAAAAGTGGTTGCTAGCAGACAACTATCTATATCTAGTGACCCTGTATGAGTTTGCACTGTCAGTGCCTGACCATCTTCACAGCAAAGAATTTCTTAGTCATATCAGTCTGGATATAGGTTTTAACTACTAAATATATAACAGTTTTGGACAGAAGCAGGCATTCTTAAAACTCTACAAATGAGCACTCGTTAACCACTTAGTAGCTATCTGAGCAGAAGATGATCTCCATGATAGCATGTGGTGGCTTATTACCACATGCTTATTACCACATTATTATGGGAGAAAATTCTGAAAAGCAGTGATGTCCTCTTCTTCCCAGGAGCATCACATGCAGTCTGTGTGCTGTAGGCTGAGCAGAGCTAGTGAAGGGTGGCTGATGGGGAGCCAACTACTTTACCCTGTGTTGTCACATGATGCCCAAACCACATCTCCTGTGGTGTGTTGGAGTGATGAAAGTGTCTGCTACTGGCACCAGCAAGTTTTCCCTGCTGCCTTCCCCCTATCTGCAGGTGCAGTGTGGTACACTGCAGTATCACAGCTGCTCCATGCCTGATGTCCATGAACCTGTCAGCAGTGCTGGAGACATTGTCTTGGGGACCCCTGCAGTCCCTCCACAATGCTGAGACTCCCCCAGATTGAGATTGAGACCAGTTTTAAAGGGGAAATACTCTGAATTCTGCTAATCTGACTTTGTATTATGTGGCTCTTAAAAGGAAGAAAGCCTTTCATAGAAGGTAGTTTTGCCAAATTTATTTCCAAACCCAGTATTTTAGGGGAGAGGAAGAAAACATGTCAGTTTTTAAACAAGGGCCTATTGTAAAAGGAAAAGGGGTAATTATTTTAAATTTGAAAAGTGTGAATTTATATTCTGTATTAGGAAAAATTCTTGACTGTGAGGTGGTGAGGCACTGAAACAGATTTCTTAGAGAAGCTGGGGATGCCTCATCACTGAAAGTGTTCAAGGCCAGGTCAGACAGGTCTTGGAGCAACCTGGTCTAGTGGAAGATGCTCCTGCCCATGGTACACATTTGAAAGTAAATGTCCCTTCCCACACATCTGATCCCACAGAATCTATCTGATTCTATCTTTTGGTGCTGCTGTATACAGGTCTAGTGAAAGATGCCTTGTGTTCAGTTGCTGGTTTTGCTGAAAATGGACATCAACTTTGACAAAAGTTCCAGCTTCCTTAAAGCCAACAGCCATCTCTGGCATGTTAGTAGAAGAGCCTGTAGTGACCAAAATCAGGACATGAATAGTAAATGTCATGGCTGAAAGCAGGGTGCCATGAGTGACCGAAGTTTTGGAGGAAAAGAGAAGCGCTCCTTCATGCTTGGCCTGTCTGAGCCAGCTAATGAGATGATGTTGATGTTTGCTGTTGATGGCTGTGCTCAGTTGTTGTAGCTACTGCTGGGGGATGTGATGGGGGTCATGCAGCACAACGCAAGTGGATGCACAGATGTGAGCTGTGTTGTGGTCTAACCCCAGTAACTCGTGGGAGCAGGAAGGAAAATAATTTTATTTCCCTCCCTGGAGTAATGCATTCCAACATTGAAAGGAAACCTCTGTAGTATCAAGTGAACCTGAATCCTGGAGTGAGGGAGACCTTGCCTCTGCATCTCGCTTCTCTGAGGTTTGAACCATAGGCCAGCACCAGCCTATGACATGGGGAGGGGGGGCTCAAATCACAGTGCGAGACAAATAGTTTCTGAGGTTTATCCCTGAATATGAATAACCACAAGTGTTCCATCCCTTGATACAAAATGGATCAGGGACAGATCTTAAACCCTTTGCTGTTCACACACTCTTTCACTCAATCACCTAGCAAGCGGCTCTTGGAGGGGCACCCTGTCCTCTAAAATACTATGGAGCAAATCCAGACCTGTCCTATAGCTGGGAAAAAGGTTCCTTGGTGCTCAGATTGTGTGGTCTGTTCATCTGTGATGACGAATCTTGGTCCAGCCACACTATTGTGATCAGAGTGAACCTGATGGACAAGGGCAGCCCAGGCACACTGGAGAGATTGCAGTTACTGCAGATGTTAGGGGTTGGGATTTTTTTCTTTCCTTTTCTTTCCTTGTTACTTGTGGAATTTTTACACACTGAGTTGCCAAAAAGCACTGATGACTGGGTGCTTGCAACGGCAGGGAGGGAGAACACTGGGTTTTGGAAATGTTCTCTCAGGGGGGTCAGACACCACGAGAATAGAGGCAGGTAAAAGATAAGGGCTGGGGAGTTGGGGACATTCGCTCTTTGGCATCGGAGAAGGATGGCCAGGCTGTTGCTTACTGTGCAGAGAATTCACTGGCACCACTGGGGCTCAGCCCTGAGGGACCTGTCACCATCTGCTCGTGTGCCCTGGGAATCCCAAACCTCGCCCCTCCCTGCCCTGCCCTGCTCAGAACCAGGCCACTGCTGCCCCGTCCCCTTTGTTTCTTCAGTACTGCTCGGGTTTTCTCCCCACTGTCGCCAGCACCATCCTGCAGTTCCAGCTACCACCGTAGAATTTCTGATACATCTCCTCCACCACCCTGGGAATTTTGCTCATTCCTGCCAGCTGTGATGGTAACTGCACCAAAAGGGAAAGTGCCAGTGGCCGAGAAGGCTTTTACTGGTCTAGTTCTCTTTCTTTTTAATGCTGTAGTTATTGTTTGCCTTGCCTTGTTATTTGTTTGCCTTGTTATACATGCTAGTAAAGAACTGTTATTCCTATCCTCATATATTTGCCTGAGAACCCCTAATTTCAAAATTATAATTATGTGGATGGAGAGGGGTTTACATTCTCCATTCCAGGGGAGGCTCCTGCCTTCCATACCAGACACCTGTCTTTCAAACCAAGACAGCAGGTTGCTGCAGTTGTTCTCCTGGGATGTTTATGGGAAAAGGCCAATGTCTTCTGGTGGACAGGGATGCTGGGTAAATTGCTTCAAGGGGACAAAATCTGGGACCAACACTGGGGCTGCCAGCCCACACAGCCTCTCTCTGCTCTGGTTCCCAAGTCACCACTGTTCCCCATCTCCCTCCTGGTCCAACTCAGAGACAGTAGCAGTGACCCTCTCTCATTCCAACATATGAAGTAGGGATCCCGAGCACCTCAGGCTCATGCCAACACTCCCACAGCCTGGCCACCTCGTGGAGCACCTGCCTGGTTGTCTGGCATGGGCCCTCCATGCTGGGAAGCTGCCAGCCTCTGGGGACCCACCTTACCGCCTGCTGGCCTGGCACTTTTATCATGCACAGTAAGAGGAGACATAATCAACTCCCCAGTTGGCACTTTGCTCTGAATACATGCTTTTTCAGTCTGATAGCAGGTCTAAATTAGTTATTTAGCAATGAGACCCTAATTTAAAGTGAGCAACTGCCCTGACAAGGATCATTGTTCAAGGCTGTCTCCTCTTTGCTTTTAGATGAGAGGCCCACCAATCCATGGAAGGGGATAAATAGACAATTAGAAAATAGATATATTTTGTTAGTTCTACAAAGCTCCCTGGTGCTGTCAGGATCACAATAAAGGGGGCTCTGCTAAATTGGTGGGCAATGAAAGCCAGCTGTACAGTCATCACTCCTACAGACACAAAGCCATATGTGGCCATTTACAGAACATCCCTGAAAATAGATGGAGCCAATAAGACCAAGGGGAACTAAAAATACTTGACAAAGTTGGCTGCTCTTCATTTAACAAGAATAAAATATCTAATGGCGTGTAATAGAAGCCATCAATCATTCTTGAGTAAAGAACAGGTTTAATACCCCACTTTTAACTATTAATGCAAATTTTTATTAATCTGTAATAAGTCAGCAATTAGTATCTACTGTGTGCAGCACAGTGATGTTGTGAAAGGGCTCAGAAAAGGCATGGGCTCAGCACAGAGCTGCAAAGATAACCAGGCTCAAAAATGGCAGGGGTGGGAGACAGGCATGTTAAAGAAAGAGGACTGAAGGTAAGAAACTGCCTCTTCAAAGACAATGAGATATCCACAAGCACTTCCTAGCAAAGGTTCCATTTAGGCTTGCAAGCAAGAAGGCATCTCTTCTTTTTATTTATTTACTTTTACTCTTTCTAGGCAAGAACACATGAATTAAGTGTTAGGGAAAGTCCTTCAACTACCTGCTTACTATTGATAAGGATTTGTAGTGCTTTTCCTGGTGATAAGGATTTGGGAGTCGAAAACTCCTGACAAGTCCTCAGTTCTGCAAAGTGGGCCTGTGGTGTGGAGCTCAGCACTGAATCCGGATAACAACACATGGAAATCAGGCATGAGATGGACCCAAGTCACTACACATTTGCCTTCAAGGTGCCCACAGCATATGTATACCACTGCTGAGTCATCACAGCTGATCTAAGAAACTACTTCATGTAAGCAATCATCCAACCAAATGCTACGTTTCATCAAAATAAACTCAAATGACTTTGCCTTATGTTACCACTGCTATAAAACAGGACAAAGCTGCTACAATGCTTGGAAACTGGTATTTAATAACCATGGAGCCATGGCCCCCTCACGAGATAAAAACATGCATCAGAAAGTCAGATGGTACTGGTTGTGCACATGAGTGCTCAAACTCCACCCTGTAAATGCTGGGGTCTTTGCCTGCACTTAGAGATGGCATATGCTGCAAGGTAACTGCTCTCTTGCCTATTTTTAGTTGCTTCCACAGGACAAGAATTGTAATTTATTTTGCAGAATAGCAAATGTCACATCCTATGAGTACACTGTTGTACAAAATGTGATATAGTAACTGGAGAAAAGTGACCTTCCATAATGGAAGTGTCCTATAGAACTAATAGAAAATGATAACCAATAGCTTTTACCAGGTAATTATATCCCTCTTCTAGAAGAGTTTTAAAAGCCAAGGACATCTCTATCCATAACACTGTGCACTTTAGGCTTGTTAGGTGTGTGCCTTTTTTTCCCCTCTCTTTCTGTTCCATTATAGCCAAATTAATTTAATCTGTGTCTAAAAAACCTCACATTGGTATTGTTAGAGATTCAGACACAAGGCTTAACCTTTTGATTGATTGACCAGCTCTTCCTTTCTGCATGTACTACAAGCTTAGAATATTCTAGTCTTCCAAATCTAGTTTAATTGATCTTAAATCTATTATGTTTTCTTTTCATGGGGATTGCTGGCTGGGTAACTGTAATTATTTTGGTTTGATAATTTAAGATTCTTTAATTTTGAGATTTCCTAACCAATGTACTGATGAGTGTGGTGGGTTTCAATGCTAGCTAATCATCCATGTACTCACTTCCTACTGTGAGTCAGGGTTAAAAGGCAAAGCAGGCTCAAAACTTTAAAAGGTATAAAGAAGATTTTATTAACTAAAAGGGAAGATGTAATAAGAATCAAAACAAACACTTCAGATGACTTCTCCTCCCCTCACAACCTTTTATTTTCCACTTATAATGTAAAGAAACAAAACCTTAAATTTCTAGTTAGTTTACCACTTCTAAAATAGTTTTCCTTCAGTTTACTTAGGGAGAGAAGTTCTTCTTGTTAAGACTATGAAGACTTTTCCACAAGAAGAAAAAAACAGTTCTCTCGTGGCTCTCTCATGACTAGCAGCCTCCCAGGGGAAAATCTGCTATTGTGAAGCCTCTCCTGTTTTCCACAAGCCTTCTCACAGCTTGTTGATGGGTTATGTTGACTCATGGGGTATTGTTTTAAAGATGAGCTGTTCACATTATCTATCTCTGAAATCACCTTAATCCCTGGGAACAGAGATCTTCTTCTCCTGGGCTACAGGACTACTCTTCTCTTTTTTTCTGTTCAAACTTCTAATGGGATTACAGCTACTTTAGCATCTGTTTTCTTTAGTATGGAGGCTTTCACTTGATATCTATAATTTGAACACTTTCATCTCCTTATAGTTGCATGTGTTATAGGGAAAAAGAGTCTTTTCTCCATAGTTTACAAGAGGATTTCAGCCCCAGGATCAAGGCATCTCCTCATTTCCTCCCATCTGGGACTTAACTTCTTTCTTACTGACCTTGATGTCTTCATGTTGTTTCTTTATATGCTTGCATCTTGTTCCTTTCTCTCACTCGAGGGAGGATTGAAGTACTGAAAGTGTTAACATGTTGCCTGGACCCTTCAAATGGTCAGATTGGTTTCATGGTTGGTCTTTGGTTTTCTCTTCGTTCAGTTCTAGCCGCAGGACCACTTTACACAGGCTGCAGGGGCCTCTGGTCTCAGCCGTGCTGGGGGAAGGGGCCCTGGTGGCAAGATCTTCACAGCCGTGGCCAGCCCAGCCCTGGCCAGCCCTGTTCCAGCCAGCCCAGCCGTGGCCAGCCCTGCTCCGGCCAGGGCTCCGCAGCCTCCCCCGCCTCCCTACGCAGCAGCTGCTGGGGCCCGGCCTATCCAGGCCAGAACGGAGTTGATGGTGGGGCTGGTGGGCGGCCAGGGGGAATGAGCCTGGCCTGGCTAAGGTGGTGGCCAGGGCTTGTTATCTCTTTGCCGACCAGAAAAAGAAAGTTCCTGGGTTTTTTTCATCTTTAACATGTGTTTTTCACAGTTTCTCAGTGGTTCAACAGACTGTCAGTTACACAAAAAGCTTTTGCCTCACTTGCCTGGATTCCTCCCATGTTAAGGTATGACAGTAACAAATACAGAATTTTTTGCATATGTCTACAGCCACACATGAATGCAGATTTGATATGTCCTCTACCAGTGTAGGGTGTTATCCTGAACTGAAGCCTCTTTTGAAAGGGCTTTTAAGTCTGCTTTTGAAAGATTTTAGCAGCTGCATGTGGTAATGGTAGTAACTGAAGTGCACCGCTCCTGATGCATAGTTACCTGTGTAAGAGCAGAATAATCATTTAGTTTCTGGGAACCTAGAGAATATTTCCAAGAAAAAACAAAAACAAAAACAAAACAAAACCAAAAACAACTCAAAAAATCAAAAACATTAAACAAAAACAAAAACAAAACCAAAAAAACCCCAAGGCTTAGGACATATCCACTGTTCAATGCCAATATAGCTACCTGAAACAGAAAACAAGCTTCTATTTACCAGCAGAATGAGGACAGAAAAATGAATGCATTCACAGCATTGGGAAGAAATAAGCATTCTTGCTTTGGCAAGCTCAGCCAAAGGTTAGAAATCATTTTACACCTACATCTCCCTGAAAATGTTGGAAGAGTCTCCAAACAAGGGCCAGAATAACAATACACAACACAGGTCAGCAGTCCAATTTTTCCAGCATAAATATCTGTATACCCAGGAATACCAGACATGGAGAGGCATGGGTTCTGTCCCAGATTGTCATGTTTTTCATGATAGTTAGTAATACCTTGAGAGGGAAAAACCACTGCTTTCATAGAGCTACCCACATATACCCACTGATTTCATAGCACTACCAAATATTGCCCACATATACTTGCTGTCAGCAGACTCAGCTACCTACGTCTGCATCAGGGTTTTTCCATTGCCTTAGAAATCCCTCATGCTTACTTCTCTGGTAGAAAAAAAGCAAAAGTTTCTATAAACTGATATGCCCATAAGAATTTAGGACAGAATCTCAGAATGCTGGAGGTTGGACCCTGGAGATCATCCCCTCCATCTACTTGCTCAAGCAGGGCCACTGGGACTGTGCCCAGTTGGGTTTTAGACATCTCCAAAGATGGAGACTCCACTTGAATGCTGCTCAGTGACCTTCACAAAGAAGAACGGTTTGCTGATATTCAGAAGAAATCTCCTGTGCCTACATGAGTGCCCATGGTCTCTGCTCCTGATAACTGGGCACTGCTGAAGAGACCCTGGCTTCCTCATTATCATTCCTTCCATCACTTATTTATACACATAGGTAAGATTGTCCTAAGCCGGCTCTTCTCCAAGCTGAACAGTTCCAACTCTTTCAGCCTGGCCTCATAGAAGAGATGCTTCAATCCCTTCATTGCCTTTGTGGTTGTGGGAGGCCACAATACTGGACACAATACTCCAGATGTGTCTCAGCAGCACTGAGTATAAAGGAAGGCTCACCTCCCTCAGCCTTCTGGAGATACTCTTGCCCAGGATGCCATTGCCTTCTTTGCTGACTCTTTGTGTTTTTTTTTGCTGAACTTTGTGTCCACCAGTACACCTAATGTTATTTGTGCCATCTGCTTTCCAGTTGGGTTTCAGGGTCATCCCTCCTCACGGGCAGTTGTTTTTTATTTTTTTGAACTTCAAGAGGTTCTTCTCTGGCTTGCGGGCATCTAGTCAGAGTGAAAAAAAAAAAAAGAAACACCAAAAAAATCCAAACTCCTAAGAGAAGGATTTAAGAACTGGAGTTGCATTTGTATTAGTCAGCTAAACAGACACGGTCTTACCGGAGTTGTGACACTATGAGGATGGAACAAGAAATCTCAATTTACACACTTAGAAAAACACACACTGAACATGTCTGGACAGCAGTTCAGCACAGCCCCTTGCTGGGCTCATTGTAATATATGGTCCATGTATATGTGCCTTGTCTTCCATTGGTGCCAAATGACAGCTATAATGGGAAGGAGCATTTTTCAATTGTAAGACACCCAGAAGTGTTCCAGGCCTTTGTCTTTCCCCACAGCTGACATGTCCTGAGAAGTGGTGTATCCCAAAGAGACCTTATTTTATCTCCCTATCAACAGATTGGAGCTCACATCCTCTCTGCCCTGCATACACCTCCTAGAACCAAAAAGACCATTGCAAACCGTTTGCATGGGTGCAAACAGCAACAACATTTCTCACACCTTGGAGGCAGTGTAAGTCAAGCAGTCAGGAGTCAACAGAGCATGTAAAGTTGCTTTTTTCCTGTGTTAAAGTTCACAACCTCAGAGAAAATGCAAATCCCTCATGACTTCAAAAAGGACAACAGCCTGGTTGAGTCCCTTCAGCAGAGGGCTCAATGCTGATATAGGAGGAGTGGCATCCAAAGTGATATTCAGAGCTCTGGTTGCAGAAAAGAGAACACAGTGGTTGCAATCCATGGGGACAGGTTTGGCACACTGCTGTTAAATGGAGTTCTACTAATTTGCAAGGCGTATCCTTAAAGATCCTTTCGATGATTAAATTACCATAAAATGTTTTAATACATGAAAATCACCAAAGAGGATGAATTTGTAAGGGATTTTTTTGTTTATATTTAATAGGACAAATAAAAAATAATTGCTTTTCAGGATGAGCTTGTGCTCATTTGTATGATTATGACTTTTTGATTAAC
Source organism: Chloebia gouldiae (assembly GCA_003676055.1). Taxonomy (NCBI): domain Eukaryota; kingdom Metazoa; phylum Chordata; class Aves; order Passeriformes; family Passeridae; genus Chloebia; species Chloebia gouldiae. Next base: position 2,739,637 of record QUSF01000057.1, read on the forward strand.
CTTTTTTTTTCCTTTCTGTTCTGTACATAGTAAGCAGGATCATCTCCTCTTGTAACTTTATCATTTTAATAAACCTTCCCATGCCAGCAGCAACCCAGAGACCATTGTGACCTGCCATGACCACCTGAGCCCTACTTGATTTAATGAATTTACCTTACACAGTTCTTGAAAACAAGTTTAATCAAATCCGTTTCATACACCAAAAACTCAATGGACACTCATGTTACATCTTGGTGGAGGAGGTGAGGAGTGTGCGTGTTAATGTCCTGGGATGACTTTATAATGCTTGTATACCCTTTCATCTGTTTAGCCCAGAAATAAGTTCTGCACCTTTAAGACTGGTTCCAAGAGCAAAAAGAGGGAGAGAAGCACAGAGTTTGTTTTCAGAAACTGCACTTGCTCCCCTGCATTGTTCTCCTAGACTGTGTTGTCTACAGATAGACAGCAGAGAGAGCTCTCCAGTGTTTTTTAGTTCGTTTATAGCTAGCTAAAGCAGAGAAGTTCCCTAGAGTATAGTTTTTCTTTTTCTTAGAACTGCTCAAACCTGCTCTAGACTGAGAACTTAGAAGAGCACCGAGAGCTCACACCTATAGCCCAGTGGAACCTAGCCTAGACCACAGCATTTTTCCAACACCAAAAAGACTGATAACAGACAGAGTGAGCCAAGCTGCAGCCCACAAAGAAGCCTTTTTGAGTTTGTCATCTTTTCAGAGTGGCAAGACATTTTATTGTTCAATATTTTTCATTTTTTTTGTGCTAGTAAATGTTTGCCTGTTAAATAAACAGCTTTTTTTCCACTTTTCTGCAAAGAAATCTTTTGCCAAGCCAGTTGGGGGAGAAGCCACTTAGATTTGCTTTCTAAAGAGACCCCAATTCAGAAGATTCCTCCAAAATTTGCCCTAAACCAAGACAGTTGTAAAAGTTCTTTGGTTTGTCTTTTTAAGAAGAAATTAACTTTTTCTCCATGACCTTTGCTAAGTGAAACCATACACATAAAGAATAGATTAACTTCTCTCAAAAAAAGGAAAACAGTAAGAGCAGCCGTACAAGTTTATTCAGTCTGTCCGATTGTGATGGGATCATCCCAGTATGGAGTGTCCATGGAGGAGTATAGTAAGATAGACATTACTTTACTAAGGTTTTAATTAAATAATCTCCCACTAAAAAATGATTTACAGTTCATGACTGTCAGCACCTCATTTTTAGCATGATTTCCAACTCAGAAACATGAAAGAGGGGCAGAAGTACCACACCAGTCCTTGAGTTTATAAAGTAGCTGCAAAAAAGTGACAGGAAAAGAGATGAAATAGGAAGAGTTACTATACAGTTTATAAACTGGTCAAAATTGCAAAGGCACAATCTATTGAAAAAAGCTTCTCACAGGGTGACACACAACTTGGAAACAAGCCAAGTGACTGAGACAACATCCCCAGCAGGTTGGTTTCTGTCACAGCAGCACCTCCAAGAGAGAGAACAGCTGCCCACTAGACCCTCATCAAAGCCATCTCCAGAGCTGACATAGGCCACAAGGTGGTGGAGTGGTCTTCCTTTAGATGTTATGGTGTTACTACTTGTCCTAATTTAGGGCAAATTTGGAAGAAAAACCTCTGGAAGGAGCCCCCAGAAAACAAACCCCCACGGCCCCTCCCCAAACACCAGGTTCAGGAGAAATTCCCTCTGAGAGAAGTGGAAAAGAACCTGTTTATTTAACAAACAAAGCACTCCCCAGCACCAAAAACAAATAACAACACCAGATGACAACAAAACTCTTTCACCACTCTGAAGAGATGACAAATCCAGAAAGTCTTTTCTGGGAGTGGTCACCTGGGTCTGGGCGCTGGGGATTGCTCTCTGGCACTGGGGACGGCTGCTGCAGATCACAAAGCTCAGGCTCTCGGTGCTCCTTGGTGTCTCCCAGGTCCCAGTCCAGAGCAGGCTGGAATGGTATTCAGGAAAAGGAAAGGAAAAAAAACAGTCCATGGATAGAACTGGACTGCTTAGCTAAACTAACTAAAAAGCAAAGGCAGAAGCAGAAGCAGGCAAAGCAAAGCAAAGCAAGCCAGCCAGCACTAGCCTCTTCTAGACAACAGACCATGAGGGGAGGTGAACCAGCTGATAACAAGGCAAAACAAACCTTCACTTTCAGAGTCAGTTCTGAAGGCACAGAACATAATATCAGACATAAACAGAACACACAATTGGGGATACCAGCATCATAACGTCACCCCATGACACTACTTTTTTTTTTTTTTAAATCACCCCCTGTAGTTATATTGAAATGACCTGTCTCCTGCTACTGCAGAAGCTCCTTTCTAAGGGAGATCTCTGGAAGTCAAGATATGCATTTTGCTTCAGGTTGAACAAAACATCCGCCCTGACCCTGAAAACAAAGTCAAGGAGAATGGTTTCTGGTGACTGTTGGCTGAATTTTCATGGGGAAAGGAGATCAGCAAACCAAGCACCCAGACCAGATGTACAGAGAAACTCATTACATGGGCCGGACAGACTTGGTCCCTAAGAGGTCACAGGGAATACCCCTGCCGAGGAGTGAGTGCTTCATATCAGAGGAGTGTAGCAACCTGCACAGCCCTTTACCACAGCTTGCCATGTTGCTTGGTCACTTCCCATCCTACTGGAGGCCCAATGACGAGCATGCAACTAATGCTCACCGTTCCCTGACTCATCAAAACCAAGGTAATCAAAGAATAAACAAGGTTATCAAAGGTAAACCAAGGTTAATCGAAGAATCACAGAATGGTTTGTGTTGAAAGAAACATTAAAAATCATTTTGTTTCAATGTTCCTGAAATGGGCAGGGACAACTTCTATTAGATCACCTTGCTCCTAGCTCCATGCAGCCTGGTCTTGACCACTTCCAGGGATGGTTTATTCATGAGCCTGAGCCCTGTTCCCAAAGCCTTATGGAAACTCATTTTGTTGCAGCCCATGCCATTAGTGTGACTGTGTGGCTGTGGACTCACAGTATTAGGAAACAAGGATTCCAGGGTTTCGGGTACAGAAATCTCCCACTTTGCACCATAAGTGCATTTGCAGTTTTTTTCTCCAGACTTACAATTCACATATCCATAAAACCCTTACAACTTGGATGTGTGGCTTTGTGATCAGGTTGGCCCAAGGCACTGTCGCTGCCAGAGAGGCTGCTGGTCTCTTTGCAGTGCTCTGTTTCAGTGTCACTTCTCTTTGCAGCTTCTCCCTGGTCTCAGGTACTTTCCCAACAAAGGCTCTCCCCAGCACAAGACTTTTTCTTGCAAGCTGGTGCCTGCCAAGGGAGAGAGCAGAGGGTCGTGCATGAACAGAAAAACAGGAGCTTGCTCTCAGCTCCAGCACACTGCCTTCTTCTCTTGTCTTTCCCAAAACACTTGCCAGCCCCTGAGGGAGGAGAAAGCCCCCAACATCCCCTCTGTACCATAAGCTCCCAGGCAGGCATGGGAGGAATGTCCCCACTACTACCCTTTGGGGCTCTGCATCTGACATTGTTCATCTGACTCCTGTGCTGCAGTAGGTTGGGATTCCCCAGCATCCTGTCAGATCCCCTCTTAGTGCAATGTCCTTTCCTTTCAATTCACACACAGCCAAAATCACCTGTCATAGAACTATTTCTATAAAACTGAGTATATCTGTGTAGTGGTGCTGTGGCTGAGCAGCTGAGGGGAGGCTCTCAGCCATGCATGAGAAGTGGGACACCATTTTGGGATGATTATGATTAAATTTATTGCTAGTACAGTGTCTAAGTATTGCTGGTATCTACAGAAAACTATCTTTAAAAGTATCTAAATAACAACTCATAACAATAATAACTCATCTATTGCAATGGATTTCAGTAGCACTGAGTCACAGTCTTTCCTGCTGAGTTGCACGACTTAGCAAGACCCCCTAATCATCTGAGCTTTTCAGAGAAGTGTAGGTCTCCTTAGTCTCAGATCTGGTCACAGTCTGTGTCTAAAGGGTTATGATATAAGCAGGTTCACCTAGAAACATACAGGTTTACAGCTGGCCTTTTAGAATTCACACATCTCAGGTTGGTTTTTGCTTTAGTTTTTTTCTGTAAGTGGGTACTGAACAGGATTTTATCTAAGCAGCCCAGATCCCAATGTTAACACTCGCTTTTATCCCACAAGTTAAACAAAACAGAAAATCTATTACTATGCAATTAATTAAAAATGGATGAGTTCCTAGCTGCTGAGCTTTTAATTAAAAGAAATTTTAATTTCAGCTGTATTATCCTGATCATTTGCATGAGGAAGCTGTAAAGTATTACTGCACAGTGATATAGAGAGAGTTTAGAAGATTTGAGTGCAGATCTCCATGTTTCAAAATGAAGATGCTGCTACCAATAGCAGGAAGACACCTTGCTGTTTCCCATTTGGGAACTCTGCTTTAGCCTAGCTAAATTTCCCTTTGCCAGTACTTGAGGTCAGCACATCTAGCAACTCAGTTACATTTTCCCAGCTGGCTTGTGAAGACAAAACCTTGAAAATAAACACTGGAGCTAAATATTTTCCTCTCCTTCCTCATTTCCCAAATAGCTATGGGTTTTCAAGACAACTGGGTCTTATGGGGAATTTCAAATTGCAAATAAAATTTTTATTTTCACAATTGCTAGCACCATTTTATAAGGTAAACCTGAATAATTTCTTTTCTTGGGAAAATGTTTATTGCTTTTTCTTCTTAGGGCCAACTTTACTGAATTACATCAGTCTCAGTGCTTGCTTCCTATTCTGCTCCTCAGCCTCATGAAACCCTATCGTATAAAGGTGACCCTGGATGTGGGAAGAAATGAAGATGTCTGGCTCAAGATCAGAAGGCTAAAGGATAGCTTTATAAAACTATACTGTATTACATTAATATACTATTTAAAGAGAGACTATCCTATTATACATACATACTTCTTACTTACCTATCTAACAACTCTAACTAACTCAAACTCGTGACTCTCTGCTGAGAGTCCAAGACACAGCTGGATCCAAATGGTCATTGAACCCAAACAACCTTCACCAGAATCCAATCAAGCAATCACTTCAGGTAAACAATCTCCATACCAAATTCCACATGGGGAAAACAAAGGAACAGAGATAAAGATTGTTTTCTCTTCTTCTCTCTGTGCTTCTCCTGAAAGACGGAATTATGTCTCTCTGTCCAGAGAATGTAAATGCCACAAAACCCCTTAAAGTTTCCCTGGTGTCTCCTGAGTGTACTGTCTAGTGCTGATGGCAACCTTCTCTGAGTTCAAACATGGGGAATCCTTTCTCTGGCCAGACCTTTACGGGGACATCCAGCTCCTGCACTCCAGGAGAAGGCCTGATAGAGGTCAAGAGAAGTTCTAGCCTTGGAGGTCCCATACCTGCTACTGTATCTCAGCTTGCAAGTACCACTGGCGTTCATAAAATCATAGAAATCACAGAACAGTTTGAGTTGAAGGGATATTAAACACCATTTTTTCCAAATCCTCTGAAATGAACACCTCCTCTCTGTATAAGTAAGCTGCCTCCTGATGTGGGATAGACAGGTATTCATACATGGTTTTATAAGCATAGTAGCCCATATCACAAAATAAAGATTTTGAAGATGTTCTTGCTCATTGCAGGGGGATTGGACTACATGGCCATTAAAGGTCCCTTCCAGCCTGAATACTTTTTTAATTCTATGAATATTGCTTGGCATCAGCAGTGTGACATGGGAATTGTCTCCTGTAGCATATCTTGGGATATTTAGTTTTCTTTACAGAGTTTCTTATGACTCATAGTTCTTCCCTTGGGATTGTGATATATTCTGAAGGTTTAATCTCATCTTGCTGTTGAAGCCAGCAATTTGTCCAAGACAGATTTTTCTCCTTTTACCAGCAGATAAAAGGGAGAATTTTGTCCTAGAAAGGATGGTCATTAACTCACTTTTTTGGTACTGTCTTCAGCAGAAGTGGCAATTACTTCAGAAAACTCAAGCCTGGATGAGGGGAGTAGAGTGGAAGGAGAGACTGAGAAATCTGAAATCCATGAGAAGCAACCAAGGACCTGGGGAGATTTTGGGATGTAATGAGCCCTTGGGAAAGGCAGGGCAAGAGCATCCTTCACAGGAAGGCTTTGAGTGGTAGACAAAGGACCTAAGAGCTGTCATGAACTGAGGAGGTACAAGAGTTCTGGAAGAAAGGAGGAACTGGTGGGACAAGCATGGTGGAGGACAAAGAAGGTGATACAGGTAAGAACGGCCGCAAGGCTGTGAGGCAGGCTGAGTGGAAGGAAAATTTGCTGTAGTAAAAGAGTAGTACTGAGAGAAAGTCTACATCTCTAGGTCGGTGATCAATTATGAGAGTGAGCACCCCAAGAGCTAATGCCAAGGGCAGGGCTTGGCAGCTGTATGCCTTAGATGGACTTTGGAAGATGAGGTTAGACTTTGTGATAGCTTTCTCTGAAGACCTTGGAGTGGGACAGTTGCCAGCTCCCAGAAAATAAAAGCTGCCCCAGGTTCTGCCCAGCCTAAAACAAATCAGAATGTTGCTGATGCAATAAATAAAGTGCTTGATTTATTTTTGAGGAGATGATGGGTAAAGGATTGTTTTATTGTGATGATGACTCAAGGCTGTAGAAAAAGCTAAAGAACTGCTCATTATGATTATTCTTCTCTGCTGCAGAAACACAATGAATTCTGCCCATTACTCCCAGTAGAAAATTTTCCCCTTCCCTTTCCTTCCTCAAAGAGGTCTTAAGTTATTGTCATCTCAAGATACAAACACAGTTTATTTTCACAACACTTGATTAGGTATATTATTTCCACCATTTATATTTAATGTTTAAGTTTAATAATGAAGTTGTTAACCATAAAAAAACTATCAAATGAATATAGTACATTCAAAAAGAGTAGTATTTCAGAATGAGCACTTAAAAAGAAAATTTATGTATAGAAACAATAGAGAATTACCATTAAGAGCTCTAGGGATTGGAGAGTGATTTGTCCAGCCATTACACAGTCATTTCAATTTAAATTAAAATTGCAACTATTTCCTAGTCTACTAAAAATATGTGGTGTCACATTAAGAGTTTTAATGGACCTTTCTCTAGGGAAGGTAGCAAAGCTAGTTAGTAGCATGTAAGTAACTAAGTATTGGAAACTGAATAAAATCTTTGCCAAAACACTAATATAATAAAACCAAAAAATGGCAGTAGATAAGTTTATTTTCTCTAGTGAAGTGCAGCTCCCATATTAAATCAAAGAAACAGTTCACAAGGTGTCCAAGTCTACATGGCTTAACCAGAGTTGACTGATAAAAATAAATAAAAGTCTGACAGATATATGTTTCTAACCTGACAAGTGCCTGTGTGAATGATGCTGCATACATTGTTAGCAAACTACAACAGTGCTATCAAAATTATAGTTATCCCTCATTCACATAGAATATGCAAAATAAGTCACTATGTTCTATCCAATATCCCTGATGTGGGGAAAGTTGGCTTAACTCTTTATGTTTTCAGATTTTTTCTTAGTGATTAAGCTTTAAGTTTTAACCACTGCAAAACATGTTTCAGAAATAGTTTTAACCACTGCAAAACATGTTTCAGAAATAGAGGTTTTTACTGAGGTACTTTATTCAAGTCTACTTTAAGATCTGACTGATCAAAATGTACCCATTCACCAAGCCAAAGGCAGCCTTCAGGTGAGCCTGGATGACTTTTACAATTCAGAAGATACTTGGGATCTGGGAGCACCAGCTGCTGTGCTGGGTGTACTAAGCAGTTTTCATAAAGAACAGGACAATGTGTTTTGCCTGCTTCCCTCACCACCTCTGTACCTGGACTCCAGAGAAACACTAAGAACATGCAGCTCACCCTTTCTGACTCTCAGTGCTGCAGGTAGGATGTCAGCTGTGGGGGAAATACTGTCCCTTGACCTGATGAGCAGTGCAGCTACCTTCATACCTAAAGGGAAGAATCTCCTTTTTGCTCCTCTGCTCAGAAATGCAAAGGAACATATCCTGTATATAAGTGCCTTCATACCACTCAAGCCTGCTAGAGACTTGTCAGTGGGGTGTTTCTTCTTTCACCATCATTAACAGATCAGTGTGCTGTGCAGTTCCATGCAATGCCTGCATCTGCAGAAGGGTGAGATGTGCCATGTGGGATGGATGGCAACTGTCAGATGAGAGTTTAAAAGATGTGTTCTGAGATCATGGGAAACATCTCCCAAACATTCAGCAGACTTTAGGAACAGGAAAGTTTAACATAAAACTTTTTTGAAGCCTATTTGCTATTATAGCTCTCAAACACCTGGAAATTAAAGCTTTAGGGACCAACAGCTACTACCAAATACATTATAATGAAACAACTAAAATTTCATTATCCATCTCTCCCAACAAAAATTGGCTGCATTTAGACATTGGAAGAACTTTCCATATGGCATTCCCAGTTGTTTTTTCAACTTGCTGTTTTCATAAATTTCATATGTCAGTATTGTAATTCCCTTAGTTAGTATATTGATTTAAATTTAGTAAAACAAAAGGTATGCAATCAGACTAATAGCCTCAATCCTGACTACGCCTGGATAGCCAAGTCTGTGTGGTTTTCTTTTGCATTGCATCTACACCAAAACTTGCTCTATGAGCTCAATAACTAGCTTAACTTCAATAAGCAAACTTATTTTGATTATCTCTTCTCAAAATTTAATTCTGCTTTTGTCTATTCAGATTACACAGATGTTTCTCTCTTAAAGCAAACTAGCTGCAATTTCTCATTTGAATTCCTCTAACCTTTGCATTTGAACTATCTACCCATCTACTGTTCTGCAAAGCCATCTAGTTAGACATGTTCTGAAGAAAAGAAACAAAGAAAAGCAACAAGAGTGACAGTCTATATGAAATATATCCTCCTTGTTATAATTTTAAAAAGGATCTGCACATCAAGCTTTGAATGGAAAAATAATTTAAACACGTGAACTGGTAAGCTGTAGGGGTAAAGCAGGAAGGGTTCCCTGTTGCCTGTTCCTCAACATAAAATCAACATATCACAGTTTAAGATATCAAAATTACTGCAGTCCTGCTTTGTGAACTGGTTTTCTTACTAATCTGTAACAAAAAGGCAAAAGACACTTCATACTGCAATACACAGTTAATGGGATTGCCAGAAAGCCAGAGGTTACCTCTTGAATTACTGAGATGAGGGAGTAAAAAAGCTTAAAGATGAAGAAGGTAGAACTTCTGGCAGGCTCTTCCATAATTGGTCTGGGACTACTATTGCTTAGTATATTTATTAGTGGCCTAGACACAAACTGTAGGAGGCACTACAGAAATTGCATAGTAAGTAAAAGATCACAGAATTACACAATGATTAAGGTTGGAAAAGGCCTCTGAGATCAAATACATAAAAGGGTTAATGCAGCATCACCACTGACCCATGTCCTCAAGTGCCATATCCACACACCTTTGGAACACTTTCAGGGATGGTGACTTCACAACTGTCCTGGGCAGCCTGTGCCAGGGTAAATTGCTTTGTTTACTGTGATTGACAACGGTGTTAGCCAACCAAATATCTCCCAATGCTGCAGCCACCTCACAGGCCAGGACCTGAAGGGGCATGGGATTCAAACCAATGAGAACAGACTGGGCCTTTCACATGCCTTATATAAAGGAGGGGTGGGGAAATAAACTCTTGGTGCCACATGAACATCTGGAGTGAGTGGTCTCTCTCTCCTTGTCCCTCACCCCCACGTGTGACCTAACACCACTTCAATGAAGAATTTTTCTCTAATACCCATCCAAAACTCCCCTGTTGCCACTTCAGACCATTTCTTCTGATCCTGCAGTTAGGGATCTTACTGGGAGAAGAGCCCAACCCCCACCTTGCTATAAGCTTCTGTCTGGGAGTTGTAGAAAACAAAAAGGTGTCCATCAAACCTGTTTTTCTTCAGGCTGAATACCTCCTGCTCCCTCAGCTGTTCCTCATCAGATTTCTGCTCCAGACTTCTCCCCAGCTCCATTGCCCTTTTCTGGAAACAATCCTGCAAATCTCTAGAATATTCTAGAAGGAACCCACTAGGATGATCAAAATCCAACTCCTAGCCCTGCAGGACAGTCCCAAGAATCACACCATGTGCCTGAGGATGTTGTCCAAATGCTTCTTGAACTCTGTCCCACTTGGTGCTATGACTGCTTTCCTGGGGAGCCTGTAACTGAATAATCTGCAAACTTATTTTGCATGCCTTTGAGTCCTGCATCCAAGCATCCAAGATGTTTATGGTGTTGAAGAGAACTGGGCCAAGGATGATACCCTGAAGAACTGCACTACTGGCTTGTCACCAGCCTGATGTTGCACCATTCACTCTGTGACACATGAGCCAACTGCTCACCCACTGCATGATGTGCTTATCCAGCTGTGGGCTGAATTGTCTAGAAGGACCCTGTGAGAGGCAATATGTTACCATCTGATTATCAGAGAGAGATGCCTATACCCGAATTAAGGTGCAAGCAACACCCGTCAATAGTATGGATTTTATAACAATAAATGTGAGATAGAGATTAAAAAAAAAAAACAAACAGAAAAGAGAGCAAGGGGCAGAGAAAGAGTGTGAGAAGGAGACAGATGAAGTAGAAAGATGTTCACCATCCCTGTGGATCCAGACAGCATCCCTCTTGATCCTGGGCTTCTTAGTGTTAGGGGTCCTGAGGTCGCTCAAAACTTCTTACCATTTATACATTTTAAGGAATTAATAAGAAAGAAATTAATGTTCTTCTTCTACTAAAACAGAAGTTCAGGACTCCTTAGGCTGTAGCACCTCTAAGAATTCATCAATCTCTCATTCTCTTGAATACTGTTTATTCACTTCCCCTTGTTGTTTCTTCATCTGGTAATGCAGCATATCGACAACACCTGAAAAAGGAATGATTGAGCCTCACAGAGAGGCATCCAGCACTTCTGATAACCTGAGACCTGAAGAGTGGTATGTAGTATCAGTGGGTGTGGCTGTCTGGAGGCCTCTGACATAGCTGGTGCAGTGACTTTAGCAGCTACAGGGGCATGCCAAAACTACACCTGAGAGAGGATACACTATTAAGACTGGTGCTGAAAAGGTCTCTTTGTGTCCTTCACCAACTATTTGGTCTGTTTTCTGCCTCTATTTGCTGCTCACAGAGAGCTGAAGAGCACCCTTTCCTGCTCATCCCGTCCATAGAAACTGACATGGCATGTTCCCATTTGCTCACTCATGTTCTCCTCATTTTGTATCATTTGCACTCCCTAGAGCCATTTAAATCTCACTTGCTGCTTCTAGCACTGCCCCATCTCTGCTGATTGGCTGTCAAGGACTTCCAGGTCTGGATGGGGCTGGTGGCTGCTGTTTGAGTAGCCCTGAGATCAGGTACCCCCCTGAACAGTTCAATCTAGCTCTCACCCTTAGACCTATCTCAGTTGCCACTGATGCTGCCTCATCGACAGACAAGTATCTTTCTTGTCATGATGGACCCAAAACTGAAGATGATCAGATAGGAACAAAAAGGAGAAACAGAGTACATGTACACCTGAAAGAACATGAATATCCATAGCACAAAATACTAGAAGCAGTAGTTCTGGTAGGATAAAAACAAAGAGTGGGGCTCTTGCATGAAACCCATACAGGGACTTTCAAAAATAGGGCCTACCTGCTTTTAAAAGAAGATGAACCAAGATCACCTCAACACTGGGATAATGAAATGGAGAGTCAAGATAAGGCCCCAAAGTTTGGATATCTATTTGGACAAATATATTGGACAAATATATTTGGACAAATGGTAGCATCATCAAGAGATAAGACTTAAGTGCTAGGGGGAAAAAGGTATTTTTTAAGGGCTTATTTTATTTCTCATTTTCCTGCTCTCATTTTGTTAGTAATAAATTCACTTAATATTTCTAAACTGAGCATGTTTTGCCCTTGGAGTGTTTTTTCCTGGTCCTCATCTCAACCCATGAACCCTTCATTAAATTTTCTCTCCTCTGCCCAGCTGCAGCAGGGGAGGGTGAGTGAGTAGCTTTCATGCATGCCTGGCATTTGGCCAGTGTCAAACTACAACACCCCCATATGTTAAATGCTGACAATGACACCCAATGGTTGGAGATATCCCTTGGGTCAGTTAAGTTTGGCTATCCTCGCTATACCCTCTCCCAAATCCTTGTGCCCCCTGGACCATCAGAGCATGAGAAGCTGAAAAGCCTTTGACTTAGGTTCAGCACTATCCAGCAACAGCTAAAAATGTCTGTGTGTTACCAATGTTATCCTCCTCCTAAATCCATAACACAGCATTGTACCAGCTCCTGGGAAGAAATAAACTTGATCCCAGCCCAAACCAGGACAATAATGAATGTAAATTGAGTTTAGATTCCAAAACAAAAGGGACTGAAGGTAGTATACATCTCTAGGAATAGCAAAGCAAGCATGCTTTCAAGACTGACAGATACCCATGACATTATACAACCTGTCCGAGTGAATGCAAGCAGGCAAGACAAACCTTCTGGCCCTGCGTTTATCTGTGCAAAGGCTTCCACAAGCTTAGCACACAACCCGTGCTTCTGCTCATCCACATAGCTCCTTTATCTGTTAATCCTTGTTTTTGTCTTCAAGAGGGGGAATTGTGGGAATCCTTAAAATCAGAGTTTTGGGAAAGCTGCAAAAGACAGGCCCCAGAGACAGCAAACCTGCAATTAGAGCTAAGCAATAGCCATAAAATTTGTCAGCAGAAAAATTATATAAGAAGTAAGGACAAATAGAACAATGGTCTGTGTATTAACGCTTGGCTAGAATAACTCCCTAAACTACAGAAAAGTATATCTAACATGATATTAGGAAGCTCTAAGCTTGAAAATGGAGCTCTGTGCATTGTATTTTAAGGTTTACAAACAAGTATTATATTTGAAATAAGCAGCATTGTTTTAACAAAAGGTGCATGTGCTTATAGTAGTTGGATAGAACTACTGTCAATATGTTTTTGCTTTGTGTGATTAGTCAAAAAACTTTTGACTAGGTCTTGGTCTGTTGCTGGGGATGTGAGCTGCTGGCATCTGCCCATTGTCATAACAATGTAACGAGACTGATGCTGGAAAATTAACAACTCAAGATGCATTCCTCAGTAGTCTTGTCCCATTTGTGATCTGTACATAGTTCCCTGCCAGCAATACTGAGGTCAGGTGGAAATAGATTTCCAGCAATGTTAGTAAAAAAAAATAGTGATATAGTAGCAGCAGTTTGATTTAAAAAAAAAAAAAAAGGCATACATGATTCCTGTTTCTTGCCTGTTTTCTAATTCCTATCAGCAAATGTTATACATTCACAGCAAGGAATATTAGTAAAAACAGTCAGGATGGTAGCCTATGAAGAAGAACCTTATTTCACACATCAAAGCTTGTAAGACAATATGAATCAAATCAGTGATCTTTAGCTTAAAAAGAATGAACAAGACATCCTAATTACTTCTTGTCTGTTCACAACATCAGTTTTTTCACCAAGGGGAGAAGATAGTTACACACAGAGAATGTGCTTTTGAGCAGTGGAAATTGGGGTATTACAGGATACTTCTGTAGTCATTCCTGAATTTAAAACTCAAGGAATGCAAAGGCAAATAGATGTTTCAATTCTTCAGCCCTTACGCTTTATGACTATGACTGGTGATTTTAAAAAAGTCATGCTATTCATTAGCAAAACTGCTATCAATATGCCTCCTTATAACAGCCCTTCCCTCTTCTATCCATTCTTTGTTTTGATCAAATTCCAGGCAGAAGCCAAATTCTTGGGGAGAAGTTTGTATTGAAACAAGAAAACAAGGAAAATCAGAGAACACATGATTGTGCAGCACTCCAGATACACATAAGCTACAACCCTCAGCTGCTCCACCAACAGTTTTAGCTGATTTCCGAGTGATATCTGATATTTAACAGATTCAAATTTCAGCATGCAGAAACCAAACAGGAGTGTTGTTGCAGCTGGGAATACTGAAAGTATTTAAGTGCAGATGTGAATCTTTAAGTACCAATTCATTAGAAAAATAGGTCAGCTCTGCTTTTACCAACACAAATTTTTAATTCATGTGCCAGTCACACACTACATGTGAGATCTCCTGCACTGGCAGGAGGAATGGCATCACCATTCACACTTCAGTACTAGCAGTTAATGGATATCAAGAGTATAGTTGCCTATAGCACAGGCATAGTCAAGGGTATCCCAGAACCTATTCTGGACCCTGACACACTGACCCCATACGGGTCCCATGCTCACCATCTGGTTCAGTGTGGTGCTCACTGCAAGCATGCAGCACTTGCATACTGGCCCATGGGCACTCTCCAGGCTTCTGTGTCTCCCTTAAAATCAGAACCCACCCTCTGCCCATGTGACATCCCTGCTCAGACCTGAGGCCTCCCACTTTCTTGACAGTCCAGTTTCTCGTTTGCTGGGGAATATATGTACAGACCTGGGTTGGGGAGGGCATAGCGAGCACCAGGGCTGAGACTTCTGTGCATTGCCCCATCAACTGGCACCATTGCACCAGCACTCTCAACACCCCAGACCTTCAAGATTCCAGCCTCACTAGGAACTGTTTTGATGCAGTTTCCCCAGAGACCCTGCATTTGCTGTGATTGACAGGGTTGTTTTGTTGTCTTTCTGTCACAGACTAGACATAGAATGTGTCACGTTGAAAGGAATCATAACCATCAAGTCCTGCTCCTCTTGCAGGACTGCCTGTCAGATTTGCATCCCTCTATTTTAATTTCTGACTTTCCCTTTCATGATTTTTCCTTAGTATCCCATTTGACCAAGTCCTTGATTAGATAACCTTTCCAAAGTGAACATGATCATGCTCTTACCAATTAATGTGCCCAACCACCCTTGGCTCTCATTACTACCTCTCTTACCATCCTTCTGGATTTGTGTCCTTGTTCATGTTGTCCCGCTTTTCCTACTAATCCCTCCTGCACCTGAAATGTTCTTGACCAGAAACATTGCTCTCCTTCCTTCCCAACATTTCTTTTTCTTGAAATCTGCTAAAAATGTTCCCGTGCTTTACTTGTCTATAAAGCAGAACCGGACAACCTAGCATTGAAAACAAAATTGATGGATGTTTATATCTTGATGCAGACAAAATAACGGTCCAGTTCCTGAGGTAATGGTTACAGAGAACAAGCAGACAGTTTTCATTAGTAGCCAGATCTCATGTCTGTCACTGCAAGCTTCCAGCAATGCTCAGCCCTCTCGCTTACCCAACCCTTTGGTGGACGTGCCTCAGGCTTTAGTTAAGGGGCAATAACGTGGGGTTTACATGTAGCAAATGGCAGTCAACTCCTGTTTAATAAAAAGCTTCAGCACACTGTCAACTTGTCTAGGTATTACTGAATGTCATCGCATAGAGAAAGGCTTCAACATGTGTCTTCCTGCTGCTCCTAGGGATTGGCCTGATGTGGTTTCTGCTGTAGCACAACTAAAGGCAGAATTAAACACTTCACACAACACCTAGCACAAGCATAGGGAGATAAGCATCTGTTTTTAAGATACGATAGCAACTCCCCAAGCAACTATTAGATGTTCTTGCTTTGTTCTGCTTATTTCTAGCTCTATTTCTGGTGCTTAAGTTCTCTTAAAGGTGTCAGTGAATTCCTTGCAGACAGCTGGCTGACAAATGCCTTCTCCATTCAGAACAGTTCAAAGGTGTCGGTGTTCTTCAGAGATCCTCCTATCATCATGTTAACACAAGAGCATCAGAAAGTGCACAGGCTTGTTAAGCATCACTAAGGCTTCATAACAAGATAGTGCAATGCTTTATATGGGATCAGTTTAAATCCTAGCACTCTTGACTTCACATTTACTAAAGCCCATCCTATTCTGTACAACACTGAACATATAGTGCAACTCTGGGAACCACAGCTGTTACTTAGTTAATGATCTCCATAAATCCTACTTAAGCAGAGACAGGAAGAGAATTATGCAAATAACTATTACTGTGCACCATGCACTTGGTAACTGAAGATATACCACAATAAGCTTCAGCACATAAAACCAGTACTTTTTAAACCCAGATATATGAAAAGTATGTAAGCAAGGGAAGGGCTTACAGAATTTTACTTCAGAAAAGTTGTAGTTGCAGAACATTTATTACAAACCTAGTATTAAAGGAAGCATACAGAAGGAATATGTACAAGGAGGGATGGTTAAAAATCCAAGATGACAGATTTTTCACATATAGCTGTGACTGTGAGAAAGAATTACTTGTCTGAAAAGACCTTTCTAAAACATTGTGATAAAAGACTCTGCCACTCACACTTGGCAGCTAGATAAGATGTCTTCTATCAGCCTCTTGTAGACCCAGGCATCTCCTTTAAGCCGTTGTCGCCGGATACCCACTGCTTCAGGCTTAGTGAGCTGACATACTTCTAACTCAAACTCCATAGTTACTTTACCAAAATCTGACCGTGTCTGACATTTCAGGGTATAACTGTAAAACAGAAGGGAAAACAAAAATTATTGAACCATTTCATACTTGTTTTGCAATGCTATTTTAAATTAACAGAAGCACTTTAAATAAAATACCCCACTGCTGTTCAGAATATTGTGAAACAGTCCACAATTTAGTCACCTGAGACCTTTGTAAATACTGTAGTTTCAGGGCACCATATTTATTATTATGCCCTAGGACCAATATGTAGCACCAATATCCTACACTACCACAAGAAACCCTGTGTGCCAAAGGCCCCTATCTTCAGAGCTGTAAGGAAGGGAAATTCCCATATTTTTCCTTGACAAGAACACTCTTCTCTCTGTGGGTTGAAGCTCAGCTGGTGTGAAAAATAGGAAAAACTGAATGCAGAGTTTGAATGATAACAATGGGAGCAGGTGCTGCTGTGCAATCTAGCATCCTTCCATATTATGAGTTTGGAAATCCATCAGAGGTTGATGTATAACTCTGATGTTCTACCAATACCCAACACTGAAATACTCAAGAACTTGAGAAAATGCATATTGAAAAGTGAGCACCATGGTTTTTTTCATGCATTGGGAGCTCAGGAAATAGTGTTTCAGTTTGATCAAAAGTAAGAACCAATCTAACCAATCAGTAGCTTAGTATAGCTAGTAAACAGTACAAATTCAAATAATCCACAAAAAGGTATGTGGCTTCTGCACACCTTTTAAAATGTACTGACCTCTTGCCTAAAGTTTAATGTCTTCTAACTGCCAAGAATGAGAGTTAAAAGGTATCTACACTATTTTCCAAAATTGTCCCATTTGTTCATGTGACTGTACCCAAAACAACTTTTGGTATTTAAAATTTCACATGAGACAGGCTGATGTGATTTTTTTTGTAAACGTTACCCTACTACTATTGGTTTATACCTGTTAATAAAAGAGCTCTGCTAGAACACACTTAACATAGTTTTGTGCTATGTGGGCATGTTTTATTGCACACATTTATTTAGTGCTTTGTACACTTTTGGTAAAGATTATTTTACAATAAGGTCAAGAAACTAAGTTTAAATAATTTGCTTTTTAAGAACTGGACTAGCAACCATTTAGACAAATACAAGTTGAACTAATCATATTGTAGACTTACCCCTTCTGAACATATTCCACATGCTTCTTTGAAAGAACAATGATTATTTCATTCAACAGTTCGTCTGGATTCAGCAGATGAGTAGTGGTGATGTTACAGTGTGCCTAAAAGTAATATTAAAAGTAAAAGCAGCTTGTTAAAAAAAGGAATAAAAAACACTCCTAAAACTGAAGACACTGAAAAAAGTTTTCACTAAGGAAGTTTCAGAACAAATAACCATGGTGACAAATGCTTCGACATCCCAAAACTATCACCCTGCTGTATGGTCCAGAGCTGGGAAATGGCCGAAAGCTGAGACAGAGTACTTCTGATAACAAGGAGCAGGCAATGCACCAGGCAACTCTTCATGTAAAAAGAAGAGTTTACTTACTACTTTTAAATTATAGGTGGTTATAGGCGGCTTTAATCACATCTGGTATTTCATATAACAATTTTGTGCGCTAAGTGACCTCTTGAACAAGCAGATGCCTGGAGGTATTGGGAAGAAGCGTATGACAATAGTAACAGACCAACATGTCCTATATCTGGCTTTTAAAGTCACAGAAGCAGCCAAGAGAAGACAAGACTGAAAAAAAGCTTGAAAAATTAACATAGGTTGAGGATGTAAAGTCAGTAGAAGAGTGCTTCTTGTGCTCCCTTTTTGGATTTAAATGTATGCAACTCTCTGACATAACTGCTGTAACACTGTCTTGCCATACCATAGTCCAGTGTCTCTAGACATGCCTCAGGAATATCTAGCTTCCAGTTGCTCAGATTCCTGGATTATTTGCACAGTCTAGATTCCTGTCTGATCAGCTGGTCAGTTTTGTAGCCCAATATCTTGTCCTGAACATGCATGATTGACAGACAGTTCTCTGGGTAGTAGGTATCCCAGCAGCCAGTCAGTTGAAGAGACACATTGGCTTCTACACAACTGCTTATGCCTTGATAAACAACCTGCCCTCTTTCATGGTAATTGTCTTTTTCAAACATGTTGCCTAAAGATTCAAGTACAAATTTTTTTCTTGTATTCCTTGTGAAGTATGTAAGTTTCATTTGAATGATGTATACAGAATCACTAGAGCTGGAAGGGACCTCTGGAGATCATACAATCCAATCCCCTTGTCAACCTCCTAAAGCAGGTTTCACCAGAATGTATCCAGGTGGGCTTACAGTGTCTCCAGAGTGGGAGATTCCATGACCACCCTGGGCAGCTTGTTTCAGTGCACTGCTACCCTCAATGTAAAGAAGCTCTTCCTTGCACTGAGGTTGAACATGAGGTTATTTTATGGCCACTGCTGCTCAGCCTATCACTGTGCACCATTGAAGAGAGTCTGGCACCATCCTTTGACACCCCTTTGAGGTATTTATAGGGATTGATGAGATCCCCTCTCAGTCTTCTCTTCTTTAGACTAAACAGGCTCAGCTCCGAGTCTCTCCTCATAAGAGATGCTCCAGACTCTTAATCATCTTTATGGTCTCTGCTGGACGCTCTACAGCAACTCCCTGTCTTTCTTGAATCTGGAGCCCAGGACTGAACACAGCACTCCAGATCTGGCCTCACCTGGGCAGGGCACAGGGGCAGGATCCCCTCCCTAACGTGTTGGGCATACTCTTCCTGATGCATTCCAGAATCCCACTGGCCCTCCTGGTCCCCAGGACACTCTGTCAGCTCATGGTCAACTTGCCATCCACCAGCACTCCGAGGTCCTTCTCCACAGAGTTGGACTCTTGTAGGTCATTCCCAATCTCTTCTGGTACTTGGGGTTATTCCTCCCCAGGCACAGGACTTGTAGTTGCCCTTGTTGAACCTCCTTAGGTTTCTCTCTGTCCAACTTTACAGCCTATCAAGTTTCCACTTGACTGACATCACAGCCTCCAAGTGGATCAGCCAGATCCCCAGCTTAAAGACTGAGGCAAAGAAAGCATTCAGTAATTCTTCCTTCTCTGTATCTCTCATTACGAGGACACCCATCCGATTCAACAACATCCCCATGTTTTCCCTAATCTTACTTTTGCTGATGATGTACTTATAGAATACATTTTTGTTTTCATTGATGTCCCTTGCCAGGCTCAATTCCAAGTGGGCCTTAACTTTCCTAGTTGCATTCCTGCATAATCTGACAAATGTTCCTAGTCTTCCAACATGGCCTGTCCCTTTTCCCCTATCTTATAAATTTCTTTCTTCCATCTGTGGTTTGCTAGAACCTCCCTGCTCAGTCATGCAGATCTCCTATTCCCTGTACCTAACTTCTTTATCACGGGAATATGCTGGATTTGAGCTTGGAAGAAGTGCTGCTTGAATACTGACCTGCTTTCTTGGACTCCCTTCTCTTCTGAAGCCCCATCCCATGGGATTCCTCTAAGTAGATATTTGAAGAATTTGGAGTTAATTCTCTAGAAGTTTAGAGTTCTAGTTCTGCTACTCTGTTTTCACCACACAGATCCCATGTTGCATTATCTCATGGTCACTACAATGAAGGTCTCCACAGCCTTCACATCTTCACTCAGTCCCTCCTGGTTCTTTACTACAAGGTTCAGCAATACACCTTTCCTTGTTGGCTCTTACACCACTTGTGTCAAAAAGTTATCTTTAATAATCTGTAGGAACTTCCTGGACTATGTGTGCTGTGCTCTGTTGTCCCTCAAACAAATATCAGGGTGGTTGCAGTCCCCTGTGAGAACCAGGGCCTGTAATCATGAGACTACTTCCATCTGTCCACAGAAAGGGTCATCAACTTCCTCCCTCTGATCAGGTGGATTATAGTAAACACCTGCAACAGTGTCACCTTTCCCTTAAATTCTCACCTCATTCACCTGACCCTCGGTAGAACTCAGTATGTTACAGTTGGTCTCTTACATAATGAGAAACTACCTCGTCACACTGACTTGGCCATCCCTGACAACCTTTCAGTCACATAAGCTATACCACCATGTTCTGTCATTGCATTGAGATCATGGCCCTTTGACCACATATAGGTTTTTAGTTCAAGGTTTCAAGTTCCCATACATGTTTGTGTCCAGGCATTTCCTGCACATAATCAAGCAACTGGGTTGCACAGAGCAGGTGTAAGAGCAATCAAAACAGCAATGCACACTCTCAGCATCGTTTGCCCTTTGATCCTCATCTTGAGAGGCAGCCAAGAAACATTTGTCACTGTATTGGTTGGTATGGCCTAATCACCAATGACCTAATCAAGAAGGAAGCAATGGCAGAAGCATCACCATTTTGAACTCCTCCCCTGAATCCTTCAGTCTGAAGTCAGTCTCTCCAAATTGGCCAGTGGGCTACCAAAGATTCTCTTGCCTGCTTTAGACAGGTGGATCCATCCCATCTCTGCTTAACAGGCTACAATCATCCAAGTACAACCCATTGTTATAAAAGACAAAACCTTCTCAATGGCACAGCCATGAAGTCAGATGTTGATTTGCACTACACATTTACTTCTGGTTGTCCCTTTTTCTCTCTCACTATGAGAAGATTACTTGGACACTAATGTTTTTACCTGCCTCACCAAGTGTTAACAGTCGTCCTTGATCCTGTCTGTTGTTTGGCTTGCAGCATTATTTGTTACCCACATGATAACATAGTAGCAGGTAGCTGTCATGCTTTTGAGAAGTTGGGGTACCCTCTCAACAACATCATGGATCCTAGCACCTGGAAGGCAGCAAACTTCTTGTGACTCTTTATCAGGCCAGCAGATGGATGTCTCTGTGTCCTTTAACAGAGTCGCCCACTGCAAGTACTCAGTGTTTCTTTTTATGGGAACCTTGCTTGTGGACATCTAAAACCTTTAAAGCACCATATGTGTTTTCAATCTGAATGCTGGAGTGTGGAAGTCGAATTGGAGCACTGTTATTGTGGGTCACAAGGGCTCAAGGTGTCTCAAGCTCAGTGGTATACATTGTAGGTGGATAGTTCTGAAGCCACAACTATGTCCATTTCAGCCCCTCAGTTCAGCACAGCCTGTTAACTGTCTCTTGTTATTCACACACTTGTTACAACAGGCCATCAACCTGTGCACACATTGTGCCTTTTCTCCAGTAGAAGGAGAAAAGGCTTTTAGTAAGCAACGTCTATACAAATAACATGATTAAAAACTGGCCAGTTGGGCTCCTTTGAAACCATGCTGCTTCCTTCACATTTGGTTTAGATGGGCTATAAGTAGCAAGGGCCAAACTCCTCCCTGGATTTGTTGCCTGAACCCAGACTAACAGATAACTGAATGTGGTAACTGAGCACTGTCTTGTTATCAGCAATAAGTAAGAGCACTTTACTGTAGAATTCAGGCAAGACAGGTCACAGAATCTTTTACAAAACCATTTATGAAGCTACTGGATGTTTTCAATCATAATTACTGTACGATAATGATTAACACATAACTAATATAATTACTTAATATTTTAATAATACTTGCTTTATATAAGACCTTTGCAGCAACAATACCTTAAGTTTCCTTGGACAGTCTCTAGTGCATCGTTTTTTCTTGCTTGGTGTAAGCATTGTGATCACTTTATCTAGGCCTCTTTCAAGACTTCCAAATATTTTGGCTTTTCTCTTCTTTTGGCTGCTATCCACATGTGCAAGGTCAAGATCTAATTCCACTGACTGACACCTGTTACATGAACAAATTAATCTGTTATTTTTCCCTCAGTGTTAAAAAACAATTATTTCAAAGATGTCACTAAAATATTACCAGACATGACAAAACAAAGAAAATGGAATAAAGTGCAATGTATTATAGGAGTTTCTGTTTGAAAGTCTGTTGAAGTTTAAACCCAGAGATGTGTCTAGAAATTGCAGTTCTTTGGAGATCTGGAATAAGAAGGCACTTACATTATGAAAAATAAATGATACTGAGTTACATAGCTTTAAAACTTTTCTCTACCTTCATTATTTTCTAGTGTCTGTAAAAAGAGGTTCTAGAAAAGTTTTTACCAAAAGAACAGGAACAGCAGCTTGCTGCTGTAACAGGACTTCCCAGGCAGCCCATGTATTAAAGTAGTCCTGCTCTAAATCAGGAATGTACACTAATAACTGGACACTTACCTTCTTTCAGGAAGAATCTCAGCTGCTGCCAATTCATCTGCATTTGTTCGGTTATCAGGTTTCTTAACTGGGGTGACTGCAGTGAACTGACTCTCTGAAAGAAGATGTCCAAGCCAAACCAGGTACATAAAAGGATTTTCTTTTCTTCAGTGACCATTTCTCATTATTAATAACTTAATTTTAACACCAGACCCCGTCTTCTATTTCAGGTCTATATTTTGGGAATTATAAAATATGTTTTTAATACTACCTCTGCTCTACAAATTAAAACTGTGACTGATTTCCCCGGGGCTCTACAAGTCAAACACTAAGAGTAACCATGGCAGTTCAATACTAGAAATTTGAAGACTAGAATTGCTTTCTTGTTCTGCTGCTGGTCCATGAATAAATACGGAGCAATCCACTGCATTGAGTAGTTGTGTTCTTCAGTGATCCATTTCCCTTATATGAAGGGTGTAAGTTTATATAGTCATGTTTAATATAGAATGTATATGATATACAACGGTCTAGAAAGTCAGTGTCTTGCAGAGCATGGTTTTAAAGGCACAGGAGAAAACACCAAGGGAAACAGCAAATAAGTTGTCACAATTAAACCCAACTTCAATGTTCAAAGTTTCAGCTCTCTACAGAACTACACCTGGCACCACGCAAACCTCAGAATTTTCAGTGGATTCTTCCACTTTTCTATTTCCTGAATCAAAGATCTTTCAACGCAGCAAAGACTTAGCTTTCTTTTTTTTTAATCCTCAGAAATGTCACTAAATAAATGAGTTAGAAATGTTTTTACATTTCCCATTTTGGATACTATCTCTTTTGTTTTTAGACATACACAGATGTGAGACATTACAAGTTACGTATAATCTTAAGGCAAACTCATAACTAGTTTTTGTATTGCTATTCTTTATGAATGACCTCATTACATAGCAGTATGTTCAAAATCCCTTATTCCTTGAATCAGCCTGCAAAAATTTACTGTTCCTGAACAATGCTCCTTAGCACCTGAAATGAAAGTCTCCTATTGATAGTAAAAGCGTTTTAAAATCATAGGGATTTAGGGTTAAAAGGAAAATTAAACTTAGTAGGCCCTGAAAAAAAATAAATACCCTAGGTACCTGAAGGCCTTGTACCTTCCTAGAACTCCACCTGTGTAGCTAGTACATGATAAATGATATAACTGTTAGATGTGATGATTGTTTAGTAATTCAATAGAATTACTGTTTAATCATAAGAATAATGATGAGAAACTGTGGTCAGGGGCCTAAGAAAGATCACAAGAAACTCGTGCTTGAATAAAGTCAATGTATACAATAGAACAATATAAGTTTAATAATTAATATGCAAGTTATATAACGATAGAATATAAAATCTGTTCAGCTTGAAAGCCATGTCGGAGTCAGATTTGGGTCTGTACCCCTGATTCCCACAGCTCTCAATAAAAGCACCTGCATATAATCATATCCTATGATTATGTGTGTTCCTGAACGCTAACACTATTGCAAGGAGCCTTTGGCATTTGAAGGACAGAGTTAGCATTTACAGTATCAACACCAAAATTTTAATGGTAATCATTGAATGAAATGGTAATGAACATATGAGATATGTACATGAGTAGACAGGCAGATGACAGAAAATTCTGGTAACTCAGAAAAGCTGACATAATTGATAGAGATTTCTGTGGTCTATTGCAAAGCTGCAAGACCTGCATGTTGTTAACAGAAGCATTTTCACTGCTATATTGGACTGCCCCTGTGAAAATGCTGATATGCAACCATAAGAAATCCAAAAGCTAGATTTCTCTTAAGAGTCAGCAATTAAAGCAGATTTAACTAGAATTATGCTTTTATTTTCATTCAGGGTAATCACAAAGGAAACACAGAGTGTTGAGGAAACTGCAATCTCAACCTTCATGGAAAAGTGGAACCAGGTGCAAGCTTTAACAACACAGTGCTTGGCTCCATGTTAGGGTATACCAAAAGGGGCTCACACATGATAATTGTAGCAGCAACACAAGTAACATGCCCTGATGGATGGTGAAAACTCTTGTAGCACCCTACCACATGTACTAGAAGAAACTGGGTGGTGCATAGGACAAAAAAAATTGAAGTGTTTCGGAAATAGATGTATTGGATGAAGAAATATTGTGCTCATATTTGGATATCAGTGATTCCCAAGCAACATATATGTTCTAAACTTTCATTAGTTACAGTCTACATACCTTTGAAAGCAGATGCACTAAGGGGAACAGCTTGTACCTGTGTCTCAATCTGACTCTTTGCAAGAGGAGTCTTAGGAAGCACAAAGGGCATTTCATTTCTCAAAGCTGACACTGTCTCAGCATTCTCTTTGTTTTTATGCTTCTTTGATGCCACTTTTCTTGTCACTGGTGTTGACAGTGTGAGTTCTGTATCCTCTGGTTGGGCATCAGGCCTCGAATGCTACAAGAGGTATAAAAAAAGAAAAAAGCCATCCTTTGCTGTATTCTGATCACATTCAGGAACATTACAGACACGGAAATTCTGAAGCAGGGTAAAAATATAATACAATGCTTAACTACAGAGCAATAGTTAAAAACTCTTCAGTACTTCTGATTCCCTCTACAACTTGCTCATAAGGTTTGCAAGTAATTTGCTGCTTCTTTACCAGTTCTTCTAAATTCTTTAGCCTGCACATTTAAGTCTATTCTTCACCAGCTCACCTAAACACAGCTAGGAATTTCCATTTGGCTTAATTGTAAAATTTTAATTTGTTCATTTGATTTTCTTGTGCAATATGGCTGCACTTCTTCAGAAACTTGTCCAGTTTTAGCCTAGGTCTGAGACCTTGTTTGTTGCACCTTGTTTTTTTTCCTATTGGTTTTAAAATCCTTATTGACTCATTTTCTATATGATCAAAGCTCAAGTTTTAGTCAAATTGCCTACAGCTAGAGGAAGGCACAATGTATATTCAGCTATATATTTAAAACACTTCTTTACTCCATTTGTAACTCCACTAGGCCAGGATCTAACAAACATTTACATATTCAGTCAGTTTTATATACAATGAAAATAAGATCTTTTGGATTAAGGACACTGTATCAAACACCTGCTTCATTCCATGAGTATTTATGCCATTTTTTTCTAGACATTCTTCAAACAGTGATGCTGTATCTGTAAATTCCATTAATACAAATGCCCATGACACTTCACTGCACTCTGGCACATCACGATTTTTTCAGACTGGAAAGAAATACTCAGTTGAGATTCCACTGCACACTTAAAAGAAAGATTTCATCAGAAAAGACTGCCATTAAAGTCTAAATATGATTTCTTTCTATAATAAAGTCCTAATAATGGAAGTTCCCATGATGGTGACCTAGGTTATATAATATGACATTAATGTTGTTGTTGTAGATTTGTCATTTGTATCAAAAGTAGATGTGAAACTATTCTCAAAGCACCATTGCCAAATCATCTTTCTTGACCAGTGTCATAAAGAGAATCAACTCACAAAAATAGCCACCTTTGAATTGAAGGCTTGGACCACAAAGTCTTTTTACCAACAGTCCTAGTAATAATTTGGAAAGTATCCAAGAGAAGATTGGAGTAATGCTTAAAAGGGGGCTGGATA
The DNA here is from genome assembly GCA_003676055.1 of Chloebia gouldiae. NCBI lineage: Eukaryota > Metazoa > Chordata > Aves > Passeriformes > Passeridae > Chloebia > Chloebia gouldiae. The sequence goes on from QUSF01000057.1 coordinate 2,765,834, forward strand.
AAGGTAAACACATATATCCAAAACATATTACTACTGAATCCACAACACTGATTGGAACTAGCAGTTGGAGCCCTTCATCTGATGGCTAGCTCTGCCCTCCCCAAAAGTTGTCAGTTATTAAATCAAGAGATTTGTAACTTCAGCCAAGGTTGCTAACCTTCATGGTTCACACTACATACAAGCAGTTATATATCCAAGCATCCTTAGTCTCTAACACCTTTTTGTTACTTACAGGAAACTCTTACCAAGGACTTACTTCATACCATTACAGTGAAACTGTACACAGTCATTTTAAATTGTCAGTCTTTGGCTGAAATGGACACAGTTATAAAGAGCTGGAATGGATGACAGTTTAGTAACCTATGTTCTGCTGGTGAGTTTCTGTTGTCCCATGATCAAGGATATCATAATGAGCAGAACTCTCATTACTACTGGAATAGAGAGCTGTCTGATAAGCTCTAGAGCATCTATGATACCTTACACAAAAGCCCTTACCAGAGGCTTGCTAACCACAAGAAGCTGATAGTGTAGTTGAAATCACATTCCATTAAATATGAATGCATTATTAGGATGCCTCAGCTACTGTGTTCTAGATGTAATTCATCAAGAACATTAGTCTCATTTGCTAGCTGTGTTTCAGCAAATTCAGTTGATGTTCACACAGAAGCTACACATAGGCAAGTTAATTGTGTAATGGATTGCTATAGTGTGTAGACATGAATTTCACCTAGGAAGGCATAATGCATATGTTAATTAGTAACATTTGGCAATTTACCTTGGACATCACCAGAGATGAAGTAGCTTAACAGTTCAGCACAAATGAACCTAGTGAACCTCCACTTTAATCATCAGAGTGTAGAAGGCTAACCCACCATGATCATGGAAATCACATTAGGCATATTAAGGAACACTTATAATTCATGATCTATTATGCAGCTCTAGTAGTCCTAGAATTCTTATATCAAAAAAGCTGTATGGGTGAACTGAAATTATTTATATGCAACTGAATCAGATACATAAATTATTTATTCTGAGTGTTTGCCTCTAACAAAGAAAGCAACACAGACCATTTCACAGATGTTTTGTCTCAAGGGGAAACAACTTATACAAGTCTGCAACTCCTCTGAATGTTTTGGAATTTGTCAAATACACTAGTATTGCTGACATCACATATAGTTGCATATTATATACAACATTTTAAGGAGTTTAGCAACTCTAGCCACTACCAAAACTACAGGAATAGAAATTCCCCTAAGATATACAAAATTACTTCAGAATCCAAATCATCAGAAAAACAGTAGCAACACATTTCCTTTACTCAAAGTAAACATCTTCCTCTCTAGGATTATGTTCTCAAGTGAAACAGATGAGAAAGGGATGACTCCCTCTGATTTGATCACCAGCTCCCATAGTGCCTATGTCACTCTCAGAGAACACTGCCCGGGTGACATATCATGAGGTATCAAAAGATTTTCCTTACCAAATGCAACCCTCAAGGTAGAAAAAAACATAGAGACAGAGTACAATTAGTCATCACAGAAAAAGATCTGGAATCATCCAGGCCACAAAAGAGGAAATTTAAGCCCATTAATAAGAAAGGATTCTGTGCGACACTTGATGCATCAAATCCTCCCAGATAGCTATTCCAGTAAACCAATCCAGAGAAGCAGCCTAGCTTACTCAATTATGTTAATGAGACAACTGAACTTTTTCATGCCCAAGACTTTGGCTGACTGTGTACTTCACATAATATTCCAAGTTGGAAGGGACCCTCAAAGATCACCAAGTCCAACTCTTAAGTGAATAGACTGTACAAGGATCAAAACCACCTTGGTGTTATTACCACCATGCTCTAACCAGCTGAGCTAAACTCAGGCTCATGCTCTCTTCCTGATGTTTAGAGCACCAGAATGTTTCTCCAGGCAGAGCTTTGTCAATGCAGAGCAGGATTTTAAACAAGATGCTGTTCTGCTGAACTCAAGTTTACCTGAAGGACGGTTGACATCATGGTACTGGCATGCTCTGTTAGACACGGAAACCTTAAACGAACACGCTTGCCACGAGCCTTCTTGGAGAGAAGCAAGAGGTATGTTGCTGACATGTGGTCATATTTCCACTGCAGGGTCAGGGAAAAAGAAAGAAAAAGAATTTTAATCTCCTCTTTGGAAACACTGCAAGTACCAGTCAAGCTCAGCCTTCTGAGTATTTACATATCTCTACAAGTTTTTTCTATCTGATATGCAACCCTAATTACGCATAACTGTAATATCAGGCTTCAAGTGATTTGCATTACGTGTCTGAAATCAAGAAAAAGGCACTATATTAGTTGTTCTTTGCAAGCTAGTTTTTAGTTCATGCAGTAGCATGGAAATGCTGGAGAGAAGCTCTATCTACTGAAGTGAATGCAAACCCAGTAATATGGTTTATCCAATACTTTAGTAAGAGCATAAATTTCTTGGAAGTAACTCCTGCCCATTCTTTCATAACTGCTAACTTTTTGCATAATTTTCAGCAGCTCTGTGTGTGTGAGGAACATAGACACACTTCAGATGGGTTTGCAGCATAGTGCAGTTAGTTTGAATAACTTATAAGGGATTAGAGGTCTTCCAGGAAAGGACTATGCAAGTATCACAAACTTATTTGGAAGGACTTTCCCCTCTGTAAACAGGTTATTCTGATTATTTGCTATAACTAAAGAACAAAGAAAATCAACTCCACAAATGTGTTAAAAGTATCACACACATTTTAAAAGTCTGTTTCTGCTACAGTTACGTGGAAAACCCAAGTGTTTTCAAAAACCCAAAACTACTGTCACTGCTAGAAAGTATAAAGAAGCAGAAAATTCAGTTTTAATGAAGAATTTTCAGATTCAGGTAAAAGCTGGAGTACACATCATGCTTTAAGTCTTTTCAACAGCCTGCAATGTTACTGCTAACATTTGCACAATTCTTCCAGAAGTATTCAGTTCAGCTTTTATAATTTGTTGTCAAAAATGACTAAACATACTCACTATTTTTAAAAATCTGTGAATAGTATCTCCAAAAGACCCTGTATTTTGTAGACTGCCTGGGTGTTGTTGATTTTTTTTTTCTTATCCTACTCTTTATTGAACAATTTCAAAGCAAAGAGTTAGCCCAGCAAATGGTATCTGTTGTTCAACTATAAATTTCTACAGGTCTATCCTGACTTTCAGAGATTCAGAAGGATTTTACCATACTGGTAAGATTTAGGAATCAGTAAGATTTAGGAAACATGAAGATCATAATTAAAGGAGGAAAATAAATAAACAAATTTGAACTTCCAAACCAGTAGCTTGTAGTTGCAAGCTACAGCCAGATTCTGTAGGGCCTCTTTAAATCTGAAATGTATGTAAAATATCGTACTTTGGATTATGTAAGTATTGGTCTGATAACACAGTAAATTTATTTACTCTATTACTGTAGTTAATTACTGTAAATTACTGACATAAACTTCTTACCTCTGTTATTAATTGCAATATAGTCTCTCTGCTCTGCTCATGAAACACAGAAAGCTCTGTTACACAGTCCTCATCAAGATGTCCCAGCTGCAACAACACAATGGATATTGAAGTGTGAGGTTTTCAATTTACCCACTAATCCATATCTGACAGTGACACTGTTGTGAAACCCAGTGGGCTGAGTTAATAGTCAATGATAATTTTAGACCTTGTATTTCAAACATTTAGCATCACAGCTAAACATTGTAGGAAACAGACTGAAAAAGACATACAACTTCAACAATTTCACAGCCTGGAATCTCACAGCCTTATAAATTCAAATAAGCCACCCAAAAGTGGGTAAGATATTTTACTAGAATGGAAGGTACACTTTCATCTGCCTATAAATAGCCTGCCAAAGCTATGAGCCATGCCCATATCTACCTCTCACACCAATGATGCAAGCACAGTCAAAGTGTCTTTATCTAGGGTAACAGTGGCATCTGGTGGCAATGAGAAATTGGCTGCCAACATGCAGAGCTTCTCAGCACATTCTGCTGACAGACAGATTATTTTGGTTTTTTTACTCCCCATACTGCCTTCACCTCTCACACAAGTAGAACAAGTGACAGAGAGACAGGATGACTATTCTTTCAATGAAATTTTAATTTTCCAATTAAAAATTAGAAAATTTTAAATTTCATTTAATTTCATTGGAATTTTTGAAAATTCCAGTTTTCATTGAGGACTACATACAAGATAAACCATAGCAACATCTAGCATGTGGACCTTCATATTATTTGTGTTTTACACATTAAAGAAAGTACTGAACAAGCAGCCTAGGGAAGGAGCTGGTCATTCATATGTGAAAGTACTTCACTTTTTGATGAGAATTCAGTTATTCAACATATTCAGCTGCAGAATACAAGGAAAACACATTTGAAATATCTCCTCAAGAGACATCAAGACTAAGTAATAATATTTTGACAGCTAAAAGAATCAGAAAACAACCACAACCATCTCAAAGTTCATCTTGTAAGAAACAATTTCATACCATGCACAAAGAGGATGGTAGTAAGTCAGCAAATATTACATGAAATGCTTTAGTATCTATCTGAGCAGAGTACTTACTGGGTATTTACTTTGCCACTGAACAGTATCAGAAAAACCTTGCATGAGCCAAGGGTGACTTAACAGGTGTTGGATTGTAATCCGCTTCTTTGGGTCGACCTGGTGTGCCGTAAAAATCAAAGTGATACTTAAATTGTGGAGAAAATGTGAAGAAACAATTGCCTCTTCCACACAGAATGTTAGGGTGGTTAGGGACAAAATCAGAAACCAATACTTTTTCAGAGCTTCACAAAAGGAAGCTCACGCTCAAAGATCTTACCTGTGAAGACCAGTTATAGAACCTACAGCTACAATAGATCTCCCAGGGATATGCAGCATTGGCAATATTCCTTAGGTATAACCCAAATATATATTTGGGCTACAAAACAACTCTTGTTTTTATATTAATAAGAACCAAATGCATGGTGTTTGAAGGCTTTGTTAAATTATGTAAACTTTGCTAATTATTTTTGAAATCAAACATTTTTCTCAAAGCTTTTTTTGCTGAAAGCAATAGTAATCTTCTATTCAAAAAATTGCTTATTTAAACACAGAATGTTTTTCAAATATTTCCCTGATATAATGCTTTGAACCAATTAAACAATACTTTATACGTCTATTGAACAGAAGCAATAACCTTTACCTGCAGCATTTGATCAAGGAGCAGTGTACTGCTAGGAGACAGCCACTTTGGAGTACTGTATTTTCCTCTCTGCAAAAAAAAAGAAGAGGATTTAGAACTAACACTGAACCTCAAAAGGGACTACTAAATTACTTGGACAATAGTGACATCTGTACTTTGTAAAAAAAACCAACAGCAGGAAGCTGTGACATTAGTTTAAAGAATGACTTGCATAAATGTCTTGGCAGTACTAAAGCCCAGCAGCATTAGTAAGGAAAATGCCATGTTTGAATCACCAGCTGCAGTTTTCTTCCACTCAGCTTGTATGATACCTCCATCTCCGCCCACTTTTGCAGTTAACTTGCTCCTTTCTCCATTGCCTTGGTTCATCCTGTCAACTTAGTACTGAAGTTCTAGAAATGCAAACATACTGGATTACGAACGACCGATATTAGCACTTTGCAATGTGAAGATTCCCTGGAATCGCTACTTTTCAGACACTAAAGTTACAGCATCCTCAGTATTAGGATATTCTTTTTTGAATAGGTTAAATCTAATGCTAAACTTTCAATCTCACATAGCAGACAGGAGAAAGGTTACAGATCTAGCAAGTGAGATTTTTTTCAAGGTAATTATTCACTGTTTTTTTTCTTTAAGGTTTTGGTTAGAAGAAAATTAAAAAAAAACAACTCCCAGATGTGAGGAGTAACAGTAGTTACAAACCAAACCAAATTCACCACCGAGAATAATTTATTTCTGAATGAAAACTGAGATAAAAATAAAAATCAGTACAAAGTCATTGTCAAGTAACAGAACTATAATTGTGTAATGGCAGTTTTCTTTCTACAGACAAGTTGATATTATATGCAGCCACATTTCTAAGAACAGTATGTTCATTGACATCACAGATTGAAGACTCAGTTACATCTATACAGACACTACTAGTAAATTATTTAGGAATAGTTCTGTAGGCTGTTTTACAGCACAGCTTTACTATGAAACTAAGTAACACAGGTAATCTACATTTTGGCTTTAGCATAATGCTACAGAACATGACATATAAAGAGCAATTCTCATCTATTGTACTGTGGGCAATATTGATTGGTAAATATCTGGTTGTGATATCTGCCAGGCACATAACGTCATACCAGAAGTAATTTTTTTATTACAGTAGTTATACCACAGCTTAATTTTTCAGTCAAAAAAGCCACTGATTCACAATTGAAGAGAACATTCCAGGGAATTAACACTGCATGTAAGGCATACTATTTTAATTGAATTCAAGCAGAAGATTTGATTTGCAGCAACAGGTTCAAGATTAGATTACAATAAATTTCAGGATTTAAAATGTGTGAAACTAATTCCACAATAGTGGGTTTCTTCATTTGAAACAATTTTCAATTCACAATCACATGAAATTAAAACAAATTCAGAGTGGAAATAGCAAGTATGCATCTTAACACCCGCAACATGATTGGTTTTTGACTACTTCCAAACTAAGGTTTATAACCTCATTTATTGTTTCACCTCACTTCAACATATTCCACTGGCAGGCACTGCATTGCTCCAAACATCTGAGTTCATAGTTCCTGTCCATGCTGGACAATGGTAACTACACAGAGTCATTTTTAATATTCTTAATTAAGATCTCCATTTCACATCTGAGTTCTCAGCTCAGTGAATGCCTTAAGCAGTTGGATAATTTACCAGGTTCTGCGTCTTGGTGTAATGAGTACAAAAAGGGTTTCATCATCCTATAACAGCATGCTCACAAGTGAACACATTCTCAATGTACTCTGACTCTCTGGGTAGACAACATGGCTCACACCAAAGGCAGAAAGGGAGAAGCAACTCAACAGCCGTTGTTTACACTTAACAGCAATTTCACTGAGAAATTAAGTGGTTGCTAGCATTATTTGGACAAGACTCCTAATCACATGGTTTAATTTAGGTAGTCTTGCAAAGAGCAGGGAGTTGGACTTGATCCTTTTTGCTCTCTTCCAACTCAGGATATTCTATGACTATATGAGTTGGGAAGTCATGTAATTTTACTGGCATCTCATCTGAACATTAGCACCTTTACACAATCTCTTTGGATTAGGTAGTCTTTGCTTATTTTTTTCCTCCTTTTTTTTATTTTTTAAAGCTCTCTTCCATAAGTCAAACTAAGCTTCCTAGTCAAGGTACTTCCTTCTGTCAAGGTACTCAAGCGTACTCCAATTCCAGATTAAAAATCCATACTCTGTTGAAGTAATCAGGTGCTTCATACAGGTTAGACTGTTATGCATGCTGAAAACATTTCCTGTGCAAACCAGTGTCAGTTGCCCACTGAGAAGGTAGTCCTTGAATACTCTCAAGGAGGTATTTTTGCCATCCTTTTAAAGACATATCAGACTCCTGGTGAGAGGAGAATGAGATAGAAGACTACAAAGCCATTACTCTGCACTGCTGTTCATCATCCCACTCAGACCAAGCTTCATCAACACAGATTTTTATGGCAGCTCAGAAGTGGCTGGCAGAGATGCATGTTTGATGAGGAACAGCTGTTTAGCAACATCAAGAGGAGTTTACAGGGAAACAATCAATGACTTAATTTTACTATGTACTATTTATTAAACTCTTTTTGGAAGAGGAAAGTATAATACCAGAGGCAGCAGCCTGCTTTTCCTAGACATGAGAGTGGCTGGCATTCAATAAGGGTATTTTTAGTAGTTTTTTAGGGAAAAGACTGATAAACACTCAGATATAAAAGTCCAGCCCACTAGCAAGAGAATGCTTGTCCTGAGACTCACTTTTCTACAGTTTTATAGGACCAAGCTAGAATACTGCACAGGCTGAGGGAAAACAGAAACAAATCCACAAAATACTGATCAAAAGAGAAGCAAAGCATAATAAAATTCAGCTGATAAGCCTTTTTTGCTCAAATGAGAAAGTAAAAAATTCCCATAATGCTTAGTGATTCCTGTTCCTCATGTATTCTAGTGTCATCAATACCTACCATGATCTTCTTGTAGACAGCCATGACATTATCATCATCGAAGGGGAGAAAGCCACACAGCAGAGCATACAGCAGTACTCCCATACTCCAAATATCTGCCTAAAAAATGAAAGTGAGAGTTCACAAACCTCATCTGTTTAACATGATGATCTATCACATTGTCTCCTTTTGGCAAAGTCCACATGAAACTTGTGGAAAGAGGTTCCTTAACTCTGGACAGAACTCCTATAGTCCAGGTTGCTATGAATGAGGTCCCTATATGTCCAATTTAATAAACCACAAAATTAAAACTTAGCAGCTATTTTAATTGAGCAGCAATTTTATATAAAATAATACAATCAAGTAGTTATAAAACCAAATTTGGCAGTGGTTCAGATAAAGCATAAGCAAAACCAATCAATCGGGATTTGACAGGGAGGGCTTCCCACCCTGCCTCACGTACAAAAGGCAAAAGAATCCAAACACAACTTATATACTGTATGCTAATACATATTCATCAATATTTTCTTGTAAATTTCCTCCTATTTTCAATTCTTGAAATCTACATCACTATAGTGCATGGTGCATGCTCCACTTGGAGATACTTCTTGACTTTTCAGTGGTCTTTTCAGAGGAAGGCTCACCATCTTCCTCGCTGTCCTCTGAATACCCCAGCAAGTTGCGCATGTGCACTAAGCTTTGTGTTGTGTAAGTAAGCATTATGTTCCAAATAAGCCTTATTATTTCACAGATAAAAGCACTATTTTATATTCCTTATCTGGAATTGTCCCAACTTTATTCATCCCAAGGCCTTTTTTTTTTCAGGATATTGCTTATCTCAAACACTCCATCTTGTACCCTATTTTCTCATGAACATCTGAAAACATCTGGTTTGTGATACTAATTACATATCATTTTTCTCTATTACTTTTAAACAAATATTTTCTAAAATATCAATATAGTTACAATTATTAGCATGAATCATATTCATTTCTCACAAAGGGAAAGCATACAATTTTCAATTCACTGAAACTAGAGCACTATTAAAACCATTATCCTGTTCCTTAGGTCACCCAATTGCTGCATTACATTCAACCTACAAGGAATTCACTTACAAAAAGGAAATCAAACTAATCTGAAGGGATTTTGTACTCAAAAGTATTTGTGATTATGACAGCTGTCAGTACAGTAACTATCAGCTTTAAAGCCTGTTACTTTTCTGTATAAACATGAAAAGGTCTACTCGCCTCATACTGCAACTCCCAGTTCAGTCATAAAAATAAAGGTAGTTTGAGAAGCACTGATGTGGAGACCCTGGGGAGCATTTCCCTGCTTTAGGGAGACACAAGAAGCTTTCCTCAAAAAGCTGTTAGACCCCATTTGCTCATTTCCCTATTTCTTTGTCTGTTCCTATGTCCCTGAGCCACACCCTCCCTATTCCCTGATTTGCCCTCATCTTTGTACTGCCCAGAGACCAGGTTCATGCCCCGACCCCTCCAGACAGGGGAGAGAGCTGGGAGATGGGTGTGCTGGGGGAACTCTGAGCACCTCATGGGGCAGCTGAATTCAACATCTGTGGATACAATGCAAAGACCTTTTCTGCTTCTTTACCCTGGACTTGTAGCAGTTCAGGCTGCAACACACTGACTTTGTGGAAAACTAAAAGAAAGCAAGACATAGAGGTCAGGGACAGTGGGTACAAAGGAGGTAAAGGACAGAGAGGAAGTTTGAGGAGATTTAAATTGCAGCATTTTGAATTAATTGACAAGGGCATGTAGCAGACCACAGTATTCTAGACATGGAATCAAAGCTGAATAAATGCTACAGTTTTTGTTCTCTTTAATTGTACTACACAGCAAAGAATAAGTTTTCCTAGAAAATTTCAAAGGCAAAGTATACAAGATACTGAGACGGCATAGAAATTTGCAACACTTGGAAAATTAACAAAACAAATTGCTGCCTGGAATAATGTGGTAGAAGGTAGTCATTTTTGTAGAGCAACACCTGGGGACAGTGAAGAGTTAGTCAGAGATGAAAAAGTCAGATGCAGAACCTGTGGTCAGGAGCTATTCCAGGCTGTGACTGCTGTTAGTCACACAGCTTTTGAGCACCACTGAGGCAACATGACATTGAAAAAAGACAACATGGGAGTAGATCTGAATCTCACCAGCTTTAAATACATGATGCACACAGAAAAAAAAAATACCCTAACCCATAATTGTATCACCTACCTCTGAGCCAATGTATGCTTTGCCCTGAATCAGCTCTGGTGCTGCATATGCTGGGCTTCCACAGCAGGTGTTCAGATGGTAATCAAGGCCACCCTAGAATAAGACAAAACTGATGACAAAGAAGCATTGGCTCTAGCACAAATGGTGTCTTCTAGCAACATATTGGAGGCCTCAGAAGCTTCATTTTCCAATGCTGTCTATATACAATCACCTAACATTTTGCTTTGATATATAATATTTGGCTTGACCAGGCAAAAACTGTCCAGGACCAGGAGAGTCCTATAAATGTTCAGATCCCAAGCTGCTCCTTCACATATTATCCCAGCAGCCTTTTTTGCAGCTCCTCCTGTGATAGGAATACATCCTTTTGTGACCAGAAAGAAAACAGATGGAACTTGGGAATCATTAATCCAAGAGCTACTGGGAATGAAGCTGGTTGGATATTTTGATAAATATTTAAGGCAATAACTTCATGAAGAGCTACTAAAATGCTTCTTTATTAAAAATATGTTATTCCTTAGCCTGGGCTTTGTTTTAAGCAAATCAGAGTGAGATGACATTGTACCACCAAGATGGTGGTCTAATACTCCCAATTTCCTGCAAGGTGCTTTAACTTGACTCAGCTAAAACAATCTGCTGACATTGGATCAATAAGATCTTCTTTCCATGAAATTCCTTCTTCCCAGCACCCATCTCATGTGTGAAGATGACAAACAGAGCAGCATTGTAGAAACAAACCTTAAATTTGTTAAAGAACTCAGTACCACCGTGTGGATCCAGAGGCTTTGTAAAGGTAAGGGTAATTTGTTTTGGTAATTTGATTTGATCCACAATCTACACATAGACAAATCCTATGAAAACTACACAAGCCATTGAACATTACTGGGGGCAAATGGACACCAAGATAAGCTTTACAGTGCTTTGTGGGAGTAGAAACTCTACACACAAGTAGATACATACAAGGCAATCTGTGCCTCATACTGGGATGAAAGATGAAGAGGTAAGAGGAAAAAAACTGGTATTCCACACAGTAAGTGTAAAACTGGCTCACGCTGTTAAGGCGCTACCAAGCAATTAACAGTGGGACAACTACACCAACAGTTCAAATTCAGGGCAAGGCTCTGCACTGCACCCTGAAGTCAGACCTGCAATTTTCATGTGTGCACTGTATTTGATTAAACTCTGCTATGAGAGCAACTGACACCCTTACCTTTGGCTTTGCACAAAGTCCAAAGTCTATCAGCTTCAGATTATGTTCCTCATCAATCAGCAAGTTTTCCTAGTAAAAGAAAAAGTGGTAATGAATTGTTATATAATGCCAGGTATCCAAGAAACCACATTTTCTTTCACCCTATTTCTTCTTCCCATTACCAGCCATAATTTACCTGAAACTCTTCTCTGGATATTTTGGTCTGTTGCTAATGAATATATCCTATATTCCTGATAGGGAATACAAGCTCCTACCTGCTTAGAAAGGCCTAGGGGGCTGCTACACAGAAAGCAAAAACTGTGAAGCAGCCTGCCCTGGCAGAAAATACAGCCAGTGATATCCCAGATAGAATGAAAAGAAGCAGAGCTGGCAAAGTGGGGGAAACCATTTGCTCTCTGTTCACCACAGTGAGAACAGCACATTCAGTTTCTGCCCCCCTCTAGAACAGGAAAGACGCCAAACTGAGGTAAACTCTGTGGATGGAAACCAGCCTGTCCAAGGTGCTGGAGCACTTTTTCCATGAGGAGGCTGAGGGAGAGATAGTTTTTCAGCCTGTAGGTGACAAAACTTCAGTGGAGACCTCATGGCAGCCTTTTCATTCCTATAAAGGGGGCACAGAGACAGCACCAGCCCCACCAGAGAAGCACATGGTGTGGTAATGACAGTCAATGAGCCTCAGGAGACTTTCAGACTGGTACTAAGAAAATACCTTTCTCATAAAAAACAAAGTGAAGATCTTAACAGGTTTCCCAGCAACATTATGGTGTCTTATCCTAGGGAGAGGTCCAAGACGTGACTGGATGAAGAAGTTTGATCTGACACTGTTTTAAACAGGAGATAAAAGCAGAAGCCACTAGAAGTCAATTCCCAACCACGTTCTCTCACAATTCTGTGAATCCATCAGGTCTCCAGCTACAATCCAAATCTTTCCAAGACGGACACAGAAGGCTTTGCTTGGAGAGAAGCTCTTTGAAGACAAGGATTTCATGAGCTGTCTAGTAAAATGCTTGTAGCCAAAGAATTTGCTTTTCTCAGTTATCAGTGTCTCTAAACATGCGAACTTCTAACCCCTTCTAGAAGAAATAGCCTCAAGTCTTCCATTCCCTAAGCCCATGCTTAATTCTTGTGGTGACAGCAAAGCCACAGAATCAGTGTTTTGGCACATCCCTCCTCTGTCCTTACTTGTTTACACTGGGGTAGTCACATTTTCCTTTGAATGTCAGAACAGAACAGTTTGCACAATAGAGAGGAACCCTAAAACTCTCCCTGGGTACAGGCTGGAATAAAGGGGATAGCAAAAATGCCTAACCAGCAGTCAAAATCAAATCTGTGTCTTCTCCACTCTCAACTGAAGTGCAATATTCTGTTTCTCTTCCAGAGGAAGCTCCTTCCTCAGATACAGCTACATCCAGCTCAGTTGAGGAACAAAGCAATGAGTAGAAATAATGCTTTTTCAGCAAATATTAACTAAAGAGCTCTAAGCACAGGAGAACAGAGAAGACAATTCACACCAGCTCCATTCAGAGAAATAAAAGTGGGTGTTCATTATTATTTATGCAAACTCAACTACTGTTCTGACTTACTGGTTTGAGATCCCTGTGGGCATATCCCTGACTGTGCACATAAGCAATTGCTGAAACAATCTGCCGGAAAAATATGCGAGCTTCCTCCTCAGAAAGGTGGTCCTTAGAAATTATGTAATCAAACAGTTCTCCTCCAGGACAGTACTGCATGAAAGCAGGAAAAAAAGAATACTTACAATCATGAAATGTAAACATGAACAAGGGCACTGGACAGCAAGAAAGCACTCTTCTCTTTCCTTCCCTCTGTTTAATCCCAGCAGCACCCATGGGCATGCCCCAGGCATGTGTGCAACAGATTCAACAAGACCAAGAGCCCAACTCTTGCCTGATACTTGCCACAGCCATCCCACACTATCAGCACAGGTGACAGAAACTGCCCAAGACATGACAGCTCAGTGGCCTTTCTCAGATCCCACATATCCTGCTGGTGCTGTTTTTTGGAGTGCAAGGTTGGAATAAAAGTCAGTTTGTTTATTGCAAACAGTGAAAAGTGGCTTTACAATGAGAACACTTTACAATCAGAACACATTATCAGCTTCATTTTTAAACTACAGCACCTTGGACACACTTATCATTGAGATTATTTTCTAAGAATTATTTCATTTGGACTCTGCTACCATCTACTGCTATGGCTAAACCCAGAGATTTTTGCTATAGCAGAAACACCATTCCTTACCTCTAAAACCATGAATATTTTCTTGGGTGTCTCAATCACATGATACAACCGGCAAATGTGCTGGTGACTTAAGTCCTTCATGGCATCGATTTCTAATTTAACACGAGGCAAGTCATCCTAAAAGGTCACAACAGCAAGGTATGAAGTAGTTTGACAGCCTGTACCTCAAAGTAAACCTGCACATCAGAACTGCTCGAACTCAAACCAGCACCAGCTCCATCGCTGCTCACCTGCCCCCCTCACACACTGGTCAGTAAAAATCCAAAGGGGCAGATTTGTGCTACTATTCTCATCAGCACTCCATTTGACTTACAGTAGTTTATTTAGTTGCTTAATATTTAAAGCTGTAACTGTCTCAGTTTTACAGCCAGGGAACATTGCCCTCTCCATATAAGGACACAGGATTTGTGGTGCCTTTAAAATTCTTTCAATTTTACAGAATCTATCACTAGCCCACAGTGACAGGTTGCACCTGTGCTCCTGAAAACTCCACAGGAGCAGCACATGACCAGTTCTGAAGTATCTTTTGGATTACCTGTAAAGCAAGCTTGTCCATGATTTTTATTGCAACTTTTTCACCAGTGAGACGATGTCGCGCAAGTTTTACCTTTGCAAACCCACCTAGAATTTGAAACAGAAATGTATAAAATTCTGCATAGTGACAAGCTTTCTCACCCTGATCTCAGTCACCGTGAGGCAAATACCATATGCACAGCATGTAGCATCACTGCCAGAGGAAGAAGCAATTGCTGCCACCACCAGTTAGTTACACAGTTGCACGCCGCGAAATACACAGAGAAAACATGACTCACTGATTCTGAAGTAACAGTTAATCTCTCAGATAAACATCGAGGTGAGTGCACATATCACACGCACTTGTTTGCATTCAGAGACTGAGCCCACCTGTGCCGACTGTTCCGTGTAATTCATAGTACTTGAGAATTTCCTCATAGTCATCTCCGGCCATTCTGCGACCCGCAGGACGCAGGCAGCTCTTCTCAGCACCTACAAGGGGAGACCGCAGATTGCGCTCATGCTTTCGGGCACAGGAAGCGACTCAGCAGCAGCCCCCGAGAAAGGCGGCTGCTGTTCCCACGGATCTGTCACGGCTCCCAAGCGACAAGCGCGGGAGCGCCGCGACCCCGAGTCGCAGCGGCAAAAAGACCCTCGAGTCCCACCCCTTTTCTTGGGGCGCTGCCGGCAGGAGCCGTCCCGAGTGTTACCCCGTCCCCAGGCAGCGACCCCACGGCGGAGCAGCCTGGACAGCCCGTTACCGTTCAAATGTCCCGCTTCCGGCCGCCGAGAGCGAAAAGCCAATCTCCGCGCGCCGCCAAACCGGAACGGGCGTAGAAGGCTCGGGTATGGCGGGAGGGAGGGAGACAGGGAAAAGGCGCTGCCAGAGTGGGAAGGTCTCTGCTGCCGGCTGGCTGCTAACGGGGACGAACTCAGCCGAGACCAGTCCCTGCGGAGAGAGAAAACAGCGTCTGCCTCTTCCAGAAAGCGCGTATTCAGGAGCAGCGGTCGGGACGGGAGTGGGGTCCGCGCCGCAGGGGATGGCGCCACGCACAAGATGGCGGCCGAGGCCGTTGCCCCGAGGGGATGGTGCCTCCCGCCGCTCGCCGCGGGCTCTCCCGCCAAAGCCCCGGCCGGCCGTGGCTGCCATTCCCAGCGCCGCTGCAGGGCGTCCTGGGGTGGCCTGCCCGAGGCACGCTGTCGCTCCGGTCGGAGCAGCGCCGGGCAGGCGGGAGTCTCCAATATGAGGTATATGTTTAGATGACTCTTAATAGACAATAGGTGCATTAATGCAGTATTGCGACTTTGCTCAGTGCACGTGAAGAAACACAAGATAGTTTGTACCTGTTTACCCGCTATTTAAAGAGGCAGGAAATGTGAGGGTGACTTGGTTGAAGGAAAGCATGAGAGGAGAAAGGGCAGGAAACGTGATGGGAAGAGAGTGGGAAACATGACTGGAATAACACCAGAAAACGTGAGGGGGAAAGTGTGAGAAGCAAGAGGGGGAAACATGAGGGGAAAAATGACAGGACATCTGAGCAGAAGAAAGAGCAAGGAAACAGTATGGGGAACATGCAAGAGGTGTGTTTGGGGGAAGTATGGCAAATGTGAGGGGAAATGGGCAGGAAACATGGGGGGAAATTGGGTTGCAAAATCATAAACTTTTATCAAAATGTCCACAGCAAAACTAGCTTGTGTGGCTCCCTCAGGATGGAGGAGGCTTTCTTTTCCAGAGGCAGAGCCCTGAGACAGCTTCATGATGCCCAGTCTGTACAAAGATGGAGAAGCCAGTTTTTAACCTTGTCTGTGTAGCAATTGAGAATAACAGACCACCACTTCAAGCAGGATCGTCTTTATTAAACACTCTTGAGTATTTGTATGTTACTTTTTTGTACAAGTTTTAGGATCAGTTACACAGCCAACCGATAGGGAGAGAGAAAGTAACCACACAAAATAAGAGTAGAGCTGATGTTTCTAGCTCTTAAAATTCATTCCATACACATTCACAGCCCAGTTTTCAGGACTGTACATCAAAGCACAAGTATTTATGGCTGTATTTGATCCTTTAGTATGCACTGTCCCATGGGTGAAGAGCTGTTAATCAAGGGCAGGACAGTCCAAGCAGGCTGCTGCTTCTACAGTCTGTCAAATTATTTAAAAGGTGGGAAATGTGAGAGAAAAAGGACAGCAGACATGAAGTAAAAAAGGTAAGGGAATGTGAAGGAGGAAAAGGGCAGGAAACAGGAGGAGCAAATTGTGAGGAACCTGAGGAAAGAAAAAGGCCTAGAAAAATGTAGGGGGAAAAGGTTGAGATTTGTGAGGAGAAAATTGTGAAAAACATAGGGGGAAATCGTGGGGAATATGAAGAGGAAAGGTCAGGAAATATGACTGAAGCCGGGGCATGAAACATGAACCTGCCACTCTAAGTCCTGTCACCAGCTCTGGACTCCACTGCAGCCTCAGACCCTCCAGCTATCACTCAGCCTTGTATATTGCCAGCATCCACTTTTAGTCATGGACAGACCTACCCAGCTTCTGTCATCCAGCCCTAGACCCTGCTGTTTCTTTCAGCTCCCATCAGGACCCAGTCAGCTCCCATCACCCAGCTCTGAACCCTGCAAGGATTCCAGTCCTTGGTTCCCAGGAAGGAGCCACATGTCCCAGCATCCTCAGCCCCAGAAACCTCATGTGTACAGTGTTCTGAATTGTGCCTCAGTCTTCATGGACAGAATGATGCCCCACTCCACAGTCCATTGAGTGGCATCTCATGCACCCCATACTGCATGCAATGGGACAGAAACGTCAGATACACCTGCTACTCAACCTGGACATAATCCCCAGTCGAGCACTCCTGCCACCCATCGAGTCCCATACCCACCCTGGGATACCTACAATGCCCATTTTGGGACGCCCCTGCCTTCTCTTCCTTGCCTGCTCTTTCTGAACTTTAGTCTTTCCCCATAGAACCTAAACAGATTTGGGGTGATAGCTGCTGGGGGTGGCACTGGGGAGATGCCTCCACCCTGGTCTGGTGGCTGAGCTCCCGTCAGCTGATGATGGATTGCTGTGGAGTCACTCCTGAAAATCAAGGTAAACAAGGGAATGGCCTTGATGGGGTCAGAGACATGGAGGACATGGTGACACCTGGGATACACTGAACCTGAAGGTCATTGCTAGCTTTCTGATATGTCCCCTCTTAAACGGCTCCCCTGGTCCCCTATGTCCTCCCAAACTCAGTTGGCACCCCACATTTCAGCCCCATACAGTCTTTCAAGGCTCTTACAGCCACTGTCAGCCCCATAGGTTCCCCCTTGTACACCATCGGATGTCCCCCCAGCCCATTGCAGCCCCTGATGCCATCTGTCCCCATGTGGTGCTTGTGACATGCAGAAGTACAAAATATTCTGAGTTGGAAGGAATCTACAGAGGATTGATGTGTCAGTATCATAACTGTTATATTAGTGAGACTGGGGATGAAAGGATCTCTTCATGCTTTTCCTTACCAGCTATTGAGTCTGTTTGCTGACTCTGTTGGTTGTCCTCAGATGATCAGAGAGGAGTCCTTCCTGCTTGCCCCACTGCCTGCCCTGCCTGGGTGAACCAAGTGCCAGCTGCCATGCCATGCCCTGGGTTATGCACTTCTGTTAACCTCATTCTAGGTCACTCAGACTTCCTAGAGCTGTTTAAATCTCCCTCAGATGCTCCTTGCACCGGCTCCTCCTCATTTGCTACCTGCTGAAGGATCCCAAGTCCTGGTGAGGCTTGGAGCTGATGCTCAGGTGTTCTTAGGGTCAGAAACACCCCTGTTCAGCTTAAAGACCAAGACACATGTGTCCATCACCCAGGTGTCCTGTTCTTTGTTTCTTAATGCCTCAGAACAGGGCTCGTAGCCATGTGCCGTGTCCCCGCCCCAAAGCACAGTCCACTGTTTCTCTGCTCGACCCCGGCTAGCTCTCTCATGGGGCGATGCGGGCAGGGGGGAGGCGCTCACCGCTGGACCCCTCCGGGGCTTTGGTGAACGCCTTGTGGGTTTGAGGACCATGGCAGAATCCCAACGGCGAATGATAAGGAGAGGCTCTTGCTGGGGGCACAACTCCACTTTATTATGGCTAACGTAGCCAACGCAACTTGAACCCTGAAGCACTCCAGCAGACTGCACTGGGAGCCAGGCAACAAGAGCACCCAAGGGCTGCTTGCAACAGATTATATAGGAAAGGGGAGGGGAAACAGTCAACCAATGGGAACACATCAGGGGGACAGCTCTTGGGCTGACAGACAAGGGGAGGACTCCAATGGGAAGGGAACATGGGAGGGGCCCCAGGCCCTCATCCAATCACTCGGTGCCCTAGATGGAAGCTTCCAGATGTATGGGAAGGGACACCGAGTGACAGACAAGGTACCTGGGAGGGGACAGGTGAATGACTTAGCAGTTTTATGGGAGACTGATGTGTGGGAAAGGCAAGAAGACACTGGGGAAGGTGGGAAAACATAGGTTGAAACCATTACAATATGGGAGAAACCGGACTAAACCATAATACATTACAAACATAGTAAAACAACAAAACACAACTCCACAGCCATGATTGTGACATTACAGAAAAACTTCTGGGGTGAGGCCTCCCATTGGCTAGGCGCTGTGTTCCTCACCCAGGGGGCCCTTCTGCCCCCAATTCCATGTCCCCACGGGGATCCACTAGACATCCTTGTCCCTGCATCCTCACAAGCGGTCCACCAGCCCCCTAATTCTATATTTCCATGGGGATCCACCAGCTCCCTTTGTTCTTGTGTCCTCATAGGGACCCACCAGTACTCCCAATCCCCATCTTCCAAACATTCCCCCTTGTCTCGTCTCCAGTGTCTGTTGTGGAGTTTGATGGAGTATTGGGATCCACAGGGACATTGGCCCCTCAGCTCTTTTTGCAGTACTTTTCTTCCCCTTTGCACATGTGACCCTTTCATTTCTTTTACAAAACTGCTACCATCTTGGATCTATGAGGTGTTTTCCATCTTTAGCACAGTACAGGCTCTGGCTGGGAAGCTCCTGAGGGGCTATCCATAGTGGCCCTGTGGCTCCACAACCCCTGTGACCTTGTCCAGGAAATGCCCAGCCTGTGCCAGGTGCAGTGGCAGCCCTGACTGGCCAGTTTTCCTCAGGCATCCCCAGTCTGGATCGGATGGAGAGGCTGCCAAAGGTCATGGCAACCATTCAGGAACCAGCTCCTGCCAGTGTCAGCTTCTCACCTTGGAGCCCCCCAACATACAGGCCTTCCCCACTGCACTGTGTCTGCTGCCTGAGACTTGGAATCTCTGCAGGATGATACCAAGAGACCATTTGAATGCTCATCTGAACCTTTTTATTTCCATTTCTTAGAGTAAAATGAGTGAGATGCCATGTTATGTACAAGAAAAAAGCAGTGCAACACAGCAAAGAAGAAACATTTCCAAATCCCAGTCTGGGAAAGCAAAACATGAGAAAGAGTGCATGTCATGTCCCTGAAATGTCAGGAAGAGTAAAACTAACACTGAAATTTCAGTGTTAGGAAGTCGACATTATTTTGGTGTCAGTTCTGGGGGACACTGTTCCTCCTAATATATACAACACATACAAAGTTCCAAATTTTTGCTTGTATACAAAGCATACATAATATCTAAATTCCCAGAATTCTCTTCACTTCTCAGAAGCCAGTTACATATGCAGAGGTGTACACCTTAAAGTGGAGCATGCACATGCAATTTGGGAAATGGTCTGGTTTGGGGAATTGCTCCCACCTGTCTCCCTATAACAACACCCACCTTACTTTCTCCATTCATCATCACATGTGACCTGAGAACAGGACTCAAGCATTTGCCCTGTTGGCTTATCTCAGCACCTTCTTGCCTTGGTTAGGCTACTTTTTTATAGTTCTTAAAACTTTAAATAATGTGACTCAGTTTTTCTTGATCCAGTTGAGATACTGTAAGCAATATGACTTTGGACTATTCATGTCAGCCCCGCCCGGGACGGGTGTCCCCACCAGCAGTCACTGAGACCTGTGTGAGACTTATCATGCAGGGGCTGATGCTATGCTCATGATAGTGGCCTGGGTGTTGTCCCAAGGAGGCGGTCCCTCCAAGGGCTCCCCACAGCTGCTCCTGTCCTAGCCTCAGTCTCCTGTTGCTGTCCCTAGAACAATCGTGGGGCCACCTGGAGCCATCCTGCCCAAGACCCTGTGTCTTTCTGCCCTGGAGCAGTGTGGGTGTATGTTTAGATGATTAATACACCATAGGTTTATTAATGCAGTATTGCTGCTTTGTTCTGTATACACAGAGAAACACAAGGCAATGTGTGGTGGTGCATTTGCTATGTTTTACTATGTTTGTTATATTCCCATATATTGTTATAATGTACTTTGGTTCAGTCTGGTTTCCCCCCAGGTTGTAATGGTCCTTCCCGAGTTTTCCTGCCTTGTCCCTTGCCTTCCCGCCCTTCCAGTATATGTCAATCTTCCCCAGAAGTGCTTAGTCATTCCCCTAATCCCTCCCAGGTACCTTGTCTGTCACTCGGTGTTCCTTCCCCTACATCTAGAACCTTCTCTCCAGGGCACCGAGTGATTGGACGAGGGCCTGTGGCCCCTCCCTAAGCTCATTCCCATTGGGAACTCCTCCCTGCCCCTCGTACCTAGAGCCATCCCCTCCTGGTCACCTGTTGGTTAGTTGTTTCCCCTCCCATGTCCCATATAAGCTGTTGTCTTCTCCCTTCGGGTGCTCTTTCTCGTGAGTACACCGACCCGTTGTTGGAAGCTTTGGAGTCAGTTCTGTTGTCCACGTTGGACTCAATAAACCAGAGCATTGCCACCAGAGTCTCTCCGTCATTGCCGCAGGGACTTGCTGTATTCGCGAAACCCCATGAGGGCGCTTGCTAAAGCCGCTTGCGGTCCAGCAGCGAGCGCTCCCCATTGCCCGCCTCGCCCTGTGAGGAGCTAGCCAGGGCTGACTGCCATTGGGCAGGGGACAGTGTACAGGCAAGGAACGCGGCAGCAATGTGTACCCTCATCTGCCAGTTATTTAAAAAGCAGGAAATGGGGACAGAGCAGGATGCAGGAGTGAAAAAAGGGAGGAAAGCATGAGGGGAGAAAAGGGCAGGAAATATAAGGAGGAAAGAGTAAGAAGTGTGAGAGGAGAAGAAGGCCAGGAAATGGGAGAGGAAAAGGGCATGAAACATGATGAAAAAAGTCTGAGAAACTTGAGAGGAAAATTTTGATAAGTGTGAGGGGACAAATGTGAGAAACATGAGGGGAGAACTGTGGGAGGAGTGGGAGCAAGAGGGCAGGAAATGAGGGAAAAAGAGGATGGGAAGTGGGAGAATGGTGAATGGAAGGGGTGGACAGTGTGAGGG
The DNA here is from genome assembly GCA_003676055.1 of Chloebia gouldiae. Taxonomy (NCBI): domain Eukaryota; kingdom Metazoa; phylum Chordata; class Aves; order Passeriformes; family Passeridae; genus Chloebia; species Chloebia gouldiae. The sequence continues at coordinate 2,787,588 of QUSF01000057.1, forward strand.
GGGAAAGGGCAGGAAACCATAGGACAAAAAAGGGTGAGAAATGTGACATGGAAACTATCACCGGAAAGAAAGATGAGGGGAAATGTGTGAGAAATATAAGGGGAAGTGGTAGGAAATGTGAAGACAGAAAAAGGGCTGCGAATGTGAGGGGCAAAGTGAGACAAATGGGAGTGAAAAGTGTTGGAAATGTGAAAGAATGGGAAACTGAGGAGAGCAAAGGGCAAGGAAATATGAAGGGAGAAGTGCAAGAAATGTGAGAGAGAAAATATGAAAAAAAAAAGTAAGGGGAAAGTATGAGAAACACTAAGGGAAAGGTGTGAGGAAAAAAGGGAGAAGTGCAAGAAATATGAAGGGTGAGGATGAAAATGTCCTGTGAAGGCTCTGTCTTAGACACAATGCTCAGATCCTTTGCAGTCTTGTGGTGTGCAAGCAGAGACCTGCTGCTGAGGTCACATTTAACAATGTTGCTCTGTCCAGTGCCATGTCCCTGCATCTCTGACCAGGGAAGCTGATGAAGCCATGCTGTGTGCCAAATCCCACCATTCTGCTGGCTGCTGGCCATGTCTCTGGCTCCACATGTAGTTCTTGTGACCAGTGTCATACACAGGTGCGGCGTTGCCTGGACCAGGGTCCCACAAGGGTGAGCCGCAGGGGAGTGGTCAACAGGTGCCGGGATAGCTAGTAGAAGGGTCCGTCGATGGCAGAACAACTCCAAGGCTGCTCTGTTCTCAAAAGGCTTTATTCGAGGGAAGGAGCGAGGCCAGGTGAGGGAACACAAGCTCTTGAGAGGGGAGCAGACTCAAGATGCCCCATCTTGGGGGCGGGCTAGGGTTTATATACCAGTAGGTGTAGGGGGGTCAGGGTAACAGTGGTCCAATAGGGAACAGGCTTGAGGGAGGAACAGGGGTGGATTGACATATACTCGACCAATAAGGATAAAGGGTAGGAGTGGTCAACAGGGGAGAACCAATGGAGAAACAGAAACTGGGGAACATTCTAGCACAAAGGGACGGTACAAACAATGATAGACACAACTGGAGGATAGTACAACAAATGATGGACATGGGGAAAGGCGGGAATCATACTTGTGTGGTCTCCCAGGGCATCCCAGGGTAATTGCCCCTGGGACCCCCTTCCACACACAGGGATCTGGTTCTTGTCCTTTGCACCTGCAACACAGGCTTAATGGTGGTGTGGTGCAGCCTTCAAGCTCTGAACATCTGTGGCTGTACCCTACTCACTGTGGATGTCCTCAGCAATGGGGACAAGCAGTAGGTGGCTGTTGCTGGCTGTGGTGATGACTGTTCTCTTGCCCCTGGCAGAAGCAGTCAGCTTCTGGCTGCTTCTGTCAGAAGAGTCAGCTTGCAGGTACATTGGCCCCTTGTGTATGCAGGAGTGCTGCCACCTATACTGCTGGCAGATGGGCTGTCTCTTCCTGGTACAGATGGGGCAGTATCAGGCTGTTCATCTGAGAATGATTAAGGGAGAAGTATTGGAAACATGAGGGAAAAAAGGGGCAGGAAATAATGAAGTGTCACCTTCCTTCAGTTGCTGTCAGCTTGACCTGGAGCTGATCAACTCTTGTCACCTAGTCCTAGACACCCCTGCATCCATCACCCAGCCCCAGATGTCACCAGTGCCCACTGGCAGACCTGGGCTAATGACCAGTTCCAGTCACCCAGCCCTGGGTCCCTGCGGGGATTGAGAGACATGGATCATGCTATGCATGCAAAGCCAGTTTATTACACTAGTCACCAGTATTTATGGTTCTCTAAGTTCTGTACAAAATTTCCACTCAGACCCCTTTGCTCTTGTTCCCTTAGTAAAATAATCTTTTTGGTTATCAAGTCCCTGTTACACTCTTCTGATTAGCAATGTCCTTGTTACATCTTCTCTCATCAGAGTGGTCAGAATGACCAGACATGATGTCTTCACTTTTGTTCTTGCTTTATCTTTCCCATGGCTTCCACTGTACCAGGGCCAAGACGTCAGTGGCATTACCCAGCTCATCTTCAGTCGCTGTCTGATCTTCCACATCTCCCCCTTTCTGTTCCACAATCATTATTTGCTTTGCTGATACATTAATCAATTTTTGAATACATTGAATCAAGCAAGGTAGGCATATCACTGTAACTTAGAGCATCCCTTACTCAAACATTCCCACCTTAATTAGATTCTTGACTCATCCACTTATCCCTCAGTTTCTAAAAGGCCTGGTACACCAGTCAGTTCCATCGTCTATTTCTAATTTGGCTACATCATCTTGTAAAGCTTTATTACTTGCATTAATAGATTGTGACTGATTTGAATTGTTCATATAGCATGTTCCATCAAAATCTTCACATCCATGTCCATGTGCTAAAAGCAAAGAATCAGTAGTAGTGCTGGATTTCCCCAGCCAGCTCCTGGCACCAAGCTAAGAGTGGGCTGTTCCCAGAAAGCAGTGCAGTCTAGGATACAGCTGTAGTGCTTAAGCTCTATGGTGTTGATGGTTCAGCGTTGAAGGTGGGGCAAGTATGAGGGAGAGATCTTTTTTATAGGTTCCAAAGAGGTTTATTCTACAGAGGATGCAGGGACAAAAGACCACAAGCCCTGGTGCGCAGGGACTTTTATACGGGGGAGGATACAGGGGAGGGTACAAATTTTCAACCAATAGGGAAAGGACTGGGGAGGACCAGCAGGCAGGTTTTATAACACTCAAACCAATGGGTTAACACGGGGGGGTGGGTTTAAACAAACCAATAAGCTTCAAATATTAGGGGATTTCCAAGGGGATTTCCAGAGCTGGGGACAGGTACAAGGGGAGATTGACAACTGAATAGGAAGAGGGACAGGGAACATTCTACAACAAGAGGCAAGCCTTAGAGTAAGATTAACAAATAGGTGGGAGGGTGCAACTCAAACTAAACCAACAATGCAAGGGCAAAGGAACAAACCACTGGGGACAAAAACACACCACAACAGCGTCTCAATCCTGCAGTGTAGCATGTCTAATTGAATCAGCATCGGTTAACAATCCTGTTAAGGCAAACAAAGTAGTGTTAGACTGGCAAGTTAACCAGCAACCTAGGCTGTTTAACAATGCTAGTGCCTTTCTGGACACTACTCCTGGAACAAAGAAGGAGGCAGCCCAACACCACTGTAGGGACCAAAAGTCACTCTGACAAAAGTCAGAGGTTATTATTGCTATCAGGGGTAAACACAAGAATACTGCATTTCCCTCTCTGTGGAAATCTATATTGTGAAATCATGGTTTCATGAGAGTTGTCCTAGACTGCAGGGGCTTCCCTTAATATACAACAGAATAGCAGCCCAAGTTCTGTCTCCACAAATAAAAAACACTGCTGCTGGTAATCATAATGGAGCATTAGTAGAGTGAGATATGTTGGTGGAAGTAATTACACCAGTCAGTTTCATTTTTGAATATGGGTTGGCTTAAAGAAACATCCCATGCTTTAGATTGGTTGGCCCCAGAATAGTTAAATTTAACACAGAAGTCCATTTTTACAGATACCAAAAATTCCAATTATTTGGGCTCAAGGGTTGCACGAAGGAGATATGGGAGCCATTGATTCCAAGCATTGGCATGATTTTTAAAATGAACAGGAGCTGAAGGTGTATGTGGCCATATATCTAAAGGAAACCCAATGAGACAAGTAGAAAATGGGTTTTCAGGAGAGACCATAGCCAAGCATAAAGTATCTTGTCCTGTTAAGCTGGCTAAGATTATCCATACATTTGGTTTTGGCTGATTAACAGGCCAAGTAGAAGTAACAGGAGGAAGAACTAATGCTAAAAGAGCCTTTGGGAGCATAAGCCGAATATTTCTTTGAGGCAATGGCAATACAGGGCTCCCCATTATTTACTACCGGAGGAGTAAGAACTAACACTACAAAACTTATTAACAATGGCAAGTCACTGCTCACTTAATAATTCCTGATGTTCAGGCAAACCACTTGATGGCCACACACCAGCTGCTTAATTTGTGTATTATTCTGACTGCTCCTTAAAGGGTTTCAGTTCTGAGAGTCAGCTCTTCTTTTATGAGATGAGAAATACCAAAGTCACTCACAACTCCGACACTCAGAGTCCATGCTTGATGATCCTCTATGTGACAAGCCAAGCAGGGAAAAGAAGTTAACAGACCTGTGACTACCTCTGGATGTATGTTCAACTGGTTCTCTAAGGACAGAAGATTTATCTTTTAATCCTTTTCTATATTTTGATCAGCTAGCTGTAACAGTGTGGGTAGATGGTAAATTACCGCTACCTTCCCAAAAGCATCTCCACCAGAAGATACTTGGGCAGGCACACAAACAGTCACACATTCCACACACACGCACACCACGGATATGTTGGCAAAATAGAGGCAAGAAGGGTCTTCTATATGGAGTTCAAATGGGGTTTATTTCATCCACATGCTGAAGGGGTCCAGGGATAAAAGGTAAGTGATACAGAAGTGTGGGGGCCTCTGGCAGGTCTTCCCTGGGACCAGTGTCCCGCCGGAGACACCGTGGAGGGTTCAACGGCCAGAGAGGTCGCCCGGTTGCCGGATAGCTGAATAAAGCGCACTTCCACTCAAAGCGGGATGACTCTCAGGCTGCTTTTATTCTGTGGGCTCGGTAGAGGGTAGGCACAGCGAAGGGTAGAGGAGCACAACCACACAGAGGGAGAGCAAGCTCTGAGAGCCCCGACCAACGGGCGGGGCAAGGTATAAAAGGGACAAGGGAGAGGATTGCCTAGGGTCTGAGGGTCCAATCAAGTACAAGCTCAGGGGAGGAGTAAACATGTGGTGACATTACTTAAACCAATAGGGAAGGGGAGAGGGAGTGGCTTTGAGGGAGAACCAATGGGGATACAAGTTACATAGAACCTACTGGAACAAGGGGCAGTAACAGCAACTGATTGACAAAGGTAGGGGGGAAGGGATAACAAAGATTGGCAGGCAGGGGAGGCAGGAAACTAAACAGCTGTCGTCTCCCAGGGAAGGGCAGGAAGCCCTTCTCCCATCCCCCCTCCCACATATCCCCCGTTTTTACTAATTAAGTAAACGTTCCCTAAAGTCTTAATTAACATTTGTTTAAACAAAGCTAACGCGATGAAAACAATAAAAATAATAACAAAAACCCAAAAAAGTCCTTTTAGGATGGGGGCTGCCCAACCCGGAATGCCCCACTGCGTAAGTAGTCTGTTGACAGGGTCCACAACTGAAATGCTTTCAGTCTTTATGTCATTGACCTGGGTTGGATCCACTGGATGTTCTTCTGCATTAAAGTGCTCCGAGATGACAAGTTAAAACAACAGAGTCCTTCGAAGTCCTCGCAACTGTGGCCATGGGCTAGCAGCAAGAAGTCGATGGCTGCACGGTTTTGCAGGGTCGCATGCCTGATGGCTTGCTCGGCCACCAGAAGGTCGGATAAGGTGGCGGACATTGCATTGGCATTCTTGATAACCCAACACTCCAGGTGAGTAAGCTCACTGAGGGCCTTGGCTGCTGCGTACCAGGGTAAAAATATGGACACAGCGACCCTCTTGGTCTTTCCCCAATTGAAAATTTGTGAATCACAATTTTCATCAAATCTGGAGTAAGATCTTTTTGAGCGAGCCAATTGTTTTTCCTTCTGCCAATCAAGAATTTGAGTTTTGTTGGGAGTGAAGGTAGCAAGCCTGCCAAGGCTGCATGGTCCTCCCTGGAGCCGCGACGGGATTCCTGACCATACCCTGTCCCCACAGATAAGAAACATTCCCCGGGGGAGCACCTTGGGGTGGATGGAGGAAATCGAAATAGCCTGGCTGGTGTAATTGCACCAATCCACGCTATTATATTTCTTTTGGGTAGGATTTACATTTTTCCGATAGGTATTTTTGTTTTTCCTTTGGAAGTAAAATCTTACGCAGAAAGCTGCCTTGGAAGACCCCAGTAGGTCCAGTTCCTGGGGTTCCTGTTTACTATCGGGAAGGACTTTCATCCATTCATCCCAGATGTCCACCGGGTTAGGCCTCTTACCCGTGGTTCTGAGCAGGTCAAAATTGATGCCCGCCAGTCGTTGGCTGCCAGAGGGACCCCCACCAGGCATGTGGACAATGGATTGTCCACGTTGCCCATGGCCAAACAGAAGTTGTCCTGTTGCAAGGACTTCGCCAGCGTGACCCAGACATTTTCTTTCGGCTGTGGCATGATCCAGCCGTCCGCCACCGACAGCCACATGAGGATGATGGTAGCCATGGCGACGGCCAGCTGGGCGCAGTGGGGTTCCTGGCGTGTAGGAGTAATGCGGGCAGCCATCCTCCTCTTGGAAAGCAAAAGGAAAGTATAAATAACAAGAATGACATAAAGGGTGTGGTTCTCTCCCCCACCCCCCGCTCCCCCTTTTGGTTTAAAATAATAAATAACAAGTTCAGGGTGGAGGGACAAAGGGGGTACGGGTAAGATAGCAGGGTAAGGGGAAAGGGACAGATGGGGAAGGAGTATTAGGTAGGTTGTCCATGTCCGGGAGATAGAGTCTGGAAATAAGGACTCACGCTAAGATATTTGGGCGAGTCTTGGTCGTCTTCCCTTTCTTTTTTCTTCGTCTCCATGCCACCACATCGTCGGGTGGGGCTGATGTGGAGGTCTTGGGGTCGTCTTCACCGGGGAGTTCTGGTGCCGGGGCTTCTTCCAGGAAGGGTTTCACGTACTTTCCAGGGATCCACCTGGGGCCTTGCTCTGTAGAAACGCAGGCATACCCTCTCCCCCAAGTTATTAGTGGATAGGGTCCCTGGATGGAGCGGGACTCGGGGTCTTGGATGAGGACAGGTGGGCGCTCCCGCAAGACGGCTCGTGAGTTGTTAAAGAAATGCCTGAGTACAGGCGGATTCGGCTCCTGGTCAGAGCAGTTGAGGAAGTTCAGTGTATAAAGTGCTTTGCTCAAACGCTCAACTGGCATCATGGCCAGGGCCGAATCATGTTGTAGTTCTAAAAGCCGTTTAAGCACCTTGTGAGAGCACTCAACAGTGGCCTGTCTGGTCGGGTTGTGGGGTATGCCTGTGGTATGCTGGATGCCCCATTGGTGGAGGAATTCCTGAAACCTCCTGGAAGTGTACCCCGGACTGTTGTCGGTCTTAATTGCTTTAGGGATGCCTAGGGTGGCAAACGCCATGTACAGGTGTTTAATGGTGTTCCTGGTTTTCTCCCCTGTGTGGAGGGAGGCGAAGACCACTCCCGAGAACGTGTCTATGGACACGTGCATATATTTCAATTTTCCAAACTGTGGGTAATGAACAACGTCGGTCTGCCAAAGCTCTAAGGCCCCCAGTCCCTGGGGGTTTACCCCCGTCGCCACAGGTGGCAGTGCAAGGGACTGGCAGTTGGGGCAGGTGGCTAAAATGGCTTTGGCTTGTTCTTTGGGCAAACGGAACTGTTGCACCAGAGCTGGTGCATTCTGGTGATAAAAGGCATGGCTGAGCCTTGCCTGTGCAAATATGTCTGGCGTGGTAGGAGAAAGTGCGAGTGCTTGGGTGTTGTGTGTAATTGTCAAGGCAAGCTGGTCCGCCATCCGGTTACCCTCTGCGATGGGTCCTGGCAGGTCTGTGTGCGCCTGGATGTGCATTATGTGATACAATTGCTCCCGGTGGGAGATCACCCAAATTAATTCCGAAAGCAATTGAAACAGAGTTTTGTTTTGAATTTCTTTGAGCATGGCATGCTCTGCCCGCTCCGCTACCCCAGCGACATAGGCCGAATCGGTTACCAAATTAAAAGGTTGCTGGAATTTTTTGAATGCTCTCACAACCGCAGCAAGTTCTGCGATCTGGGGGGAACCTTCAACAATTTGGATGTCAGACTCCCACTTCTGAGTCTCCGGGTCCTTCCAAGTGATCACTGATTTGTGGGATCTTCCCGACCCATCAGTGAACACCGTGAGAGTGTTCTTAATTGGTGTTTTGATTTTATAAGACTTTGGGGCCAAATAGAGAGTATCCTTAAACAGTTTATGTTTAGGATAGTGAATTGAGATTTGGCCAGGGTAGCTGTCTAACACGATTTGTAAATGTTCATTTGTTTGTAATAAAGAATCCAATTGTTACAAATTAAGTGGTAGATAAAAGCACGCCGGGTTGCACCCTGCGAGGGTCCGGAGGTGGTGCCTTGCTTTTATAATCAATTTGGACATTAATTCAGCAGGGGTGGTGATGGTTTTAGGGGGCTGGTGCGGAAGGAACAACCACTCGATGATAAGGAGTGGGTCCCTCCGACCAGCGTCCCACTGAAAGAGCAGCCCGTGGAAGTTCGGGGACTTACCCAACACGCACATGTTGATTGGAAGGACCGGGTCCACATGGTGGGCCTGACGGGACCGGATGGCATCTGCGACCCTCTCCAGGGCTCCCTTCGCAGCAGGTGTCAGCTCACGTGGAGAAGCCAGGTTGCCGTCTCCTCATAGTAGGATGAAGAGCGGCGCCAGCTCCTCCGTGGTGAGTCCCAGGAGAGGCCGAATCCAGGTGATGGTGCCACACACCTGTTGCAGGTCCCACAGGGTCCGTGGGTTGTCCATGATGGTGAGGGACTGGGGTACGATGGTCCTTCCAGTGATGGTAAATCTCAGGTACTTCCACGGGGCTGTCAGCTGAATTTTGTCCTTTGCTATTTGGAATCCAGCACTTCCAATAGCCTTTATGGGCCTGTCCAGGGCTGCCTTGAGGTAGATGTCTGAGGCAGCGCAAACCAATACATCATCCATGTAATGGAGGATGATGGCCTCCAGAAAAAGTTTCCTAACAGGGGAGAGGACCTGGGCCACATAAGTTTGGCAGAGCACCAGGGAATTTTTCATTCCCTGGGGCAAAGTGGTCCACTGGTATCTCTTATAAGGTTCCGCTCAATTGAGTGAGGGAACTGAGAAAGCAAATCTGGGGGCATCTCTGGGATAGAGCGGGATGTTAAAAAAGCAATCCTTGATGTCGATGATTGCTAGCTGCCAATCCCAAGGGAGCATGGAGGGAGAGGGCAAACCAGGCTGTAGGGGGCCCATGTCTTCAATGACATCATTAACCCTGCGCAGGTCTTGAAGCAGGCGCCACCTGTCTTTGCCGAGTTTTTTAATGACAAAGACAGGTGTGTTCCAGGGGCTGGTGGACAGTACTAAATGCCCCAGGCGCACCTGCTCCTCCACAAGTTGATTGAGAGCGCTTAATTTTTTGCCCACCAAGGGCCACTGATCCACCCACACTGGCGTATCATTTTTCCAATTCAACGGTGGGGAGGTGCGCTCCGCAGTGGCCCAAACTAAAAATCCCA
>QUSF01000057.1:2796874-2807276 GCA_003676055.1 Chloebia gouldiae
GACATGCTTGGGTAACTATGGTAACAAGGATTGGCAGTTGGAAACGGTGGGAGACTACTCAACTGTGGACTCCCATGGGAGGGCAGGAGGCCCTTCTCCCATCCCCCCTCCCACAGGGAGCCCCTTATGTAAGGTCAGTGGCAGGTGATGGCAGATGGCGGAGACAGTGACTTTGGACCCTGGAGCCACGCACACCACCTCCGGCAGGATGGTGAGCCGGTCTGGTGTCAGCCTGCGGTCTTCAAGGACGAGGACCGTCACCTCACTGCCGCAATAGGGGGACTCCAGGAACCCCGCCGGGACCTGAACCGGGTCCTCGTCTTCAAAAAAGACGGTGGTGGATGAGCTGAGGACCCAGCGACGGCCCTGATCTAAATTGGCCATCCTTCGGAGGAGGCGGAGACCAGTGTCATGGTCCCGCCAACCATCCGAAACTGTCCCGGGGGCCACTGATCCTCCCTGATGGTAGGGAGGCTCGGGCGCTGTGAGGGGCCACTTGATGTCCTCGCGCGGCCCCTCCTCGCGCTCCGCGGCCTGTTTTCCATCGGCTAGTTATATGGCGGAAAGGGATTCCTGGGCGGTGGACGTGGGGAGGCCATGTACGGAGGCTGTAGCCATTCGGGGGGCCAGTGCGGGCAGATGGCTTGAATATGACCCATTTGGCCACACCCAAAGCAGCGCACCGTATTCATGTTTAGCATAGCCTCCCCCACCCCCTTGCTGACAGCCATGGCGATGGTTACCTCTGTCGACGTCGCCTTGGCACAGGCCTCCACCATTTGCATGATGGTGGGCTCCGGGTCTTGAGGTAGTGCTCTCAGGATCTTCTTTGTCTCCGCAGCCGCATTCGTGAACGCCATCTTATGGAGGAGCTCCTCCCTCGCTGCGGGGTTGTCGATCTCTCGGTCTATGGCTTCTCGGAGCCTGTTTCTGAATTTATTAAAACTCTCCTCTGGGCCTTGGGAGACCGATACAAAGCTCTGCAGGGGGGTCTTGCCATCGGGGATCTTTAGGAGCGCAAGCCTGCCTGCCTCCTTAATGTCCGCCAAGACATTCGGTGGTAATAGGATTTGGTCCTCAGGCTGCGCGAAGTCCCTTCCCCTGCCAGAGCCTCAAGGCCCTCCTCCCCTAGTCCGAGCGCCTCCCCCAGGTTATGTTTTTTCAGCAGGGGTTTCAACAGCTTCTTCCACTGAACCTCCCAAAGGAGGAACTCGGTGGGAGAGAAAAGTGACTTTGCGATGTACTTTAAGTCATGCTGTATCATGACATGCCCCGAGAATGTGAGTTCCAAAATGTTTCTAAAGAAAGGGGAGTCCCGTCCATAGTCTTTGGCTGCCTTCCACAGCTCCTTCACCTCTTGGTAGGGAAGCTGTTCCCACTTGGCCCTACCACCCCTTGTCTTCACCACCGGTGCCGATAGGAGTTCTAGGTCCTGCGCAAATTCTAAATCCCCATCTTTGATGGCCGCTGCCCTTATCTTGGCCCACCTTTCCCCCAGCTTAGGTGTCTGCCAGGGGCTGTCACTGTCCTCATCCTCCGAGGAGGATGAAGCAGGATGGGTGAGGGCCTTGATCCTCTCCCTGGCCGGTGGGCTCCGGTGACGTGAAGCCCTGCAGGCCAAGATGGCCTGCTTCTGGCCAGGTGATGTGGGTACCGGAAGCGGCAGGAGAGGGGGAGGCGTGGCTAGGCCTGCCTCCCAAGGCAGGGCCTTCGGGTGGGAGGTCACCATCCACAAGAGCGTTCCCTCCCACTAGATGCCCTCCCATGGGTGTGGTCGGAAGGGCGGATGGGGCGGGTCCCGACGCTTACACCATCGACGCAGTCGCGGGGGCGGGACCCGGCGCAGGGGCAGCAACCGACGGTGGGGCGTGAGCAGGGGCCGCGGTGGTAGAGGGAGGAGGTGGGGGCAAAAGACAGACATCTTGTGAGTCCATGCGGCGCTCGGCAATGTGGCCGGCGCCATTTTGTCCATGTCCATGGCAGTTACAAATATCATAAACAGAGCAACAGGGTTTTAACTTAGGACTGGGGATTTTAGGCTCGTGGGTCTCGGAAAGGGGTGGCCAGTACCGGGGCGGGAAAGGGACAGGGGGGATCGGGGGGCAGCAGGGAGTAGGCGACAGCCCTGTGCCTCGGGTTGGCAGGTTCTGCTGCCCGATCCACCCTTAGGGGAAGAGGGGGTAGGAGAGAGGGGGGCGGAACACGGGGTAGGAGAACTGGGGCCCAACTTTCCCCCTTTTTATTTAAATAAAGTAAAAATAGAATTAAACAAAGGAAATAAATGCCCTATCTTAAAGTTCCCCTTGACCTGTAGGTCGTATAACAATCGCCCAACTTTTCCCCAGAACTGAACAGAATTAAAATCATCTTTGGAGACATGGGGAAAATGATCGGAAATAAGAATGATCAGGTTCTTAAGGTCCCTTTTCTTAAATGAAATGTTCCCCAACACAAGGGAAGCTTTAACGTGGATATAAAAATCCCGCTGGGCAGTGGACAGGTGGTTGCCCATTTTGCTAAACAAAATCCCCAAGGAGGTAAAGGAGAAACAAAATGAAACGGGACGGGGTCGGGTGCCAGACAGGGCACGGACACTCACCAACAAAAGACACCTGTCCAACAAAAAAGCCTCTGAGGGGGGGTGGAAGAACTGCAGGTCCCGCCGAGAGGGAGCGCCGCTCCTCAGCGCTGCTGTTCCTCGTGGGTATCTGTAGTCCACAAGATGGTCATGCTTCCACAACGAAGTCTGGCCAATCGTGTTGCTGGCACTCGAACGGTGCTTAGAATCCTTGGTGAAGCAGCTCACGGAGCCAGACGAAGCCGACAGAGTCGCTCACAGGGTGCACCGTAGAGGGTCCCTGTTGGGGCGCCAGCTGTGGCAGGTCTTCCCCGGGACCAGTGTCCCGCTGGAGACACCGTGGAGGGTTCAACGGCCAGAGAGGTCGCCCGGTTGCCGGATAGCTGAATAAAGCGCACTTCCACTCAAAGCGGGATGACTCTCATGCTGCTTTTATTCTGTGGGCTTGGTAGAGGGTAGGCACAGCAAAGGGTAGAGGAGCGCAACCACACAGAGGGAGAGCAAGCTCTGAGAGCCCCGACCAACGGGGGGGGCAAGGTATAAAAGGGACAAGGGAGAGGATTGGCTAGGGTCTGAGGGTCCAACCAGGTACAAAGCTCAGGGGAGGAGTAAACATGTGGTGACATTACTTAAACCAATAGGGAAGCGGAGAGGGAGTGGCTTTGAGGGAGAACCAATGGGGATACAAGTTACATAGAACCTACTAGAACAAGGGGCAGTAACAGCAACTGATTGACAAAGGTACGGGGGAAGGGATAACAAAGATTGGCAGGCAGGGGAGGCGGGAAACTAAACAGCTGTCGTCTCCCAGGGAAGGGCAGGAAGCCCTTCTCCCATCCCCCCTCCCACAGGGGCCAGAGAATCGTGGGAGGAGCTTGCTGCTCTCCCCTGGATGACCAACCCCTAACCCACAACCCTTTTGGTTGTAATGAGTGAAAAAGAATCACCTTCAGAATCCTTTGTTGCATTATATTAATCCTTTATGCCCCATTGGCCCATCTCCTTTGCTCCACCCCTATACCCTCACCCTTTTTGTTCCAGTGTTCCGCCCCGTCCCTTTCTATTCCTATGTGAATCTCTGCTTTCCCTCTGACTCTCTGGCATCCTTGTCCCTGGCATCCTTCACAGAGTTGCCCCTGCTCATAATAAAGGCTTGACCTTTGTGGAACAGCATGTAAGGCTTTTCCTCCACATCACCGAGAAGTGCTTAATCTCACTTATCAGGCTGAGTAAATGACATGCCTGTGCCCCTCAGCTGTCCTTCTCAGGTTGCTTCTTCAGGATGGTTGCAGCACGGTTATCACCACTCCCTCTGCCATGGCACAGGAGAGTCCAAATGTAAGTATAGGACAAGTGGAGACAGAAGAGAGCATTAAGGCCAATGGGATGAGGGCACAGGGGTGGTACAGAGGTGGGGAAAAGGACAACAACCAATAGGGAATGCCAGAGTGGAAATGCGGGGGAACAAGGGGCAATAGGCAAACGGGGAACTTTACAGAACTGAAACATACATAGCCAAAAGGGGTAGTGACACAGCCCACCAGAGCCCCAGCTAGCTCTGTTGGTACTTCAGTGTTGTGCCAGGAGTTGGCAACAGCTGGGGACTAGGTTCTGCCCACAGCTGAACCTGAAGAACCCATTGCTCTACAGCACAGAATCAGCAATGTCAGGGACTGGGCGAAGGAGAAGGAGGAGGCTCTTGGATTGAGAGGTTCCACAGGGCAAGGTTTATTCTGGGTGAAGGGTTCAGAAGCAAAGAGCTCGAAGCACCTCAGTGCAGAGGATTAAATACTGTCACAAACCAGGGCATGGATACAAAAAGTCAACCAATAGGTAAACTTCAAGGGTGAAGCAAGGGGATTACACTAGTAATGTGGAACCAGTCAGGGTAGGGGGAGAAGGAAAGGTCATATGGGCCAATGGCACATCCTAGATTAGGGGATTTCCAAGAGGATGTTTCATTCAGGGATTCGCCCAGGGAGAGTGGCAGGGAAGATTCAGGAAAGAGGGGCAGGGTTGCCTTGACAGGCAGGGAAGGGGCTGGAACAAAAGGAAGAGGATGCCTTGAGGGACAGTTTTGAGAGAGGGTAAAACTTAGGGATAAACCGACTTTGGGGAGAACATAAAGGAACAATAGAACGAACCATTTAACAATAACTTAACAAAACAAAATACAAACTTCAACACTGTAGGAAAAAGGTAGGCCAAAGGGCTAATGGGAAGAACAGAACATGATGCTGCAGAGCACCATGGGGGAAGCCTCTGTCCTCCCTCTAAGTTGGGAGGAATGCCGGGAGCCTACAATGTGTTCTTCAGGGTATAGCCCTTGACCTTTCCCTGGTAAATTGACAGGCCTCCACAGCTGGCTGTTAAATGAAGGGTCTGATGTACTTGGCTGGAACCCAATGAGGACCAGTGTCTGTGTGAAACAGAGGCATAACCTCTTCCCCATGCAACAAGGAGAAATGGGCCTATGATTTTTCAATTTTTTGTGTCTTTTACAAGGACTTGTGCATTTTTACTGTGTCTAACAATGTTTCTTCAGAAGTAGAAACGTATTTTATTACAGGAGTAACTTTGCTATCAGCATAGCCATTAAAAAAAATTGAAAACATACAGTGCTGTGTATAGCCATTCCATTGGAATACATCCCTGCATTCCCCCTTTCTGTTGAGCTAAAAGATGCTTAAGTGTTGAATGAGCACATTCAATAATTGCTTGTCCTATGGGGGAGTGAGGGATGACAGAGATTCCCCATAGGGTGAAAAAGGAGGAAAGTCATTGAGAAGTATAAGCAGGGCCATTATCAGTTTTAATCTGTTGAGGAAACCCTAAAGTTGCAAAAGCAGGCAAAAAATTGAGGCAAACATCTTCAACAGTTTCATCTGTTTGGCATGATGCAAATAATATGCTTGAAAAGGTGTCAATGGATGAGTGAACGTACTTGAGACAAATTCAGGGTAGTGGGTAACATCAGTTTGCCATATTTGGAGGCTTTGTGGGCCACGTGGGTTACTTCCCAGTAAGCTTCTCACAAAATTATGACGTTGACAATAAGGGCAAGCAGCAAAAATGTCCTTTGCTTGTTGGTGCTGTAAAGCAAATGTGCAATAAAGAGCTGCATCATTCTGATGAAAAAAGGAGTGGCTGAGTTTGACCTGTGCAAAATGATCAGGGAACACCTGGACAGGTAAAGTTAGTAAATCAGCCTGTTGGTTTCCTTCTGCTATAAAGCCAGGTAACATTGTGTGAAAGCAAACAGGCATAACAAAAAAAGGGTGTTATCTGGCATCTAAAAGGAAAATAAATTGTTGTAACCACTGGAAAGGACCTGCCTTGGAAACTTCTCTTAGAACAGCAGTTTCAGCTCTTTCAGCAATATCTGAAATGTAAGAATGTGTTATTAAATTAAAATGTATAGGCCATTTTTGGAAAGTACAAACAACTGTAGCTAATTCCACAATTTGTGTGGACCCAGAAACTACAGTTACATCAGAGGCCTATATACCAGTATCATTATCAAAGTAACACAGATTTATGGGAATTTCCAGACCCATCAGTAAATATTTTGTAGAGGAGTTTCACTGTGCTTCAGTTTTAACAAAATATTAAAGTTGGTTCACAATTTATGAGGTTGTGAATGGAGAGTAATCTGACCAGAAAAATCAGCTAGCGCAATCTGAAAATGTTCTGACATTTGCAAAAGCCATTGCAGGTAGACAGAAGTTACAGATGTACTAATTTGTTCAAAATCATAGCCTGACAATGTTTGTAATCTGTCATGCCTTAATAATGACCTGTGTAAACATTTCATGTTGAGTAACAATTGTCTTTGTCATTTGATGTGGCAAAAAAACCTTTCAATGATAAGTGAAGGGATCAGCTGTATTAGGATCCCATTGGAACAGCAAGGCATTTGGTTGTCATTAAGGATTTAAATGGATTAGTAAAAATGGAAGATCAGGCGCCCATTATGAGGCTTGCCTGTGGGCAATAACATCTATCACCCTTTGCAAGGCCAATTGTGCTTCATGAGTCAAATGTCTTGGGGAACACAAATCTGACTCTCCTTTTCACAATGCATAAAGAGGAGCTAAATCTGATTTTGTGATTCCCAGTAAGGGTGTCACACAATTAATGGTCTCTTAGCAACTTTTGCACTTCATGTAATGAAGAAAGTTTTTTGCAATTGCAGTGGCTGTGCTATTTGGGATCTAGTATGCCAACCTGAGTACTGTCATGGAGGTATTTGTTGAATCTTGTCCTGAGCTGTTTGCAATTCTGCACATTTTACAGCTTCTGTGGTGAGGGTTAAAGTTTCTTTCATGTCATCTTGTTTTTTAGCTGCAATAAGAATATTGTCTGTATAGTGGTATAGTAGCACATGAGGCTTTGCCTGTCACACTGGGGTAGGGGTCTGTGAAACAAACCACTGGCAAATTGTGTGACTGCTTTTCATCCCCTGGGGTAAAACTACCCAGTGGAATCTTTGCAAAGGTTCTTGCATATTTAAAGTGGGTACTGAAAAGATAAATTTTGGTGCATCCTCTGGGTGCAGAGGAATTGTGAAAAAATAATCTTTGAAATCAATGGTTGCTAAGTGCCAGTTTCGAGGAATCATGGTAGATTATGGGAGGCCTGGCTGTGGGGCTCCCATATCTTCCATGACTGAATTTATTTTTCCGAGATCATGAAGGAAATGCCACTTACCACTTTTTTTCTGAGTAACAAATATGGAAGAGTTTCATGGACTTGTGGAGAGGACAATAAGTCCTGCTTGCACTTGCTCATTGTCCCACATTGGAAGTCAAGATGTATTCCATTTGCCATCTGTATGGCAGTTGTCTGCAGCGGCTACTTGCCACAGCCTGAGGTGGGTGGAAGGATCCGGCTAGCACAACCCACATGGGGCTGCGTGGCTGCTACATAAGTGGGCACCTCAGGATAGAGTCATCTGCCCCCTGATGGTCCTAAGTGCTACTCATGGGTGCACAGCTTCGGTAACTCTTCACACTGAGAGATGAAGAGATGAGAGAGGACACTTGTATGCCAGCCCAAAGAGTCCTTTATTTTCCCAGGTGGGGCAAGAAAGTTGCCCTCTGGGTGGGTACAGTGACAAATGCCAAAGAAATCAATGATTACAGCAACTTAATTGGGGGTGGGTGGACAGGGGTGTAAACCTGTCTTGCCCAATGGGCATAAACCAGAGATGGATACAACAACCTATGATAATGTAGCAGGGGTATGTACAAGATCAGGGAGCAAATAGAAAAGCTAATCTGGAGTGATTGATACAGAACTTTCTGGAAGAAACTGGAGGTGGTTACAGGATTGACAGCCTGGTTATAAACAAACTCTGATGGAACCAAATAAGGAGAAAACAGGGAGAGGTCGAAAGATTGACAGATAACTGGGGAGCTAAGTGGCAGGAACTTTTGGGGTAAACAATTTGGATCAAACCAACTGGGCGAGCATAAAGGCTAACTAACCTGATAAAACCAACTGACTAAATCAAACTACACTGCAACAGTTGTCTTCTGTTAAGTGGGCAGTTTTCCTTATCTCTTTCACAATCAATTCTCCAGCCCAGCAGACATCTGCTGGTAATGGGCTATTGAATGTCACTGCATGACTGATAAGAACTATAGCATTCCATCGTGAGATGCTCTGTCCAGTGGAAGGAGCCAAGCTTTCCTAACTAGATATAATCTGGGTTTTCAAGACACCGGACTCAACCTTCCCACTGGTTCCCAAGAGGAACAGATGGGATTTTTCCACTGGACCTTCAGAGGAAGACTACGCCCTTCTACAGGATCACTGCTCTGACAGAACCACATCTGCCACTCCAGGAGGACTGCAGTCATTCCAATTTAGACTGCTATCAACACACTGGCCAAAAGGATGTCAGGTTGTATTCTGATTCTTTCAGTAGTTTTTTCTTTTATATCATTGCATGTATTTTGTTTCTTTTACCTTTTTCTAATAAAGTGTATTTCTGACTTAGAGTGTCTCACTGGTTTTGCTTGCAAACCAGAACATTCATTAATCAAATTTTGTAAGGTGCACAATTTTTCTGCTTACAGGGCCCACTTTGTTAGTTTTGGGGCCAGTTTGTTAGTTTTCCAGGTCAGTTTCAGTATAGTGTGCAAATCAGTGACCCCTACAAAAAATCAGACCCAATTCTGACTCCCATCTCTAAAAGCATGTCATGGCCCCATAATACCATGGGAATTTGCAAAACAAAAGGCATGTTATTAGCAGTGCGTCCTTCAGGACCTACAATTTGTTTTGAAAGCTAGAAATACTCCCCTCAATACCAGTGAGTGCTTAGGGAACTGTGGTAAGTGGCTATCTGGAGGACCACTTGGCTTGTGAAATGTCCTGAATCAATAATGCCTGTGAGTGTGACATGCTGTACTTGCCATGACAGCTTACATTTACAAGTGGGATGATGAATGTTTAACTGCTGAGTCTAGAAAATTTTAAGTATTTTGTAGGCCCAAAACCCTCCTTCCTCCTCCATTTTTGCACAGTCTTAATAGACATCGGTGTTATAAAAAACATTGATTAAGCAATTTTAGAACGCTGGGGTACAATACATGGGGAGAAGGAAGTCCAGACTGTGATTTTGATTTCCTAAAAAATTTGTATCTATTACTCCTGTGAGCACAAACCATCCTGTTAAAATGGTTGAAGAATAACTCAAAAGCAATACACTCCTTCCCTGCCCTAAAGGTCCATTAACCCCCTTGGGGATCAGATGGACAGAATAATTTAAAATAGTGACTGTGCAGGCTGCTGCCAGGTCCATCCTGGCACTGTGGCTAGTGGCTGGCTGTAAGGCAGCAGCACTCTTGCTGCAGAATTCAGATGAAGAATTTGTATCTAAGCACATCACCATCTCATACTCTAATGGCAAACCTAGATCAGCTTGTCATCAATAGCATATTTACAGCAACACTGGTTAGTGTAGTGCTGTACTTTGCGGCATCTCGGACAGAGTCCAAGTGGTCTTTTTTGCTTTGCTCCATTTGAGGCATGGCAGTCTGTCGCAATAAAAAGCAGACCCCCATCTGCATCCCTTCATTCACTACCCCCCCAATGCTGATTTTGGGGACTGAGTCTGGAGCAGCTGTGGGATCCCCTGAGAGCCCCAAAGAGCAGGTGGGGGGGGGGGGAAATTGGGGAGTACAGGGTGATTTGTGGATCACGCAGAAGGATTTGGTGGGGCACAAAGGGATTTGGAGGGAAACAGTGATATTTAAGGGGGCACAGAAGTATTTGGGATCATGTGGGGGAGTTTGAGATTACACTTAGGGATTTGGGGAACATGAAGAGATTTGGGGTGACACAGAGATTTTGGGGGAAACAGATGGGTTGGGGGACAAAGAGGTTTTTTGGGGGATGCGAAATAGGAGGTCACAAGGGGATTTGCGATCACCCTGAAGGATTTGGGGGGTAACACAGAAGGATTTGGGGATGGTATAGGGGAATTGAGGGGGCAAAAAAGGGATGTGGGGTCACCCAGAGGGATTTGGAATCACAGTGAGGATTTTAGAGTCACACTGAGAAATCTGGGGGGTACAGCAGGAACCAAGATGCAAACAAACCTTTTGAATTGGGGGGAGGGAGTGGATTTCTGCATACTGGGGAGTCCTGCAGGGTTTTGGGATTCTTCAGGTCCCTCTTGATGATGCAGATTCTACAGGAGACCCCATGGAGCAGGATTAGCCAGATGTGGTGGAGCTGCAGGACTCAGATGTTAGGGTAACCCTAACCCGATCCACTCTTAGGGATAGCGGGATTGGGAGAGAGGGGGGCGGA
>QUSF01000058.1:0-14654 GCA_003676055.1 Chloebia gouldiae
GGGGGGGGGGGGGGGGGGGGGGGGGGGGGGGGGGGGGGGGGGCGGTCACGAGATGTCGGAGCCGGAGCGGTCACGCCGCGGTCACGTGACCCCGGCGCTGTGAAACTCGGTGAAATCCGTGCTTTTTTGTGATTTTTGTTTTTGGGTTTGTTTTTTTTTTTATTTTGTTTTATTGCCCGCCCGTGGTGCTGCGGGGGATGCCGGCAGGACCTACCCCCGGCCGCACGAGTACCTGGACGTGTCGGCGCTGCCGCAGAGCTGGGACTGGCGGAACGTGAACGGGGTGAATTACGCCAGCACCACTCGGAACCAGCACATCCCCCAGTACTGCGGGTCCTGCTGGGCCCACGGCAGCACCAGCGCCTTGGCAGGTACCCTCAGGCTCACCTGGTGGGCTGGCTCCCCGCTGGAATCAGTTCTCAGGAAGCAAAGGAAGTTTAGCTTCGGGTTACTGGCAGCTGGTATAAAGTGCTAAATCACTGCCACGACTACTCTGAGATGTCTGTGAATACACCAGAACAGTGGGAATGCCCAAGGTGAAGGCAGGGAGAGTTGGTTTCAATACAAAAAGCAACCAGAGTGAAGCTGTCTCCACCTTATCCAGAGGCAGCAAGGTGGGAATGCTGGTGTGTGGTTAAAAACCTGTTTGCAGAAGGAATGTGGCCATAGCTCCTCCCAAACTGCTCTTCAGGTCCTGGGATAAGAGCTGGGGTTTCTGCCCTCCCCTCAGAGGTGTGGTGATGGCAGCAAAAGAATTGTCAGGTCTCCTTCCCCTTTCTGGTACCTCACTGCAGCAGGGGCTCTGCAGCCATGCTGGCAATGAGGAAATGAAAGAAGATGCCTCTTGTGGGCTATTTGCTACAGGAGCCCTATAATTCCATGAACTGACGACCACAGCAGACACATAAGTCTGATTTCAGCCTTTTTCTTAGTCAGGAGGAAGTAGTGGTTTGCTACAGATGGAGAAGTAGTGGCTCCAGAAAGAATGCATGATTTGCATGCAACAATTACATGCTGGAGAAGCACCACTTGCACAGGGAGGCTGTAGGTAAATTACTTGTGGAGGGGAAACAGGGAAGAAGGATAAAGCAGGTGTGAGCAGACAGCAGGAATCATGCAGCATACAAGGATGTGGACATGTATGACACCTGACAGGATGGAGTGAAGTACTGGGATAGGTAAAATACAGCAACTTGCAAGAAGATTAGGCTGGGATGATACCTCCCTGTTCTGTCAAGTTTATTTGAATGTTGTTGATCCTAATAGGATTTAAAGTACTATAGTGGCATCCGTTAAGACTGTTAATGCAGAAAAGCAGTTTATAAATACTTGTCAGGAAGCTTTTCTGCCAAGTAAGCTTGTTGTTTCTGACAAAAGAAGGGAGCAGGGTGGTGGTGCCTGTCTGAGATGGCAGAAAAACAGTGAGATGCTGATGTAACAGCAAGGAGATAACTCTGAAAGCTTTCTCCTATATTGAGACTGGCTCACAGAGCCAGCAGCCTGAGCTCCATGGGCTTATGTTTATGCATGGACTTATACATAAATCTCTACTCCTGTAAAAGATGCTGCTCAGAGCTGTTTTTATGATGTGTATTTGAAAACTCTTTGCTGTCAAAGTCAGGAAACAGATCTAGAAGTTTTCAGAAACTGTGGCTTGAATTAAAAGAGGTTTAGGGCTCTTCAAGGCTTTAGACAGATCTTACTCATCTCCGTGTTTTTGCTGAGTTTTTAATGGAAAAAACCCTCCTAATGGAAACCCACAATAATAAGTCAGCCTGTGGTTTGAATTAGGTCCTGCTGTGTTCCTCACTGCAGACAGCAGAGGCTTTTCCAACCACGAGTGCTGCTGTCTGCAGCCCGTTACGGGCTCAGTGCAGAGGAGACAGTTTCAAAACCAGCTACAATGTGTAGCCACCCACCTATTCCAGCAACAAACCCCAGTTTCTTCTGCTTACAGACCGAATCAACATCAAGAGGAAAGGTGCTTGGCCCTCTGCCTACCTGTCTGTGCAGAATGTCATCGACTGCGCCGACGCCGGCTCCTGCGAGGGCGGGGACCACTCCAGGGTCTGGATGTACGCCCACGACCACGGCATCCCCGACGAGACCTGCAACAACTACCAAGCCAAGGATCAAAGTAGGATGTCTCTGCTCTGCTCTAGGATTTCTTCCCAGGTTTAGCAGATCTTAGTGTATTAAAAAAAAAAAAAAAAAATGTATTGGGTTTTTAGAGTACTGGTTCCTGCTGTTTGCCTGACAGAAAAGGTTTTATTTACGGGCCTGTGTGTGTCTCCTGCTCCAGACAGACAGTGTAGCACTAAATCGTGCTCAGGCAAGTTTGCACAGCTGAATGGTTTTAACTTAATCTCTCAAATCTGTGACACACAATCTCTAATGTACTGAAATATTTACAAGTGTCACCTCTAACTGAACAAAGGAGGAATTTAACCTTTGGTCATGTATGACTGGAATGGTTTCTCTATGTCCTCAACAAAGTATTTATGCCTGTGAAGTAAGAACAGT
Organism: Chloebia gouldiae; assembly: GCA_003676055.1. Classification (NCBI taxonomy): domain Eukaryota; kingdom Metazoa; phylum Chordata; class Aves; order Passeriformes; family Passeridae; genus Chloebia; species Chloebia gouldiae. The sequence goes on from QUSF01000058.1 coordinate 2,524, forward strand.
AAGTGGTGATAATAGGGACTTTAAATGTGGTTTCCAGAAAATAATTGGGTTCACCAGAGAGAAGATGTATTATTAATTACTCTGAAGTTACTAGTATCTGCCTCAATTAAATTATAAAAGCTCAGTGTGCTACAGTCACTTCACTTGAAGGAAAATACCTTCCTGCAGATTACTTCCAGTGGTAACCTTGCCTCTGTTTTACAGAGTGTAAGAAGTTCAACCAGTGTGGAACTTGTGTCACTTTTGGAGAATGCCATGTGATCAAGAACTACACTCTCTGGAAAGTTGCTGACTATGGGTCTGTCAGTGGAAGAGAAAAAATGATGGCAGAAATCTACACTAATGGACCAATTAGGTAAAAAAAAAAAAGATACATGAAACTCCATGTACATTTTCACTCTAGCAGGTGTCAGCAGCTCTGCACTAACATGCAGAGTTTAGTTTGTATATAAACTGAGATCAGAATTCAAGCTACAAGAAAACCAGTTGGTTTTTAGCCAGGCCCCTGCCCTGATCCCCTTGTACAAAACCTCCTCTCTCTGTTTTCTTGCAGCTGTGGCATAATGGCTACTGAGAAGCTGGATGCCTACACAGGGGGACTGTACACAGAGTACAACCCCACACCTACAGTGAATCACATCGTCTCTGTGGCTGGCTGGGGAGTGGAAAATGGGACAGAATATTGGATAGTTCGTAACTCCTGGGGCGAGCCCTGGGTAAGGAGACATGGGAACACACTTTTGGCTTCAGTGGGTGGGGTTTGTCACTTGCAAAGCTACAGCCTGTGGGTATAAAACTGAAACTCTCTTTGAACTAGACTACCCATTTAAAAATGACACCCAGCCAATCTGAAAACAAGGATATTTGGCCAAAGTTATTTGAGTAATGTCAGCTCCATCCCAAATTCTACCTTTCAAGGATGTGCAGCTCCTGTCATGGGCAACTGTAAATTGCTGTTAGTTGTAGGTAAAAATCCAGTCAGATAGCTGGACTGGATGAGTGGGATGTCAATTCACCCAAAGCAGGTTGCTCATGACTCCAGGGTTACACTTCAGCCTGAGTTCCTCAGTTCATTTAAATCACTCATCTTTGGCAGACAGAACAGACTCACCAGCACACAATTTCTACAGTTGTATTTCCTAATTTACAATGCAAATTAAATCCTTTACAGGGCGAAAGAGGGTGGCTGAGGATTGTGACCAGTGCCTATAAGGGTGGAAGAGGAGCAGACTACAATCTGGCTATTGAAGAGGACTGTACATATGGAGATCCTATACTGCCTTGATTCTACATGGTACAGCTTTGTCTTGAGGTGCTTTGTGTTTGGGTACTGCTCGAGCACTTTATGGGTTGCTAGAGATAAGGGATTTCTGAGCTTCCATATGGTTCCAGAAGAAAAAGCAATGTTTGGAAGCTTCCCAGCACAACCTCCTCTTCTTTAAAGAATAATAGCCTAAGACCCCTTCACAGTTCAACACCGTCAGGCAGTTCTGCAAAATTAGCCCAGATGCAACACAAAATACCTTCAAAAAATACAGAACTGCCTTAATTTTATTTACATCTTGAAGTAATTCACCCATGGAGTTGTCTACCTTGATGCACAGTATTAAAATCACACTGACTGAATCACAGAACATGTACATGTAAATATCTATTTTTTTAAAATACAAATCATGTAGGTGTACTGGGAAAGTATACTCAATATTTGGGTCTAGAGCTTTTAAATTCTGTGACAGTACTGACCAAATATGTTAAAATGATGCAAAAGCCATGATAACGCTGGATGTGGTAAATTAAAAATATGAAACCGTTTTTCTTGACCTCCTGGTGAAACAGTGGTGTTGGAATGCTTTAATAATGAAGTTGCTTTTATCCACCAAAATGATATAATGGGAATTACTTTAACCAAAAGACAGTCTAAACACTTCTTACTTAATTAGTCTTGTCTTTGCTCAAATTTCTTAATATGTGACTGTGCCCTTTTTCTCCTAAAGAGAAAATTGCCATAACCCAGAACTCCTCACTAATATGACAAATCAGTGCCATATCAGATGTTACTACCTGGCATTGCTAACTGATTTAATAAAGACTTTTCCTCTTACATGACTGGGTATTTATTATAAGAGCTTATTAACAGAGGTGTGTGGTTGTCTCCCACCTGGATCTTGCTGCTTTCACTGCTCTTTTTCTTCTGAAAGGCCTGATGGACAAGTTCATACAGCAATGATGCTGGTTCAGCCAACAGCTGGGTATGAACAGGATCGTGTGACAGCACAAAGGGTTTAACAAGTCAAAAATCATCTACAGAGGAACTGTTTAGAGGAAGTGATACCAAGCAGAACACAGGAAAATAAAAATAAACCTTGTTTAAACTGCTGGCCAAGCTGCAGTGGACACAGAGCAAACTGCTCTCGATTATCACCAAGAGCTTGTACAGGGCTGTATCCTAAATTGGTTTTCTATAAGGTGAATAATTTCTGTTGTCAATTCTACAGTTTACTTGAACTACAAAAACTAGGTCTCATGCAAACTTTAAATTGCAAGAGTTAGCTGGAATAATATAAACCTTCAAAGATAAGCAAGGAAGTTCAAAACAGCCTCTACAGAAGCAACTTTTGCCCTTTTCAGGTGATTTCCTTTTTAAATTTACATCCAGCTGGACCTAAAGGTTTCTGTGTCTTTTAGAAAGCAGGTTCTTCAGGAAACAGATGTGCTTGGAAAAGCAAAATGTGCTTGTTTGTTCAAGAGAATTACAGTTTGTTTAAAAGTGAGGAGTGTAAAGAGGAATCTAGCCCAATGAGCAGAGAGAACGAGTCATCTTAATGAAACTGAACGACATCTCTGGAAAAGAACAAAAACCTTTATTGAAAGGTAAAATTATATTGTTGGGTGTTCTGCCACAGTTTGGCATCAGCCAGGACAGAGTAGAGATCAGTATAAAAACAAAGCCACACAAGCAGTAATGAAATTCCGGCACACATTTCATATTTTGGGACAGTAATTACAAGGTAATTAAACTTACCAGTAACATCTGATCCATCTATTTAGCAAAAAAATAGATTCTGAAAGGTAACACACTCACATAGAATTCCTCTCTTAATACAAATCTAACCTTGGTTGTTGCAATTCCTCTTGTGTTACACAAAACACATTTTTTGTTTTCATTCATATTTAGAATTCTAATACAATGCAAAGGGGAGGAACAGACATCAGAGCTTCTGTGCTGCAGGCATAGAGCAAATCCCACAAATCCTTATTTTTTACAACTGCAACATCAAAGCCTAGAGCATTCAAGACCTAGTCAGAGAACTATCTGCAAAGTGTTTTTAGTAGGAATTACCTTACACGTTCTTCATATTTTGCTTATTACACAAAGAATTAGTGACAAATTCTGCAAGCAACCAAAATAATGTTCCTTCAAATCTATTTCTTGCTATGCATCCTCTTCAGAACATTGTGTAACAACAGAACATCCTGATTTGTGTAACAACAGAAAGACCTTTTTGGTATCATTCCATTTTCCAGATGACATTAAGTTCTCTGATATGAAACACAATCACTCCTCTGGTAGGAATTTTGAGGTCACCATGCAAGTCAAGCAAATGCCCTTCAGCCTCTTCCTCCTTTGTTGGTTTTGTTGGGGGTTTTTTTTGCCCATTTACAGAATCTCACTGGTGGAGAGCATGGCAAAGCAGTGATCATGAGCTCCGGCTGCATTCTTGATGTTTTCCACTGCTTAGTTCATCATAATAAAGTTAGATTTGCAATGAGCTTAAAAGGAGAGAAAAAAAAAAGACACTCTTCAGTACATTACTATGATTCTGATTTATGTATTTGTATATGGATTTCTGCATTATATAAACAATTAGGCTTTTAGGGCCTATACAGATGTTTCTAGTTTAGGTATTATGACAGACAACTTCCCTTCCTTTTCTTGCTGTAGTGATAGTTCCCAAAAAGCAGTATTTATCTTCACTTTCCTCACAACTACACACAGATCCTTGATCACAGGAAAATTGCTAAACACAGGCCCCTAAAAGGGAAGTTGTCTGTGGAAATAGCTGTCAGGCATTCCTATATTCAGCAATCTTCCTCTTAAACATTTGCCAGCTGTAAGACACAAATGGAAACAGGTGTGCAAGGAATAAATGTGACTTACCTATGAACTCCGTGACAGGATCATGTTCACCTTCTGTTTTTATAGTGCCTGCAATACTTTCATTCTCCAAGATTGGAAGAAAAAGCTGTACAAAGTCTGAGGTATATGGAGGAGCAATCACATCGAGCACCTGAAACAGCAGACAAAACCTGATGATTCTTGCACTTACAGGGGGAGGAGGGACAATATTTAATTCATATACCAGTCTTGGAAGCATACAAGTAGTTGGATGGAGAACGGGAGGTCTCAAGTGCAAGTAATTAGTTAGGTATTCTCAAGGTGCTCTGCTGAGTACCTTGGTACTTCCAAAAGTCAGCATCAGTAGGAACAAGTCACATCACTGAGACACTGCTCAGAATCTGACTTGAACTTGAAGGATTTCTGAATATCCAAAACACATGGAGCTGATCTTAAACTCGATCTCTAGACTTCAGAAAACAGTTTTTGCTGCTGACCTCTGTCACAAAGTATCTGATGAGCGAGATGTCCGTGTCCAGCTTCTCCAGGCATTTGCGGATGTAACTGACGACAGGCAGGACGTACCCTCGGCTCAGCGAGTGAACCATCCTGTCCAGGAGAGTCTTCTTCAGCTCCAGCTGATGGGGAAGAGGGAAGAGCCAACACTTTAGAACTTGCTCTCAGAGTGTGCAATTTTTATTCATTCAATATCTGCTATGCTATATTTTCAGCACTTCTAAATTAACCGTGCTGTGAGAGGAAAAGCTGTTGAACTGGGTAAGAGTGACTGATGTGAAGTAACAGAAAGCACTCTGAGTATCACCTGCTCCATCACATCCAGCTGAGAATGTTCTGTTTCAAAGAGCTTGACAAGAAGTTGCAGAACTTGGGGATGAAGCAGCTGATGGCAGGTACTGATCTGCAAACAACACAGCAAAGTGAGATCCTCAGGACTGCAATTTAAAACACAATACACAATGCAGGCAATTCTGCATTATGTTCAGTACCAGACAGAAATTAATTTAGAAAAGCATTCCATCCTTTCTATGATGCCCAAGTTTTCCTGGCATAAATGCTGACCTGACAAAATCAAATAATTTACTCTGAACAGATTCATCTCTGCATATTTACTGCCTTGCTGCAAATGACAGGCACTCCGTGTTACACAAGAACCAGAACCATTCTTGCTCTCCAGCACAGTTTTCCAGACACTCTTACCTCATCCAGCAGTGCCAGGTGAACTGGGGTGTGATCTGTCTGCAGCTGGAAGTAGCGTGGCTCTGACACTGTCCAGTCCACCCACTTCAACACACCCATAGCCACCACTGGGAACCTACAGAGAGACATCACTTTAGCACAGCAGCATGAAAAGTAAATGGAAGTTTTATTAGGAACCCCAAATAATCTGCCATCATTTTCCAGTGGCACAGAAAAGCATGTTCTGCCACCCAAGGAGGATGAGTTGGGTGTGAAAGACAGGATTTGTGAGTCATGAGAGACTCCCAGCCTCTCTGCTCACCTGATGCACTGATAGAGAGTGCTCAGTTCTGCAACCAGCTCTGATGCCCCTTTGTTCTCATTGCAGCACAGGTTGTGAACAGTCTCAATGGCTTTTGAAGTTGACTTGAGTTCATCCTTGTTGATGCTGACTCTCTTGTTCTGCAAAATTATTGCAAAGTTGGAATGCAAAAGTTGCAGATGTCTTTGGTTATTTAAGGAAAGGAGCTTAACCTGCAATAAGCCTAGGATTGCAACCTGTGTCTCAAAATTCAGACTCACATGCAAGTTTCAGAAGAATTAATTATGAGTGAGCTGGAGTACAAGGATGTTTGCTTTATTTAATTCTCAGTGCACTCAGACTTTTGTTTGATCATCAGGATCTACATTTTTTAATCACCACAGCTGAAAGCAGAAGCATTTCATATTAAAATAAGTAAACTAAGCTGAATGTTTTATTTAAAACTGATGGTTCTTGCAACCATATGGTTCACAACCATACATTTTCTTCAGCACGGGCAGGTTGCTGCAGGTAAAAAAAATAATATTCACAGAAGTAAACATTACCTTTTTCCACATCTCTACAACACTAGCTGCATATGCCAGTATGTGGATATATTTATGTTTGTGATCCTGGTTGATCTTAGCACCTGGTTTAAACAAGGACTGCATGAAGAGGTCCAGAAATGCAGGCACTCGAATCTGTGAAGAGAAAGAACATTTTATCAGAGCCTGAGACTCAGGAGAAGTGACTCAGAATGGAGTTTCTGCATTTGATATACCTTGTATAGAACAATATAAACACATTTTCCTTTAAGAGTACATTAAACAGTTTTCTGCAGATACACACTTTTAAAAGAAAAAAAGAAAAAAAAAAAGAAATCAGTTACAGACCAGATTTCTAAAGTATCAAAATCTTGCCTTTTCATACCAAAACAAGAACAATGCAGTGAGAAATGTGAAATGTATAATTCAGGCCTGCTTATAACAAACTGCTAAAGTGGGCATGGAGTCTTTTTTCCTGAATTTCTTTGTTTAAAGAATTAATTCCTTGGCATCTTAATTTCCTATGGAAACATTCTTTAGTTTAGTTATATGTAAAAACACAACTTGGAATGATTAAAAAACCCCAAGAGAAGTACCAAAGCTGATGCAAACCAGAATGCATCAGCTTCACTTTTAGACATTGCTTAAAATAACAGAGGGACAAGTGAATGCTAATTTAATTTGTGTCCATAAAACACTAAGCACAAGGCACCCCATTTCCGAGTGCTTCTGTAACAGAAAGAAGTTTCAGAGGTTACAAACAGGTGAATACTGACCAGTTCTACTGGAGGTGGGTCCATGCTTGTAAACATTTTGAAGAGGACAGTGATATCTGCTGGATTCAGAGCTCCTTTGGACAGCATTGCCCCCAGAGCCTGGCAGGCTCGGGGGTAGGAGGCTGCAGTGCCCAGTGCTAAGGTGATCTGACTGGCATCATGGCCTCTGCAGGAAGAGCAAACACACACAGTGATTTCTTTTCTTAATTCAGACATTTCAGATGAAGTCTCACTGAATCACCAGGGATATTCTATGGGATGCAATGCCTTAGCATAATTACAGAATTAGGCCTGTGTTTGCCTTGTTTATTTCCAAAATGTTAACAGAAAAATAAAAATAGATATTTCTTAATAGACAGAAACTTCAAGTCTTTGCTTTTCCAGTTTCAGGTTTCTCTGGTACAGGACACTGAACTTTTCTGCTGTTCCACAACTTAAAGACCCGCTACAAGAACTGCTCTGTTGCAACTCAAAATTCTCCTTTTGCTGGTGAAAGGTGATGAAGAACAAGCAAAAGCCAGCAGAGTTTAGAGTTTACTTTGTAAGAAAAAGGGAAAAAAAAGGCATCAGTTACAGACCATATTTCTAAAGTGTCAGAATGTGACTGGGGAGTTCCATTTCCCTGGACAGCTGCCACTCACTTCTCGTGGGCGTAGCGCTGAACCTCCTGCGCGATGCGTCGGACGGCGGAGCCGCCCTGCTCCTCCTGGGCCAGGATGGACATCATGGACTGAGCAAAGAGGTACGTGTGCTCTCCATGGCACACCATCTTCTGTGAGAGCACAGCACAAACCTCACCAGACAGCAAGAAAACACCCCAGTGTATTCTGTGATTACACTGCCCTCAGAGCAAAGGGGGGGAAAAAACACCAGAGCACAAACAACAAAGCCAAAACCCCAAAAGCCAAGAGGAAAATACAGAAAAGCACTGACACCACACAAGAAGAAATGTCTGATTGAGAAACCTCATTTCTCAAATTCCAAAACGGAGAGGAAAATCTATTCTACTTTTACGCTCAGTACTTCCTCTGCAGTATTTGAGCACCAAGAGAAGTTCAAAGCCAGCTGAACATCATCATTGTGCTGTTTCATGACACTGAAATGCTGGGTTGATTCAGATGGCAACTTTCACACTGATGTGGATGGTAAGAGAATTATTTTCATTTGCCAGGGGACTGACAATACTGATCTTTAGAACTTGCAGTACATGTGAAAGACAACAGTTCTACCCCCACCTTTTTACCATCCATTTAATAAATATAGGAAGTGTCACATAAGCAACCCAAAGAATTCTCAGTCACAGAATGACCAAAAAGCATCAGTTTCTGGGTTTTAACTCAGATATACCATAAGCTTTTGTAGGACATCAAGATTGGCTACAATCCCACAGTGATTTCTATCTCCTAACTGAAAAGCAGAACACTTCTTTTTCCACATAAAAAGGGGGGGAAAAAACCCAAACTTACAGCAAACTCAGGGAGGTTTTTCTCAAGGTTTTCTTCTCCTCCATCTAAAATTGTTGCCAGAGATGTACGCAGGACTCTGGAAAATACTTCTAGTTGCTGACATGCTGTTGAAACACTGGTTATTTCCCCTTGATAGCCAGCATCAGATATAAGCTATTAAAATAAAAACATCACAGAAATCTTGTGTTATTTGCATTTCTATTTCTGATATCCTAACAAATCTAGAAGAACACGGAGAATCTAAGTTTCACCTCTGCACACACTGATTGAAATTCACATTTATATTGTGGTTTACAGAAAAGGAAACCAATAAAGAAGTAGCAAAAATAGAGCACAGTAATAAAAAATGTAGCAGAGCACACCAAAATATAACATTCTTTTCTTATCACAGCAATATACAAAACTGACTGAGACGTTCCACTGCACCAGAAATTGAGAATTTTCAAACAGAGATCACAGGAGAGCAAACAAACAAAAAAAAAAAAAAAACAAAAAAAGAGAAAAACCCCAACAACCTCAACAAAAATTGAAAAAGCAGTACTACAAACTGGGAAATTACACTTACTCCAACCTGTAGCACAAGTCTTCCCACCAAGGTGTCCTTTTACTAACTAGTATTAGCAGAAATACATAAAAGATACAAGCAAGGCCACAACTAATAACTGATACCAGAACAATTAGCCATCTATGGATATTCTTACTCATTAGACTTAAGCACAGTACCTTCACAGTAAAATTAAGCATTAAACAATCAGGATGGGCTTCTGCCAATTTGTAAAACAGATCTCTCCACGTGGTATGTGCTATCATTTGCTCAAGCCAGGCTGGAGTCTGAAAAGAACAGAGCAACAGAGAGAAATTTAATAATGTTTTGTTGTCAAGATCATAAAAAGCAAGGCTTTTACCTCTCAGCAGTCCAGTGAGTTGTTCTACAGAGCTATATTACAAATGGGGATGCATTCCAAATTTCCCAGTTCTCTAAACCTCTGAGGACTCCAGTGAGACCAAGCTGGTTTTCTGAAACCAGTTCCTCAGCTGAAGAGCTTTGAAGATTCAATTTCCCTTTCCTTCACCACTCCATCTAGGAAGGATCCTCCGTAGGGACAGCAACAGGGATTGCATGCACACCTCTCCTTCCTCTGTAAAGATGGAATCTGCTTTCCGAGGGTCAAAGTGCTTGATCAGTAAGCTCTTCAAGTGGTTCTCCACAGTCTCCTGAACTTGCATGGGCTCAACACCTGCCCAGAAGGAACAAAACATTTGGCAAATGCAATACGGTCCAGTGGAACACAGCAGCAGCATCCCACATTTTCCAATGAGAACAGAAACTACTTCAAAATTTATCAGCACAGAGAAGATGAGAGGAGAGCCATCAGTTCTACTACTGAGCCACACTCATACAGATTTACAGATTTTCCACCTCTTTTTCCTAAATGCTGAACTGTTTAAGACCCCAGGCAGGTCACAACCTTCCTCTTTCTCTCCTCATCAGACACACAAAAAGCAATGCCAGTCATCCCCAGAACTGTTACTGGTGTGACAGCAAAATGCAGGGGTGTCTTAACCAAAAAAGGGATCACCAGGGCTGGGGCACAAAGCCACGTTACTACACACTAAAATTCATCCTTTTAAATATTGGTTATCAGAAGCTTTGGTAGTATTCTAAAAAATAACACACAAATAGCAATGAGTAGTTCTACATTTCTGAAATCAGAGTACAACCATTCTGGTAATGTAATAACGATTACATAATTAATTCCATTACAGGACAGAAATACTTCTTATAGTGTCTACATAACAGCACCCTTGCCCTTTGAATAAATTTAAAAAGAAGCTATAATTTATGCAGTTGTTTCAATTATAAAACCTTTTATAACATAGCTTGTTGGCCTTTCATCAACATATTGCTTCATTATTCTCCAAGTGGAATAAACCTATTATTATAAAGGATTTAGCCATATACAGGATGACGGCTGTATAACAATCCACTTCCTGTGGCTGATCGAATTTGCCAGACTTTCAGATATTTCTGACAGAACATAGACCCAAAATACTCTGTATCTTGTGTCATACCTGTCTGAATGAGCCACTCTGCCAGCAAATTGACAGTCTGTGCCACTGCAGTGTAGTTTTCAGAGAGAAGCTGAATAACATTCTCTGGAGACCCTCCTGCTTGGAAATATCTGATAAAAGGATTACAAAAGAACTATTTGAGTAATATTAAACCCAAAAATCAATAGAAGTGTGAATTTAAATGGAAAATTTATAGATTTGCATATGTTTCTATACCAAGTGACACCTATAACACACATCAGGTCACGCTCACCTCTTTAACGTGTTAAATATAGACGGCTCCATTATATAATCAGGCGTTGAAAATTTCTTCAGGCACTCCTGCTGGACTTCGGCATCATCTTCTCCCTCCCCATCCTCATCATCTTGCTGTTCACAAGCACAGTCAGGTCAGCCTCCCTGTCCCGTCTCCCCCCACACTCCCATTTCAGGCTCTTTTTGCCCACAGCGGCACCGCAAGCGACCTGCACCCCGACAGACAGCGATTAATATCGGAGAAGGCACAAAAACCCGCCCCGCTCTACCCCCGGGCCGGCCGCGGCCCTCACAGCCCCGGCGCCATCGCCTCAGCCCGCGGGGCCCGGGGCGCTCCGGCCCCGGGCGATGCTCGGAGCCCATGGCCGGGCTGGCTCCGGGACACGCCGGGCCCGCGAGCATCCCCGCCCCGCTCACCGCCGCCCCGTCCGCCTCGCCGCCCCACTCGGCCGCGCCGCCCTCCAAGTACTCGGCGTCCTCCATGGCGGCCGCGCCGCGCGGCCGGAACGGGCGGGGCGGGAGCGGCATGGCGGCGGGGCGGGGGGAGCGAGCCCGGCATGGCGGCGGGGCGGGAGCGAGCCCGGCATGGCGGGGCGGGGGGAGCCCGGCATGGCGGAGGGGCGGGAGCGGCATGGCGGCGGGGCGGGAGCGGGATGGCGGGGCGGGAGCGAGCCCGGCATGGCGGGGCGGGGGGAGCCCGGCATGGCGGGGCGGGGGGAGCCCGGCATGGCGGCGGGGGTGAGCCCGGCATGGCGGCGGGCGCGGCCCCGCTCTCTGAGGGGAGGCGGCCCCGCGGTGTGAGGGGCGGCGGGCAGCGGGCGCGCGGCCTCAGCGGGGAGAGGGGCCCGTGGAAATGTGAAGTTAAACTGCCCCGCGAAGCCTCCCAGGGCAGCAAAAATCGGACGGGAATTGCAAGGGAAGAGGGGGAAAAAAGGGATGCGTTGTGCCAAGGGGTGTGTTCTCTGAGGGATGTGTTCTAAAAGGGATGTGTTCTCTGAGGGATGTGTTCTCTGAGGGATGTGTTCTCTAAGGGTTGTGTTCTCCAAAGGTTGTGTTCTCCAAGGGATGTGTTCTCTGAGGGGTGTGTTCTCCAAAGGAGGTGTTCTCTAAGGGATGTGTTCACTAAGGGATGCATTCTCTAAGGGATGTGTTCTCCAAAGGAGGTGTTCTCCAAGGGTTGTGTTCTCTGAGGGATGTGTTCTCTGAGGGATGTGTTCTCTAAGGGTTGTGTTCTCCAAAGGAGGTGTTCTCTAAGGGATGTGTTCTCTAAGGGTTGTGTTCTCCAAAGGTTGTATTCTCCAAAGGAGGTGTTCTCTGAGGGATGTGTTCTCTGAGGGATGTGTTCACTAAGGATTGTGTTCTCCAAGGGATGTGTTCTCCAAAGGATGTGTTCCCCAAGGG
>QUSF01000058.1:15014-60262 GCA_003676055.1 Chloebia gouldiae
TGTGTTCTCCAAGGGATGTGTTCTCCAAGGGATGTGTTCTCCAAGGGTTGTGCTCTCCAAGGGATGTGTTCTCCAAGGGTTGTGTTCTCTTCAGATGGATAAGAGTTTCACTGGGAGAAAGGGGAGGGTAAGGGTGCGTTCTGGGATTTGGAGGCCACACAGGAGTTTTGCTGATTAGTTATTTAAAAGGTCCTTTATTCTGTTTCTAACTGAAAAATAAAAAAAAAAAAGAAATGACATGGCCTTCCATGCGTTGCTTAGTAAAAAAAGCCAAAAACCCCCTGCTCAGAAATAAGTTATAGCATCTCCAACAGACAAAATCCTTGTTCAGATGTGGTTTCTGTGCTAATGAAGGGATTTGCTGCACTCCAAAGCTCAATACACAGAATGTACCGCAGCACCTGAGCGGCAGCACAGCAGAGTTGTGCTGTCCTGTGCTGCCCTACAGTGGTGAAACAGCTTTTCCTGGAACACTGCTCCGAGTCGGGAGAGGCCGGGATAATGTTCTTTTTGCTCTGCCAGCAGAAAGGAGAAGAGGCTTTTTTGGGATAAACCACACGGATTGAAGCAGAGCCACAAGGGACAGGTTTTCCACGTTTTCCACTGCAGGCAGGGGGACAGTGAGGGCATCCCGGTGCCTGTGGTCGTTTTTTATGAGGGACGAACTGGGAGTGAAGTGACAAGCTGAGGCTGGGAGCCAATGGAAATATCCTTGAGAAAAAGTTTTTGGCTCATCTCCATTTGGTTAGCAGGCAATTTCCATCTCACAGATGTGAGAAATAATAATGAACGTGGAACAGACAGAGTGATTAACCAGTCAGAGCTTCCTAAGAAAGTACCAGCTCTAAATGTAATCCATCTCAAACCAAGAAAGAAAAGTACTGAGAGTCTCATAAGAAATATCTCTACACCTCCTGTATCAGCTGTTGGGTGTAAGACAAGTTCTTTGGAGGTGATTTCAGAGTAACTATTATAATAACTTAACAGAAGGTTCAGAAAAACTTCAAATTGGAGAAAAAGCAAGTCCGGGACTTAACATTCCAATGAAACTGAATGGGAAAACCACAAGTCTGAGACTTCATGAGGCTCAGGAGGAGATCCTGGTTCTTTACAGAAAGTTAACACACTTTGCATGACAATTTTTGTATAGGTAGGAGAATCTTCCTTCCCACAACCAAAATTTGCTGTGCATCTCCTGGGTAGGACATTGGGATCTGGAGCCTGGAGACTTTCAATGTGCCAGAGCTCATGGCCTGAAGCACTCCTAGCCTCAGTAAAGCATTTTCAGAGAAGGTAAAAGTTTTGTTTGGTGACAACAGTTGGACTTGTGGGACTTCAGTGGTAATTATGCTACGAAACTTCCTGCTTAACTGAGTAGAAAATGGGAACAGTCCCCAGCACCAACTGCCATTAAGAGACAGTTAAGATATTTATGATAAAATTTCAGTGCCTGAATCTTAAAACTAGAAGTTTTCCATCTTTATATATTTATATCTCTTTATTTTGATTGCAGTAACAGAAAAAGGTGTTTGTTTTTTTTTTTTTTAATATATAAAGAATTAACAATACTCAAAGCATTTACTTTCAGCTTCCCTTGAGAAGGAAACTAGAGATCTGTAACAGCCAGACATTTGCTGAATAGCCCTTTGCAGAATTGCAATATCCAAGCTCGCCTCACTTCAGGTCAATAAACAAGAGGTAAAGTCAGATTAAACCAAACACTTTCAAGGTATCACTTAAAATGAGATGAAATATTAAATGTACCAGAAATTCATGTTGCTAACTAAACCTTTACAATTTTGAATGAAAACAATGTTGGTTGTCTCTTGAGTTTAACTGCATTCCCCCATATGGATTTGTGTTTTACAAAGTATCAGTGAAATGTTAATGACTAAAAGCACTTAGATTTACCTGAATGTCCCTGAAAGGATTTATTATGCAGCAAATCAATACAACAAATTTTCCCCTAAATGCATATTTGATTACATTTTATGTGTGAAATATTCTTGAGTGACAATTTCTATCTAATGAGATTTTGATGAAGCAGAGAGTAAATTCTGAGATAAAGTTTGAGACAGAGAGAAAATTTGGAGCCCAATAAATATCCAATGAAAGTCAGCTTTGGTCTCTGCTGCATGATTTGAGGAAGCAGTAAAGGCATTCTGGAAAGTGAAAGTCTGTGAAGAAAAGCCAGATGTACAGGAACATGTAAAATTACATTAGTTTTTCTTTTTGTACCTTTTTTTTTGGTTGTTATTGAACAGAAAAATAAACAAAGTATCCAACGCTCAAGTTCCAATTCCAACTGTTAAAATTTGTTTGATTTTTCACCAGATTATTTAACAACTGTATTCCAGGATTTGCTGCCTAAAGGGCTGAATGCAATACAGCTGATGGAATCATCCAACTTCATTTGGTTCCTTCCTAAAATATAGAAGAAAAATCCCAAACAGAAGAGCCAACTTCCAACAAAACTGTTTGCCTTTTATTCATGTTTTTTAAAAATATCCACCCTGGCAGTCTCTGTCATTCCCTCTTCTCCTTGCCCTCTACAAATTCTTTTAGCATAAATTTGTATTTTTGTAATCGTTAGCCCTTTACAAAGCAGCCAATACATTCAACTAGAGTTAAGGTAATAACTTTCCAATGGAGTAGGAAATTACAGCAGCATCATTAGGCAAATGAGTTTTGGCTAAAGAGTTCTTCCTTCTCAAGCAGAGCCTCAAGACGAAGCATTTCTGTTTGTACCTCAAGTACTGGTAACAGTTATTCCAGACATTGAACACAGACACTTCACCACATAACCAAGAATATTCTGAAACAAAACAAGCTGGTTTGGAGGTTGCTGATGTGTTGTCATTCTAGTGTACCTCGAATGTCATCTTAAAAGTTGGAACTGTATTTGAGCCTCCCAAGGCCCCAAGTGCTTCTCAAGATGAGCCTGTGGTGGAAACAATTTCTTGCTTTAAAGCAAGTTGCAGTTGATTTTCAGCTGATCATTAAACTGACCTTTCACAAAACTATCTCTGAGATTCTTTTTTTCCCAGTTCCTTAACTGGATAACCCTTGCCTTTTGGGATTGATTCATTCTCTGACCTTGGAAATTTGTATGAGGATCCCAGACTGGGTCACTCACCTGGGCAATGAAGAATTTTCCCCCTAAATCTCTTTTTCAGTATCCAAGGTGATGGAATTTGAACTTTGAAGTTGTCTCCTTGCTTTCTTTCATAACTGCTCTATTCTCTTATCAACCACACCATTACAAGAGTGAGGGGGCTGAGGACAGGAGAAGGCAGCTGAACCCAGAGGCAGCAGGGTTTGGGTCATGCTGCAGGACAGAGCTGTTAAGTTTCCCAGTTTTAAATCACAAACAGGTTCACAAAAGCTGCTGCTCGTGGCTGCTCTGGGCTTCCAGACTGCCTTACCCAGACAAACCCAGCAGAGCTTTGCCATGTGAGAAACAGAACTCAGGGTTAGCACCAAAACTGTCACAATCCATTACTTCATTTTGTATTTGCCTTCAAACAGCAAGAGAACAACGATTAAAACTACTGAGATATTCATCAGCCCTCACACCCCCCTCAGGACACATCTCCACGGCTCCACCTCAGCACCAGTCTGAAACATTTCTCATTAATACTTTGAGTTCTTCCACAGGATTTAGTTCTATTACCCAATCCCTAATTTGTTTTTTTGTGGAAGTTCTGATCCTGCCAACAACAAACTGAAAATGTAGCAAAAAAAAAAAAAAAAAGAACTGGAATGTGCCCCCCTGATGTGGCAATTCCTAACCCTGATGCAGCTGCTCCTCCCTCTGCCAGCACTCTGGCATTTCAGTTGCAAGAATGATACAGTTCCAAAGTCACATCAAATACCAGAAAACTACAGACAGAAACAATGTACTTCACTATTAATAAGTCACATAAAATTCACAGCCTAAAACAACAGTTTGCATGACAGAACAATAGAACTGAGAGAATTCCCAACATTACTACCTCTATCCTAGGCCTATCATTCTCCAAACTTGCGTAGTAGTAAATTAAAAAAATTAATTAGCCAACTCATTCAATGAAATGACTGGATAAATTAAAGTGAAGAGATAAATTCACATTTTAATTTTGAATTTACTTACATTTGTCTGCTGGTACCCCAGCATTAAAAAGCATGTTACACAAAAATCCTGTCACCATCTTCTCCCTCAAAAATTTATCCTCCATATCTGGGACAATATTCAAAGGTTTTATTTTGTTCTGTCATTCAATAATTTTGAATCAGACTTCCTAAGTGAAAAACAAAATTAGGAAAATCTCTAAGCATTTTTTGGTGGATTTTTAATTATGTATTACATATTTGGTCAGTTATCCATGTTACAGAGGTATCAATGCTATTGTTACCCTGGGGAATTCCCTGTTTTCCAAGGGACCAGACAGTCAGACAAATTTATAGGACACAGAAGTCAGACAAAAACCTCCACCTTATTATTTTTAATGCAGTGAGAGATCTTATCTGCCTTCCCATCTCCTCCCATGTTGCTTTTCCAGGTCGGATTTGTGCTTTATACTGCACCCATTTTGCTCAGCTCAGTACACTGAAAGTAACCAGGATAAAAAGAAGTCTGAGCTCTTAATGAGTATCAGGGATCAAATCAATTAATTCCAAAGCCAGTATTTCTGGCTTCAAATTTAGCAGTCTGTGCACTACAGCAAAATTCTGAAGTAGTTTTACCTACCCTGACACGCATCCACTCACAGGACTGAGTATAACCCAGATTAAAATAGGCTCACTCTTGGAATTTGTCCTGTCAGTCGCCAGAGGGACTTCTCAGTGTCAGGCTTTCATCAGAAGAACTTCAGCAATCCCCTTTGTAGTTTATTTTATTTACAAAGACGCTTCAAAGTTTGTCATAGAACAGGAAGATTTCTTTCCCAGATGAATTTTCAGAGATAGCAAGCTGAGGAAGAAGGGCACATTTTGGTTTTAGACTGCAAACAGATGTTTGCTTATAGATATTTTTACTGTTACACAAACCCAACATATAGTTTTAGAGATGAGGACCTGCTCCTGTGTGAGATTTCCACTGACAGTAATCTATGGCCCCAATCCTGCTGATTAAAGTTAGTAGGAATTTTAACATCTGCTTCCATGGAAGAGGTCTTAGGAGTGCCAGCACTGTTAGGAATACACACAGCACATCAGGTACAGTTGGGGACAGATCTCTTCCACAGTGAGTCACATCATTTTATAACTTAGAACAACTTTATCACTCTTAAGACATTTGTATAGCACCAATCACCAAGAGCATTGTCACTAAGGCACTGGACTGGTACTCAGCTGTCACGGGCTCTGCCTCCAGGTCTAGGGTCAATCTTCTATGTTTATGTCTTTTGTTTTTACTGGCACATAACTTTTGACATTGGAAAATACGATAAATAAAACAAAACATCCTCCATCATTTACAGGAACAACACACCACAACAAATTACAAGGTGCTCAGGTTCTGAAGCCATGAACATTAATAAATCTGTGCATAGATTTACTAGCAGGAGGAAATTACCCTGCAGGTATCAATTCTGTGCAGCACAGTGGAGCAGTGTTACCTTCCCTTCCTCTGGAGTTGGGATATGCCCTCGGTTAAATCCTGCCCTGATGCCACGAATCAGAAGAGTTTTTAGATAAATGAAGAAAAGCCCTCAAGGACTCCTGCCTATGACAGCTGATCCAGGATGCCTTCCTAGGCTTTTGCATCAAAGTCTGCTCCTATCAACTTGCAGAGCTCCAGTTTCAGCCTCTGAGAGCAGTTTTTGAAGCTTTCAGAGGCAGCTGAATCCTTTTTTAGTCTGTAGTGGATTTATCTCTCCACATTATTAAAAAAGAAAAAAAATCTTTAGGAGTTATCCCTACTCTGCTGCACCACACTGAATGTGTGCTCTGATGCACAAATTACTAAAAGCTCTTGGGTTGAAATAAGTTACTGCAAATGCACAGTAGCTGATTTTGAAACCACAACATTTCTACAATTTATTATTATTTTTACAAAATACCCAAGTGATCAGACCATATTGTAGGTTACTGGCTTGCCGAAGGTTGTTTTAAAATCAAAACCATTTCTGAGTTACAGAAGTGCCAAAAACAATCTTGAACCAGGTTTGTTTGTTGTTTTTTGTTGTTTTCTTTTTAAACCAACCCCCATCCAACAAAACAGTTGTATAACTTAAAACAGAAACAAGAGTTTGTGTTGGAAACTGTTGAAAAACCAACCCACCAAAATCACGCTTGAGCAGAAGCCTTGTATGGCAAAGATTCAGCTTAGGGCAGTTTAGTGCCAACCCTCCATAGGTTTACAATGGAAATACTGACACAACCTCAACTACAGTGATGCAAATGTGCCCTAAAAACACTGTATTTGCTTTTATTAATAAAAGTGGTAGTGTTTACATTTGCAGGTATCTTACACTTCAGCATCACGATGAATACTGAGTAGAATGAGTTAAGTTTTGGCTGTAAGGTCAGAAGTTTCCAAACAGATGAATGAGACAGAAGTGACAGTCTTCAATCATGAAAACAAGAAGTTCAAATAAATAAATAAAACAAAACTAAGAAATATGGGTAAGCTTTAGGTTGGAATGGTTCAATTAACTGCAAATTATGGCCACTAAATTAGAGACAGAAGAAAACATAGTTACTTATTAAATAGCAAGCATTAAAGCTTTATGGTTTTGTATTAAAAAAAAAAAAAAAAAAGGAAAAAGAAAGCTGTTAAAAATAAGACTTGCATTTACCAGGCCACCAAACTGCATGGACTAATAGAGACTAACAAAGGCAATACTGAGACATTAAGACACACACACGCTCTGTACTTGTGCAACTCAACCATATTCAAAACAATTGCCTTTTTCCTCACATAAGAAAAAAAAAAAGCATCCCCTAAACATATCTGTTCATATAAAGCTTTAGGTTTCTTAAACTGTTGCTGTCTTATATAGCTCATTGTTATTATGTGTCCTCCTCATCAGAGGAAAAAAGCTTATTTTGTTAATTTTTTTAATGGAGGTGCTTTGTTTCTCTCAGACAAGAGATTACATTCCTCACACCACTACAGGTTTTCTCCATTTATAAATTTGGTGTTCACACCAACTCCTCCTAGGCTTAAAAAGATAAGGGTTGGCACTAAAATAAAGATTTTGGCTCCTGTAACTAAAATTAAGGCTCACAATGAATTTCCTTTCCACTACATGTGTCCCATTTTTACCTAGTGGAAACGCCAGCCCTTCACCTACAGGCACTGGATACATTCTGAATTGGAGGGGCCTCTTTTCAGTCATGTTTTCTACAGTCCTACAAAGTTGAGGTGGCAGCTGTCTAAACCTGTGAACAGGAAAGATCATTGTGGAAAGGTGAGTAACAACTGCAGGTAAAATTTTTCAACTATTCTGTGTTTCTGGAAGTAATTCTGAATTGAGATGGGACAGTAACTCCCTCACATCCCTGCTCTCCAGTGAAAATGGACTGTGTGATTCATTTTAAGACTTTAGCCACAAAAGCAAATGAAAAGTCACAATTCTGAACAGTTGCATTTCTTAATATTGAAAAGGCATCCGATACCTGAAGCAAATCTAGCTGCACAGACATCACTGACCACGCCCTCACTTGAATTTAAACTGGATCTCTTCCCAAACAAAGAAAGCCAACAGGATCTCTTGGGTGGAGGGAAGCTAGTGTGAAAGGCAAAGAGGCAAGAATTTTGGTGTTTGTTTTTGTTTCTTTTCCTTTTAAAGTCACTGCAGTTAAGATCCAGATCAGTTTAGGGGTGTAAATGAAGGGGGAACAGGGGTGTTTGAGTAATATAGGCTAACACTGTTCTAGATGTGTTATTACAGCTGTAATTTCTGACTCTGTACAAATTGTACACGTAGGTTTAGACACATGAAAAAGTAACACACTCACAGAGACATAAAACACCTAGGTATAAAATATAAAGCAGTGTAGTAGTTACTAAAATTACATGCTCTCTTATTGCTACAGTGATTTTTGCTCTTTTTTCTTTTTACTGTACCACATGTTGTTCTAAGCATATAATTTGCATAAATTATTCAAGTTTAAGAAAAAATCCACACATCTTCACTTTTAAGCTACTTATATAGTTAATATAAAACAAAAAAAAAAGGTTCTAAAGTATCTCTTTATTAAAAGAGAAATAAAAATGTCGTTTGAAACTGGAATTCAGTGGCCAAATCCAAGGGCAGTGCACACCTTGTCATTCTGGTAGTCGTTGCCCACGCAGCGCAAGCCGAGGTTGGTGGGTATTTGGCCCAGTCTAGAGATGGTCACCAGACCTGCAATGATGCCCTACGTGTCTGTTATTGTTCTGGTTTTTTTTTTTGGTTTTTTTTTTTTTTTGTCTTTAGCAAAAAAAAAAAGGACTATGAATGACCAAAGACTAACATTTATAATTTGTAGCAAAATTTGGTTTTATGTAGAAACAAGCCATGTTTTGCATTTGGATAGAGATTTAAATGAATTAAAGCTAAAAATTAAAAAGCACGATGCTGCAACATCTGGTCACTTGTTGAAGACCTCACTTTTAAAGTGGTTAAGTTTGCACAATTTGTACTTTTTTCTTTTTTTTTTCCTTTTTTTTCCTTTTTTTTTTTTTTACTAAACAGTATTTTTCCTTCTTTTATAAACCAGAAAAACTAAACTACAGATAAATTTTCCCTACCTTGAGCTAATGCTGCAGATAGGGTTGACAAAGCTGTACAGCGCAATCAAACATACTTACATCTTAGCTCATTGTACAGGTACAGCCATAATCAAGGCACAAAGATCTTCTACAAGTTATTTTCAATAAAGTTGTACAAAATAATACATTTTACAGTCTGTACAAGAATAATAATCCAGCAGTAAAATAAAAAATGAGGGAAGGGAAGAAGAAAAAGAAGGGAAAGACTGTGAGGACTACAGTCTAGATAATGATTTTTAGAGCAGACGGGATCATCAGTGGACAAACTGAAAACAGTGTGTGGTTAACTCTTTCTGCAATCACAGGCCATACGCAGTTCAATTCATAAATGTCCATGGTTGTCTTTAGACCACCAAGACTGGTTTTAAAAATACCCTTCTGAAAGGTAGCAGTTGGTTTTTGCACTGTCTAGGTCTGTTGGAGAATTGTCAGTATTTCCGCCCAAAGCCACATTACAGTCAGAGAACCAAACTCAAGGGTCTGTCTTCAAACTTGGTCTGTGACTTGGCACCTTCGTTACTCTGATGCAGTGAGTGATACAAAGTGGAGATCACGGGGTATAGGATTATGCCCACAGCAGTGCTAAATTACCTAAAGTTTTCTCTCCCCCAATTTTTGTTTCAACGTTTTAATTTTTTCATCCCCAATTCTTTCAGGTGCTCCACATTCAAGGCTTTTAGTTAATTAGGTTTTATTTGTTTTTGTTTGTTTGGTTTGTTTTCTCTCTCTCTCTCTCTTTTTTGTTAATAACAGTGTTAGGGAATCCTCATGGAAATGGCCTTTTAAGTGTTAGGGGCCATCTCAAACTGTCCGAGGGGTACAGAAGCAAGCTTAGAAGTGCTGCTATTGTCCAGCAAGGAGAAAAAGTTGAGGGGTGCAAATCAATGGGAGATTCAAACAGTTCTCTTCCACCCTATGTGGGCAAGGGTGTTTTTTTTCTTTTTTTTTTTTTTTAATAAGGAATAAGGAGTCCAAAACACAGAAAAAAGTGCTCTCCATCACAACAACTCGTATTGGCGAAGGTGCATGCGCTGAATAATGTCCCGACAGTCATTGAAAACCCTCCGGATGTTCTCTGTGTCCACGGCACACGTGAAGTGAGGGTAGCAGTAGTGCCTTCCATCTCCACTTGCTGTGCTGATTCTCTGTGCAGAGCAAGAGACACACACTGGGTTAAAATGGAAATCCCCACTGGGGGAACCCCAACCCGTCCCCAAAGCTGAAGGTGAGGTGTGCATGTGTGAGCTGTGCCTTCAAAAAGTGCAGCTGAGTGGCAAAATGCCCACAGAGTTTTCACCTGAAACGTGACATTCAAAATGATCAGAATTATATGGTGAGGTGGTCACTGCAAGCTGGGGAATTTCAGAGAGAAATGAGAACTCAGGAAAATGCCATTATTTATACGCAGCTTTGGTGGATTTAGCAACACAACTCCCAGTCCATTTGACCATGAAAAAAGCAGGATTTTGCCTCCCTGGATAAAGCTTTTATCCCTGCTTTACAGAAAGCCTCCCTCAACTTTTTGTTTTACTCCATTTTAAAATGAGTCCACACTTTGATTGCCAGGCTCACCATTACAAATAATTGTAGCAATATTTTTAAAAAAATAAATCTGTCCATTATAACTTCAGCTGACCAGTAATGGGAAAGACATTACAAAAAGGACATTAATATCTGACAAATGAGGCATCTCTTGATTAGTCTCTATCTTTAGAAATAATGCATGGAATAAAAATCTGGCCCCATTAATAACAGCAGGACTTCAATCACCATTCTATTTGGGGTTTCTTAATTCTCACCAATTATTTTACTATTTAATTATGTACAAATATCCAAGAAGCAGCTAAGAAACAGTAGTAAAGCTCATAAATAGTGGTTGATGCAGTGCAAATGTTAAATACAAACAACACAAGAAGTGACAGCACTTTGCAATAGCAGAAGGTGAGCAAGAGCTTGGGTTTGAGAAGAATCACAGAAGAAATAGACAAAGAAAGGAAATACTTACAAGAAACTCGTCTCTAATAAAATACTTGGCCCTTGTAACTCTGGGATCCTCACCAGGCTCTGGTGTTGCTAATTAATAATAAAATAAGCATCTTATTAAAACAGGTGTTTTCTCATCATAGCACCTAAAAATCTCAACTTGTTCTGTTTTCTGCTAACATATGACAGAAAAACACTTGGCAAAACTGACTGTGAGACAAGACAAACCATAACATTATTTAAACCAGCAGGATTTCAGGAGAATAAGGGACTATTACAATGGCCACAGTACCAGGCACTTGGCAGGTAAGAGAAATGTCCACAGGCAGCATTAGGGGGAGTCCCAAGGACACATTTGTGACAAAATGTCAGACTGCGATCTACACCAAAGTAAAAGGATTTTGTCACAATGAAATTTTTAATGCATTAAATGTTTAATAGGCAGGAATCTCTCATTATTAATACCTGAAATGAAACATTACAATTTGGCTAAAAGACATTGATGATTACATCTACTTAAGAGTTTTCAAGTCTTAGCTGAAGCTACCAAAACCATCACAGATGTGATTAACAAGGAAACGAAAAATTGCAAACAAAACTTAAAAATCTTACCATCATCTGGTGTAGTGTAGCGAGCAAATTCTGGAAAGTAGTCTTCAATTTTAGATTTCCCTGCCAAAACTTTCTCTGCTAGCAAATCTTGTTTATTCAGGAAAAGGATTACTGAAATGGTCCGTAGCCACCTGAGGAAAAGGGAAACCAAACACTGTTAGGAGGCACAGCCCTGATCACAGAAAAACTTAAAGTAAATCACACAGCCTATCTGGGGACAAGGTCCTGTGACACACTGGAATGTTTGGAAAGGTTCCCTTTATACCTGAATCCCAATGGTGTAATTGCAGGTGTGCACACCCTGAGGGTGCTCCCCACTTTGTGCTGTTAATCCCAACCCATCCCAGGGGAACATTTCCACCTCCCAGAGCACTGCTCCATCACTACTTTAATTACTTCATATGGCAACCACCAATTAGTAGCTGTGCCGAGCTGTTTGCAATGATCTGAGTGTAATAAATGTCAGAGGTGGGAGGCTGTGACCAAAGAACCAGCCCAGACTGTGCCAGGAAATGTGAATAACAGAGCCCCCTGTGCTGTTAACCCTGGTGGGCAGCCAAGCACCACACAGCTCCTCGCTCACCTTCCTCCTCAGGGGGTGGAGGAAGAGGAAAGGGAGAATGAAAGCAAAAAAATCTGGGGGTCAAGATAAAAATATAAATGGTGACTGTTTCATTAGAGAAGGATAAGTAGAAGTGGGAAGACAAAACAAGTGATGCAAAGGCAATCACTCACCACCTCCTGTGGGCAGACCAACATCCAGCAAGCTGGGTAACCTCCCAAAATCCCCTTTTCCCCCTTACTGCAGAGAATGATGTTACGTGGCATGGAGCACACCTCTGGCCAGCTTGGATCTGCCCACCTGTGTCCCTCCCAACAGCCCTGAGGATTCACTGCAGGAACAGAGTGAGGAACAGAGAGGGCTCTGCACACACTGCTCAGCAGCATGAGTGTGTTATCAGCATTGTTTTAGGCAAAACCCAAACCACAGCATTCTATGAGCTGTTATGGAGAACTTTGTCCCAGCCAGACCCCTTCAGGAGTGCAGTGTGAGGCAGGATCAGCAATCTCAGTGAGAAGAGCCTTTCACAGACCTGTTGTTCCAGATACTCTTGAAGAGGTTTAGTGCTTCCTGCAGCCGGTTGGTCTGATTGTCCTCTCGTATCACCATGTTGTAGCTACTGCTCGCCACCACAAATATGATAGCAGTCACATCTAAACCAAGAAATACCCTTTAGTTAATGCCAAGCTTCAGAAGAAATATCCAGGAATCATGAAGTACAGTAAGAGGCTGCCAGATTTTCAGCTCCCTGCAGAGAACAGGCTGGGATGCTGTTGCTGACAGCTTTTTAAGTACCAGGAATCAAAAAAGAAAGTGAAGAAACCATGAGAGACAGGCAAGGCAGGCCCCAGAACAGAATGTGACAGAATGACAGAAAATGTAGGAAAGAAAGGAACTGGACCGAGAGAGAGAGATTGAAAAAAGCCAAGAGGAGAATTTAAAATGTGTAAAGAAAATTGGAAACAACAATGAGCTATCAGGAAAGGACAGGGAGGTCCTTGGGGGAAATCCTCAGGACAAACAGCACTTTTGATTTGTGTAAAGAGTACTAACAACAGCAGCAGACTGCAGTGAATTCATGGGAGGTTGCAGTGGTCCCCCTGTAGTGAGTTTTAGTGCTTAGAGCCCCATCTCTTCCCTGGGAGGCATTCCCAGGATCACAGGATCAGGATCCCTGTGCTGCTCCAGTCCCTCACTCTGACTGCCAGGCTCATCCACCTCGGGCACAGCAGCAGAACAGATGAGTCAGACCATGAGGTAACAGGAAGAGGAAGGAGCAGAGGTAAAACCCAAACAAATCTGTCACTAACAGCACAGAAAAAAATACTGCCCAGTCCTTCCACACACAAAGACAGTGTCCAGGTGATTTTGTGACAGGAACTGTAGCAATGTACCATGAATTCCAAGTTGCATTCTGCTTTATTTGTTCTCTAGGATCTCACTGTAACTTTTCTAAAAAAAAAGGTGGACTTTTTTGTGCAACTTCATTGCTATTTTGTCCAAACAACAAAGAAGAGAAAATATTTTCACTAAGTCTAGGTTTACGAAAACCTGAATGGAAAAAGGTTTCTCATCTAAGCAGATACAGAGTAAAACAAAGAGCTGCAGTGAAGGTGCCTGTCACACTTCAGGACAGACACAATCTGCCTAAGTGCAGTAATTAAACCTGACCTGAACTCATGGGGACACTGGTGTTAAGAGACTCCAGCTCTCACCACATGTGTCTAACCAGAACCAGACAGATGCTCCCTACAACCTCATTCTGCATTACTGGGCCAGTGCTGATTCAGAAAGAAGCACCACAACAGAGCCAAGTGGCTGCAATTTTACACAAAAATGTGATAATCTGATTTTATGCATGTAATAATTACCCTGTATTTTGTATTTTGCACAGGCACGTCTGTATGTAAACCTGCATGTGGAGGACAGAACATGGCTTGGAGTTTGCACTCTCACAGCTGGCAAATAATGCACAAAGCCACCTCAAAAAATATTGGATTAACTGAAGAGAAGGAATCCAAAGAAATGGACAAGCTGAAGTTATCAAATTCCTCTCCACCTGCATTCTCCTTGAAGATGGAGCTTACATGTCAAGAAAAAATTCCATCCTGTATGACTGTTAGATAACTCCTTATTAAGCTACATGGAAAGATGATGAAGTTCTCACACAGTTGAAAAAATGAAGATTAGGCACTACAATTCTGCAGAGAACTATTTTATAAAGCCACCAGAAATTCTAATCCTACCATTAAAACACTGGATCCATTTTCGGCGTTCATCTCGTTGCCCTCCAACATCAAACATACTAAAAAAAAAAATTAAATCAGTTAGAATAATTTTGTGCTGGGTTTTTTGTTTGTGTCTGCATGCAAACAGAAAAGGGAAGAAACTTCAGGACTTCTGTGTTACAGAAATTAAAGGGAATCTTGTATTACAAGAACCTGGATAAATAAGCAGTCCATGAACACATGCATGCAGAGGAAATAGATTTAAAAGATTTTGTTCTTTGTGATTTAAAATAAAGTACACCAATTTGCATTTCATTTTCAAGCCAGATTACTAAATTAAAAAATAATAAAATACTTCCTTTCTATTAAACACTGGTACTTGAGAAATACAGTAGGCCCAATGAATATATGGTAGGCGTCCCAGTTTACCTTGGTATTTGTCTGTGTTGTATTAAAAAAATGTAAAAACATAAAAAGAAAAACAAAAACATAAAAAAGAAAAGAATTATACTTACTGAAAATTTACTTTATCCACCTGAAACTTGGTTTCAAAAATTCCTGATGTCAAAACTCTGCATCTGAGGAGATCCTAAAGCATAAAGGGAATGTACTGATTCAACACAGATACTTGCTGCATTTCCATATATCCAGCAATGGAAATAAACCCCTTTTTTTCATGCTGTACTACAACACCAAGCACTGGAATGTTCAGTGCCACAGAAGCATGATGGAACTCTTCTAAGGGATATAACCTTGTACATAATTTATGTGTATAAACATAATCCAAAGGATAAAGCCACTTTTATTGGAAATACTAAAATGTACAATGCATGGCAATACCTGAAATGGCAATTACAAAATGAATGAATTATCCCCAAAGATGAAGGGGGCAGATAAATTGTGTAATTTCCTCACAAATCTCCACGTACCTGGTCAGATGGGGTGTACTCGTTCTGTTTGACTATGTCAATCTTGTCTAGAAAACTGGGGAGAGGAAAAGAAAAAAGAGAAACTCATTACTCTCAAATCAGACAAACTTTCTGATGCTTTAGTAACTGACAGTACCCAGGTAAATTCTGGTGCATTTTAATGCCCCGAGGCTCACAAAAAGATGAAAAATCTCACGCTGGAAAGGCAAAATTTGGGTTTTTGTGCTCAGGAGGAGTGCTCCCAGCAGCAGCCAGCAGAGGGATGAGAGCAGTGGATCCATCTGGGAATGCCAGGGAGCCCCTCCCGCCACAAACACCCCGGCAGTTTAATTTAGGTCATTTATTCACACAATGTAACCTGCTCTTTATTCACGGTGAAGCAATGACTCAAGCAAATTGCCCACATGCACTTCCCCTGAAAGTAAAATGAGTATTTTTTAAACAACTTATCAACTCTATAGTTCTTTAGATAAATGAAAGCCCTAAAGCAATTCCAGTACAAGTTCAGTTAAGTGAGAGGGGACACTGATTTTTCAGTCAGCTGCTGTATCAGTGTTTCAGTTACTTTCTGGAGCAGCAGCATTAGCTGGCTAAATGGGTAATAATAGATATATTTCAGTCAAATTCATTAGGCACTACCTACAGATGATAACTCTGGAGTATTTTTTTTAATCAATTAACTATAGCCTCATAATTATCTTTCATTTCAACTGAAAGAGCAAAAATCTCAGGGAATTAGTGAATTCTGCTTTGTTGTGGTGGCAAACCAGCAGCTCAGGATGCAGATTTTATAATGTTTGCCCCCAGTCCCACTGCCCAACCAAGTCCTCAGCCAGGTGCCCCTGGCTCAGCCCTTCCACTTCAGCAGTGCATTAATGCCCCTAACATTAATGATTAATCAGCCTTTAAACCAAGAGGTCTTGAGCTCCCTTGAAAATTCCTCTGCATGAATTGTTTTCTCTCTGAAGCAGGAGTCACAAAGGAAAGGTGAGTTTTCCCTGCCTCCTTTAACAACAGTCACAGCTTCAACAGGGGAAAAGGGAGCCCTGTCCCAGATTCACAAATCAAAAACCCAAAAAAATTGCCACTAAAGCCACCACACAACTCGGCCCCAGTTTCAGCCGCAAAACTTCCGAAAACACCTAATGAGGAGCAGGGAAAGGGGAAAAAATAATCCTGTATTTTGACAACTGCATCAGTGCAATGCCCTTTTCTAGATGATCTTGCTTCAGAGACGCATGAAAATTAATTTTTTTTTCGACTGAATTACAGAATTTTAAACATATTAAAATGTATCTTAAGTTAACACGCTACAAAAACACGTGAGACAAAGTGCAAAGTTCAATTTCCATCATGGAACGTGACACGGCCACAGACTCACAAGGATAAAGTGGTGACAAACTGTGCTCTGCAATTTTCAAGCTGGATTTTTTCCTCCTATCTTCCAAGCTGTTAAGTAATTTTTTCTCTTTTTTTTTAAATCCAAAGGGAAGATATAAAACTCTCTGTTCAGTACACAGAGGATGTTAAATAAGTACAACAGCCCTGAGTTCCAAGTAGCACGAGTGTTTCCACCCCATCCTCTCCCCTCAGAGCACAGTTTCAGAATCACGTGGCAATTTCACAAGTTGGAGGATGCTTGAAAAATGTTCCGAACAGAACATGTTCATCAAGATACAAAGGTGATTACTGCAATCACCCAGCCTTTCTGTATGAATTTATCCAAGCAGAACATTTTATGCTGGGTTCCACAAGAGGTGGGTTTTTGGTTTTGGGTTTTTTTTTTTGCTGTATTGTTTTGTTTTATTTTTAAACACTCTGCTAATCAGCTTAATGGATTTTGGAAAGTGAAAACTAGAAAATAACAACAAGATATTGCTAAAACCTGGAACTGAAAGTACAAACCTCTTACTGTTGTTTATGCAGACTATTTTTAGGTCTATGATTTCCTTGAAAAACATCGGCCACATAGGAGCAGTAGTACTGTACTAGAGATGAATTCCAACAGCAATGCTCATGCCAGGTAAAACAAGTTCCAATGGAATAAACATTTCTTCTTCCCCCCAAAACAAGCTCCCAACATTCAGCAACATCTGACACTCCTAACAATGCTCCTTGGAGAAGGAAGTCTTTCACTGTGAGACAGCCACCAGAAAACTCCTCCTGCTTCCAGCATTTTAGGGAAAATGGAACACAGCGATACGTTCCATGAAGATTTTTTCCTCGTGCCTTTCATCAAAATCTGCTCCAGCAGCTTTAGAAAGGGCTAAAGGCATTAAAAAGCAGTTTGATTTTTTTGCTCGCGTGTAAAGAAAGGGGATTGTTCTTTTGGTTGGTTAATGTAAAAAATAAATGTGAGGAAAAAAGGGGAGCAGAAATTTGATCTGCTCTGATACACCTAAAATAAGGAGCAACAGCGGGAGCATGAGAGTTCAGAAAACATCAATACACTGAGTTCAGAGACTTCTCAGTCAACGTTAGTCAAAACCAAACAATTTATCCAGTAAATTAAACTAATAATCCAGTCAGATGAGAACAAAGCCCAATTCAAAATAAACACAAATTCCCCATCATTAATTTCTATTTTTAATTCTTGCTATGCTCTACCCAAAACATAAGTGAGGCCACTTGAGTACTACTTTGTGTGCTGAATTCACTGCTGTGAGATTGTTCTAAGCCTACTGGAGATGTGCCCACCATCTACTGTGTCAGCAGTGAACTTCCAGGGAGAAACAGAAGTGACCTTGATGAAATAATTCACATAAAACTGTCAAACCACAAAACCAAATTTTATACTGCGAGCAAGCCTTGAACCACGTTACAAAGTTAGTGTTTTTTTTGTTCTGTAAAATCTTCCCAGAGATTATATGGAAAAGCTATTTTCCAGAAAGCAAATAATTCATTCAGCATTGCTGCCAATTCTCACTTTGGGCCACATTTTGGACATGACTAAATAACAGGATCAGCTACTGCTCTGCAAAATTCTGTCGCGTAGTAAGAGGCTCTTTTGCCTGTGTTATAAAACATTGATACAGCTCTGACACAAAAAAAAACATCTCAAAAGACTTCAGGTTATTTGTAGTCAGCAACACTGAGAGGAAGCATCTCTAGGACAGCACCAGCTGTGTCTCTGAGATATTAAAATGAAAGGTATTAACCAAAAATCAAAACAATCTGAAATAAAAAAATATGCTGCAATTTTGTGTTTCCTTTTTTTAGCTTAGGGAAGGAAAACCACACATGAAGTGTTCCAAGCAGATCTTTGTGACAAATAAAGTGTCTTTAATTTTAAGGGCAGATTCACAGAGAGCTACACAGCTCCTTAGGTCCAGCAGGTCTAAGTAATTAGGCCATACATGTATCCTCAATTCTTTCCAAGTTTTAACTAAAATCTATTACATCAAAACCATGTCCCAATTTTCAGATGAAGATATAATGCCAGTAGCTGAGTTATTCCGGAGTTCTTTCATCCAGAGAGAGCTGCTTTATCCCTATGGAGGGAATTTCCTGAATGAACAGAGCTGCTGACAGACAAAGAACTGCAGCTTGTTCTCCCTGCTGGAAAGGTGTGTGACACACGAAATCTTCCACCTCAGAACCAGCACAGCTCCAGTGGCTCAGGCTGCCTTTCCTCCAGCATTTCCTGACAGCCTGCTCAATAAACAGCAACCAAAATGTTCCTCTCTCTCATCTGACAAAATGGTTGGCACACAGGTTTTTTGTTGTTTTTTTTTTTTTTTTTTACTGCTTTCTGAAGAAGAGCTTGTCTTTTCAGCCTAGAACAACACTGGAAAGGTGTCTTAAACTGACAACACACCTATATTTGAAGAGCTTTGTTTCCATCAGGTTTTTTTTCTGGTCAAGTCAGGACTTGAATTTCCATATAAAATGTCTCCCTTAAAAGACACAATTAGATCTCATCTTCAGTGTCAGCAAGACACTTCATGAAATCAAGATTTCAATCCCAACAAAAGACAACATTTGTTTATAACTTATAAGCCCCAACAGTAGCACTGAAACTCTGCATTTGTGAAGTTCCTTGACTCTAAAAAGCCTCGAGATATTTCACAGACAGTAAATCAGACTTCCAGCTCCTGCTTGCCTTCTCTGAGGCTGCATTTCCTGCCTCCACCATCACACCCCAAAATGCACACATGACACAACCCTATTTTAAAGGCAGGCACACTGAGTAGTTAATTGCCCCAAGTCCCTTGAGTCAGTGGAAATGATTTTCCATTTTTCATTTCCACTGAGTCATGTGTTTCTACCAAGATATTACTAAGAACCCACCAGAATTACTAAGAATTATCAAGATTTTACTAAGAATTACACTGGCATTTCCCCATATCACCTCTAAAACAGTCTTTCCAATTCAGGTTTCTATGGCCAGAAATAAATTAGTATTTTTTAACTGATCACCCTGAAGACCAAACTGCGCATATGTCCAGCGGATTTTTATTTATCTACACCCTATCAGAACTACAAAGTACTACTTAAAGTAGTTTTAAGCTGAAATTTAGCTCAACATTAACAGTGTTTATTGTAAACAAGAGTGCATTTTTTATTTTTTCAGAACCATTTATTTTTTCATGCTTTACGACTGCTTTCCTGCCTTTTTAGTCCTTGCCATAATCCTTTATGTTATTCAGCAAAGCTTTCTAGAAGTTCTGCAGTTAACTATTTGGTAAATTCTTTCTTCAGCTATGCTGTCTCTGCCAGACACACAGGACGAGTACAAAGATAGAAAATTCCCTTTTAAAAGGGTATTTGTGTGTGAACAAATTGACTGTCCTCAACTCTGTCCCTTTCTGCTGCTCAAAGCAAGCAGTGCTGGGCAGAGGAGGGAACCCTATTCCTTAAACTGCTGATAAAGATTTCAGCTAATTTATTTTGCAAGAGGAGCAGAACAGCAGGCAGAGTTACAGAAATGATGCAAATAAAACAGGCAAATGTTCAATTTGCTGGTATTCACAGTGTCCTGCGAACATGGGCAGCATGTGAAACCAGATTTGTCAGGTTTTTCCTCAGATTAAGTTAAAAATCTAAGTTAGGACATCGGTAGGTTTTGACTCTTTTTTACAGATATACTGGTATTTTCTATTATTTGCAAAGGCAGAGCTTTTACTGCTGAGGTTGTCACTGAAAACGTGCCACAAACGTTACTGGAAAATTAAAAATGCTCAGAAAGGCACAGCTCTTTTTTCTGCCTAATCAAAGCTAGATAAAGAGAGAAAATAAATGACAAAACCTTTGTAGTTGCTTTAACAACTTTAAAATTAGGAAAGAGAAAAAACCTTTATAGAGACAGGCACACAGGGACAGTACTGTACCAAGTATTATTGGTATAATTAGGGGAGCACTATATTGCATCTAAAAACATCTCATATACGATGTTCCTGTAACAACATTCTCCATGTTGTTACCTCAGACATAAGGGTCCCATTGAAAACCAGATTTATGTTGGAAATGAACCTTGAAATGTAGTGTAAGACATGAACAGAAATAAACCAAGTCTCCAGAAAACTTTCCCAAGAAGCTGCAAACACTTTTTGATTTCCAGTTTCAAGTCAAAGCGCTATTATGATTTCCTTATCAAAACTGTGAGTCGCACAGCAAGGTTTACAAATAGTCTAAAGCTCAGAATTTAATTATAGATGGTGTCAATGCGTACATATCCCAGAAAAGTGATTTTGAGAGCGGCCCCAGCTGTAATTCCAGGAGAACCTCGAGCATTCCAGCCACTTGGAGGCGGAGGGGCACCATGGGTCTAATTTTGAAGCAAATAATGAGAAAGCTGAAAAGTATGACTCCATATATTTGGAATCATCTTGTGGTAATCAAGGTTACAGTTCCTTATATGGCATGGAGAACATGAAGCACACACAAAAAAACAGAGTATTAAAACGATGGGGTACAAAGAACTGCAACTATCCCAAAAAACCAGGACGCGCCAGCAAAGGCCCCTTTAGTTCTGCGTGTCTGGGAAGTTCAAACCTTGCCCTAAAAACGAGGCTGGTTACGCACCCGGCTTCCCAAACTGCCTCATTAAAGCAGCCTAACCCGCCGGGAGGCATGAATGAATCTCAGACAAACCCAGCAGAAGGCAAAGCAGCCCTTCAAACACTGCTCCAAAAGGGAAATGGGGAAAAGGTAGGAGAAAGAGAAAAATCTATTTAAAGAGGTTGTAGTTGTCTCTTTTTTTTTATTTATTTTTCCTCCCCCCTCTCTCTGCCTGTCTAAAGTTAGTCTGGCTTAGAGGATGCACTAACTTTCCCAATCAGTTTTACATTACAGCACAAGTCCAGAAATAGCTCCCAGCCGCCTTGGCCTCTAGCACGGTTGCCATGACAATGGAACCACAGGGCTATAAATAGCTCATCAGCACCAAATCTTGTGAGACACATCTGGAATGGGGCCAGCCCAGCCCCGGCCTGACAAATAAAAATAGGAACAGGCAGTTTCAAAGGCTGGAAAGGTACAATGTGGCTCGGGCTGTGCGGAGCAGGGCAGGGAAACGGGTTTGATTGCTTGTTAGCACGAGATTTATTTGATAGGAGATTGGGAGAGGTATAAAAGTCACTTTATTGCATACTAAACAGCCAGCCTTTCTCTAAGATCTATTTTTCTTTCTCTTCCCCACCCGTCTGCAGCACAACCACCCTGCTTTTGAAACTGTAACAATGCAGCCTTTTGCCCAGGAGACCATTAAAATAAGGAAAAACAGAAAGAAAAGAGATCTTCAAATCTTCCCCCCCCCCCCCCCCCCCCCAACTATTTCTGTACGTTTTTGGCTCAAGTGCAGAGTGCTCCTGCGGGTCTGACAGGCATCCTGGCTGGGATCCTGCCCAGGCTGGAGTGCTTTGCTCCAGCTAAAATCAGTCTCAGGCTGCTCCGTGCCTCCAGGAGCCTGGAGAGGGACGTGGGTCCCAAATCCTTGTGCCAGGGCTGCTCTCAGCATCATCCCTTTGGACCCTCAGCATGGGACAGGACCAGAGTCACAGCAGATCCCATCCCGCTTCCCGAGAGCTCCGTGCCACCCCACTGCCTCTGGAGCAAGCATTTTCTTCCACTTAGTGGGTGAGAAAATGTAGTATTTTTAGCACAAGCTCTTGATCAACCCATTCAATTACATCCAAATTATCTGTGTGGGAACAGAATGTTATGTCAAAAATGTTATTCAGTGTATTTGTCAATATTACTCAACAGAAGCCATTTGTATAATGAGGAGATTCAATATTTTCTCCAGCACAGGAAAGCAGCAGCTCAGGAACCAGACTGAAGTTGTGAGACTTTGTTATTTCACAGACACTGGAAGTAGTAAGTCAGCGTGATATAATGCAGAGAACGCCACTCCCAAAATATAAAATCCTAGTTGCTCTATCAAAAACCAATAGAGACTACAGATGGTGATCAAGAAACTGCAACTATAATAAGCATTAAGCCACAGTAAAATATCTCCTGTCTGCCAAAAAGGCACCGTGCACACGCTCCACACAAGCTGTACCATCAGCCCACAGGATTCCTTTAGGTCCCTACATGGATATTTTCATTGCTAAAAATTGTAGTTACTTCCACCCAGGCTTCGAGCTGTATGTAAACTTCCCTCCCCTTCCCCCTGCCTTTCACCACATCCAGTTTGCTCCCCAGCCATCTGAACAACGCACGCCTCAGGAACAGCAGCTTGCACAGAAGGATTTTGGATAATGTACTTTTAAAACGCACAATGCAGGATTTATTGGCTTTTATAAAGATACTCCAAGTTAGTCTAAGAGCCTATCACCAGCTGCAAGTTTTGATTTAAATCATATAAAAAATAATGTCGTTTTTTCTTCCTTAAGAAAGCAACTCATACATCACTGTAAGACAGCCCTTTCAGGCTCACGTAAAGGACAAACTTTCTCATTTTGTCTGGGGGAAGGATGAGGGGGACAGGGCTGTAGAGCAGCAAACACTGCACGGGATGACCCAAACCTGGCCAATATTCCAGTCCTTCACTGGAAGGGCTTCCATGGCATCCCCAGGTCCTCTCTGCCATTAACTCCTTGCCTTGATGGAACGACCATTATGGAAGATTTGTGCTCCTTCACGCTGGCCAGGGGCCCTGCTCACCCCAGATTTGCATTCCCAGCCCAGACGGCTCCCACCAGTTCCAGTTTGGGAACACCAGTGGAAGGTACTGCTGTGCATGAGATCACCATCACACCATCCCATCTCATCCCAGGGCAGGAGGAACACGGTGCAATCTCTATTAACTTTTTTACTTTTTGATTTTCTCTCTTAACAAAGCTGCAAAAGCAGACAAAAACCTTGCCCAAGGTGAAGCGATTACATGTTCATGCAGCAAAA
Source organism: Chloebia gouldiae (assembly GCA_003676055.1). Classification (NCBI taxonomy): domain Eukaryota; kingdom Metazoa; phylum Chordata; class Aves; order Passeriformes; family Passeridae; genus Chloebia; species Chloebia gouldiae. The sequence goes on from QUSF01000058.1 coordinate 38,415, forward strand.
CTCCTTACTCCACTTTGCTCGCTGCTCCGCCAACGTTTCCTCCTGAATTTTGGACGGCCAGACACACCAGAAACTTGGGCTTAATTAATGAACCTGTTTCTTGCAAGATACTATGAAATCCATTCGTTTTGATATGGGATATTTTCTCTTTTTTACACTTGAAAGCAATTTTTTTTTCATTTTTACTTTTCCTCATTTCTGTACTTCCTGGTGCTGGAAATGGTTTTGACCTCCTGTGACTCTCAAAGATTGTCATCTTAAAGAATCTGCGTCCTCCACCAAGTTTGGTATTTTTTCAAGTTATTTCAGCAAAAGCTCTGTACACTGAAGACCACAACTTTTAATTTTACACAAGGAATTAAAACCTGAAGTCTAGCACTTAATTGTAAGAAAGCAACAAATTGTTTCCATGGTCTTCACTATCTAAAAACCAACAAGGTGGAGTAGTGACAACTCCAGTGTGGGTGCTGGTGAACTTCCTTCCCACCTGCTCCCCCTAAATATCCATATTTTTAATATAGTTTTTGTCATGCCTTGTTTTCTGGAAGGTGGAAAAGTATCTATTAACAAGGCCAGGGATTTTCCTGTTTTAAACCTTTTTTTAATTATAAGCTAAAGTCACAGACCTTATATACTGCAGAAGAAACAAAAAAATGCATCAGAGACTGCATCCGTCCTGTGCTCTGTGGAGATTGAACTTTGAGAAAAACTTGAAATTTAGTAAATTTTCACCACCTAATCTAACTTAAATCTGTCAAGTTCAGTAAGGATCTTCTTAAGTTTAAGAATATTTGCTGTTAAATTAGACTAAGGAGTCTGTTTAAGTAAAGTCCAATTCAGAATGAAGAATTTTTAATGAAATTTGAATATGAATGTTTGAAATTCTCCATATTTGCTTTCAAGCAAGGATATGAAAGCTTCCTTCAATCCCAGATACTATTTTTAATATGGCAATAACCTATGCATGTTATAGGTGTAAATCCTCTACTGTAGGCTGCTCTGAGCAATTAAAGCAGGTGAACCTACTGGGCTATCTTTCACTGTGTTTCAACCAAGTATTTTTATGAATCTTATCCTCCTGGTCTGTAGTTCCCCCAATGCCATCAAATCAGTGGAATTGATTTCAGCTGAAGAATTAATGACATCACTAATAAATAAAAAATTATGTTAGTAATTTAAAATATTAATAAAAGTGCATTCAGATGATAAAAGAATTAACAAGCTTAATACTCCATACTAGTTTCCCTAAGCTGAAGAGACAGAGCTATCTACAAAACCAGATAAATCAGACAGTTCCTACATTTTTTCAGCTTGTGTGTGGCTTGTAAACCTAAACAGGGAGAACACAGAACCAGGCACTTACTTCCCCAATTACTACTGGAAAAATGGGCAACCTCATTTGTAAGAGGAATTTTAGGGACAAGGCTAAGTGGAGCTGATAGGATCTCACGTGACAGAAAAGGAATTCTGAACCAAGCCCGAGTTTCCGCAGGAATTAAGGAAGCAGTGATAGCTCAGGGAAGGAATCAGGCCCCAGATGAGCCCAAACAATGGGAAGACAAATCTCTGCTGGGTTCTGAGCAGGATGGTGAGGGAGGACTTCACCTCCCTGTTTAAATACACTTGTACAAAGATCTTCACAAAAATAGTTTGCATGTATTTAAATGCAAGATATAAATCCAGTGCTGGAATCTTGTCTGCTTAGGCACCATCCCAGCTGAGATTTTTGTTCAGTACTTTAGGAAGGCAAAAAGGCAGTAATTTTGACTCTGATGCTGCTGACAGGACACTGAAATGTTCATTTCTGTCCTGTGATGCTGCAGGCAGGGACTGGAAGGGCCTTGGCCAGGACCGAGTACCTGCCAGTACCTGCTGGGCTGACAGTCCCACACCTCACAGCTGCTCACATTTCAGCTTGTTCTCTCCTCAGAGGAATGTGCCTTCCCCCCTCCTTCTTGTTTAAATGTTCTGCTTTCAACCCAGCAAAAACAACTCCAGGCCTCTGGAAAAGCAGAGGCACAAACTGGCACCTGGAGTTGAAAGCATCTGTAAAGAGCACATCTCTCATCTGGAAGTGAGTTGTAACAATACAGTTACTATTTTTTTTTCTTTTTCTTGAAAACATTTGCTTGATCATGAAATTTAATAGCAGGCACATTTTAAAAATATCATTTTAAACCAGGCAAATGATACAGAGCTGCAACAGCATTTTATACTGTGAATTTTGAGCAGTGCAGGGACACTCATCTTTGGCTACAGTGAAAAGCAAATATCTGGTTCTGTATTCTGCCATACAACAACAATGAAGAAGTCAAGTTTAAGTGCTTGTCTGTCCCTGGCACACATTACACTCAGGCAGATAAAAGGAGCAAGAAATCAAGCTTGAAGCCAAAATCAAAGGTAAATAATAAAGGTGACCACACTACTTCTGTGGAAAAGCCATTCGCAGGAGTCACCATGGCTCTGGAATAGTGCAGTCCTCTTTTATTCCCCATGAAAAACCTTTCAGTCATCCAGTGTCATGGTTCTGCTTTCTGCGAATTGTTTTGCTACTCTTAAAAGGAAAATCTAATACAGACACTCCATCTTTGCTTACTCACGTGTCTGTGACAGCATCAACACACAGCCACTTACTATGCAGTGTTTCCACAAACTGCATTTGGGTATTCAGTGGTTTTAAGCCTGCAATTAAAATGAACACCTCGCAGAATAATGTGTCTTTACAAAGACTCACAAACAGCCCTAATTTAACAAGGGACATGACAAGCCATTTTAGAATCTTTTAAATACAATATTTTGGCCCTTCCCCCCCTCTTCCCCACTGACCTAACTTGACTCAATTCACTCTGAAGCAGAATTTAATCCGTTACAAAAATATGAACTTTAAATCTCACCTCTGAAAAGACACAGCTGGCTATAAAAGACCTTAAAATAGTACTAAAAGTTCTAGTCATTCAAACGACTGTAAAACACAGTAGGACAGACTTTGTATTTACAAAACATTCTAACATTTGCAAAATGTGTTTTTTCATGCGGACTTTTCTAAGCTGTGCGTTTTTAATGCTGCAGTCACAGAGAATTTCAAATGAAGTGTGCACAGGAAAAGTAAAATCCCTGACAAGGCACAACCTCCGCCTGTTTCCTCTCTTAGCCAGTGTCACGTTGGCTCAGGGAGGTTTTCAATGGCAGTTCTGGCTCACAGAGGTGCTGCAAAACACGGAATCCAGACAGGACTGGAGTGAGGAGTGAGGGATGGAGGAATTTTGGGACAACTCTTAAAATCCCGTGTTCTCCAATTGGCTTGTTTTGCAATGTTAAAATGAGGAAGTAATTTGCCTGCTTCAGGGGGAATTAGTTCTTTTGAACTAGCTTTATTGACTCTATTTATTACCTATATAAAAGCGTTGTAATTACTTAAACAATTACTAAATGTATTATTCACGGAACATAACTATTTCATTATTACAACCCTAAAAGCTCCTCAGCAGCAGAAGGCACAGTTCTATCTTCAGGTGGAACCTTATACTCAGAAGAATTAAGACTGAATGAAGATTCCTCAATTAAGATTCAGGAGGTACCAGAGGTGACACAGACACACCACACCCTTCAGCATCCTCACTGGCCTCCTTGTGGGCAGCCTTTACAGAGGCCAAGGACTGGGACAGCCTTGGAATCTTCTCCCACATCCCCATCCCCCTCTCACACAGCTCTCTGTGCTCCCAGGCTGGGCCAGAGCCTTGACCACAAACCACCCTTTAGCTGAGGCTGGAGAGAACCTCTGAGATGAGCTACCCTGGACAAAACTGCTCATTCTAAATTCCTGCCACTTCTCTGGAAACCTTAACTCCAGTCCCACCTTCCCTCTGGGGATGGGGGCAAGGAGAACAACAAAAGAAAGAAAGATTCTACCCAGTGTTGTCATGAAACAAGTACAAAATGGTGCATATGAAGCAAACACCAGGAGGTGAGGAGGAACTTCATCTCAGTGGGCATTAATTCTCAAATTCTAGTGATACTGGTTTATGTGTTTTTTTGGTTTATTACACTGAAAAGAAAGTATCACAGAGCTATGAATAACAACTCATTTTTGCACCACCAGCGGGTGGACTCCCCACCCCCCTGCACTCAATCACAGCCAGGCAGCAGGGAATCCAAGGGAAGGAAAAGCCAACCTGAAGAGCCCAAGGTATGCACTGAAGTTCCAAAATAAAATCTCCAAAATCCACTGGATGACTAAAAGCCATGATTCCAGCAGAAGACAAGCACATCTTCACCATCTCTTTGTCTGCAGAGGGCAGTGTCTCATGTTTGCATCTCAAATGGATGAAAACCTAAACCTAAATTACTCATTAACAGACTACAAATTTCCTCTTCTACATGAAAGAAACATTTTAACAGTCTCAGGAGAAGAACTGAACTAAAAAAGACACTAAAAGCCATGGGTATAATTGCTGCTGTGGGAAGGATGAGGAGGGGTCTAAAATGTTATTTCTCTTCCCCAAATATTGTGCTTATTCCCACATCAACATTTGTTAAGTCCCAGCTGGGGCTTTTGGCTACCCCAATATCCAAGCCTGTTATTTTGCAAGAAGACAAAAACCCAGCAAGCCTCTTATAATGTCTGAAGAAGCACTAAATGATGTACAGCACCCTTCAGATTGCAGTCTACGTTCAAATATATGCCTAAAATGTAGTGGCCACCAGTCACAGTCCACAGACCTGGAAATAAATGTGCAATTCAAAGCTGTGCTGGGAGGTGAAGGCATGAGGCAGCTCCAGGGGAACAATCCTGGGCTGGCTCACCTATTGCTCTGATACCTGCAACTGGCAACTCTGTGACTCCAGAGTGCTGGAGACAATTCCAGGATTTCCATTTGCTCTGCATGACTATAATTAGAGCTTCCGGATCACGCTTTAACAACAGCAGCAAAGGCTTCAAGGTGGAAGAGACTCAGATCAGATGGGTCAGGAGAAAGTCTGCAGAGAACACTCACAGGTTCTGGTGAAAGGGAGGTGTGTTCCTACACCACCTACCCCATATCAGGTGCTTATTTATATATACACAGTCTATAAACACCATAACCATATGTGAAACACAGCTTTTATCACACAACAGCACTTTAACTCCACTTCCTGTCCTCAGCAGCAAATTATTAATTCACCACAAAAAAGGGGTGTCTGAGCACAGCAACTGCTACATTACACAGAAGTTAATAATATGCAAGTACTAAATATAGCCACTCCTGTTTTTCTTCTGCATTTTGCTGCCTAAGAGATTTCTGCAGCATCTTGCATACACTGGCTTGCCCTGCATGGATGGTGATGTTCAAAACTAGTGACAGGTGCAGAGCTTTCAAAACAGCACTTTTCCCTCACGCCATCCCACCCACGTTCAGCTCCAGCTTGTAAAACTGCAGTTATCTGCTTTGTAGGAACGCACACGCACAGGAAGTCCAGGGAACAGACTGCCAACAAGCAGATGAGAAAATTAAAAAAGATCTGAGATGCTAATAAACCGTGCCAGAATTACACGCTGCATCTAAATACAGGTTTTGAGGGAACACCACTGGAGTACTTCTGCAGATATGCTTATCCTTCATTTTAATTAAGGAAGAAAATTTCCCTCCTTTGAATGAGCTCACTTCCATTGGAGAGACCTGTTTTACTAACATATCTTATGATTTTTGGTTTCTTTGCTTAAAGATAACAGAGTGGGGAAGAAAAAAACCCTTAAGGCCTATATAATTTACATTTGGGTCACTGACTTTCTTGGTTGTGTCTCTAAACATCAAGCCTTTAAAGAAACCCCACAAGCCCCACACTGCTCTGCAACAGAACTTTCTCCTGTTACCTACATTCATTTTTATCAGCACAATCTGCCTATGTTCAGTGGAGTTACAGTCAAAAAGTATCCCAAGGGGAAAAAAAAAATCTTTGACTAACATCACAGTCAAAAAATGCAAGTTTTTAAAAGCTGTCTGGACAGAACCCTGAGTAAGGTGCTTGAGGGGGCCCTGCTTGGGCAGGGAGGTGGGACGAGGTAGCCTCAGTGGTCCCTTCCAACCAGACCCCTCCTGTCTGATCCAGTGATTACTGGTTTCTAAGAAAGCATGCAGGGAAACTGCCATGCATTTACACAGACAGACCTAACTCTGCAGAGAAAAATCTGTTTCAGCTTTCTGCATGTCCACCATTAATCCATTATGACGCCTTCTGGTGTGGATGTCAGAAATAAATGTGAAAACAGTTCAGAACTTAAAAAATCCCTGTTGCTTAAACATGGATATTACAACCTGATTCACCCTGTGAACCATGTATGTATAAAAGCAGCATGTGCTTGTACAGATTCTGGTAATTACAGAGGTTTGTTTCAAAAAAACACCGTGTTTCACACAATATAAACACGGTAATTGTCACATTATCTCACAATCTACATTGTGATTTCAATTATACACAACAAAGGGACTGCTCATGAGAACTGAACTGAGAAAGTAAATCACACCCCTCATAATAATAGTAACAAACCTGTGTTCATTAGTGTTTGTTTGTTTTTAAAAGGTATTTGTTCAACTACTACAAACATCTCTTGCAGACTGGTGAAAAAGAAAAATGCACTGGGTGCGGCATCCATCTTCCATTTGTAAGACTTGTCTGGAGGGAAATCAGTTTCATATTCTTCAGTGCCACGTGACTTTATCAGAAAACCACAGTGCACAATTTTGGCATAATTAGCAGGACCTTCTGAAATACAGCCCAGAAGAAAGCTCTGAGGGAAACAAACACATTTCACATCATTAGGGAAAGTTAGAGCTGAAATGGAGGTACCAGCCTCTGCACACAACAGCAGAAATCCCACCTATTTTTAGTTCACAATTCCAATAAGAAAACAGCTGGGAGTCTAATGAAATGATCTTGGTGACAAATTTAATGGACTGAACACTAAAGTTACTATTTTTAAGTAAAGTTCCTAATTATCCTTGAAAACAAGAAGCAATTAAGCAGCAGTGGAGCTCCAGCTTCCCAAGCGTCTGCAAGGCTTGGCTCCAATCAGATTGAAACTGGGAAGTGGCTCAACACCTTTCTGATCCTAAAAGTTGGTTGAGGGCCAGGCTTGGGGTTTGGTTGGGTTTTTTTTTTTAGTCTAATGAAAGCAGTTCTGCTTTGACCTGTCCAGTCCTGCCTGGTGCTGTTTTCCCTGCCTGAGCTCCGCGCAGCTGCAGGATCCACACCGCGCCCGGGGAGGGAAGGGAAGCGGAGCAGGGAGGGTCTGGAGGGAGCTGCTGAGAACCCAAATGTTGACAAACTGCTGGATCACAGAGCAGCTCAGCTCTGGGGGAGAGAGCTGCACAGGGAAGTGCTCCAGCAGCAATGGAGAAGGGCCAAGGATCCCACCTAGCAAAGAGCTCCGAGGGAGCTCAGAGGAATTCTGGTATTTTCAAGTTTACTGAAACAGCCACATTAATCACAATAAAACAAGTTACAATCTGACACGTTCTTCTCCAAAAAGCTTTTTGAAACTGGCCATTTTAATTACTGTTTCCCTTGGTAACTGTTCCACTGTGGTACTAACCGGTCTGTTGTACTTGTAACCTCACATAAGGCTATCCCACACTTCATACATACCACACACCTTACCTTTGAAACAAATTTTCAACAACAGAGGTAGAGAATTAGAGTTAGCATTGAAAATACACAGATAATGTACTAATATCTACCTTTTAATGAGACATGGCAAGATCCTGGAGTCTGGAATGACCATTTGGAGAATATGTCATGGTAAAACAGGAGATCTCTCTAAACCCGTCCTCTCACCCATTCCACCAAACCACTCCATTGTGAGATTCAAGATCAAGAATCTTGATGACAAGAGGTTGAAAAAGATTCTTGAAGACATCACAATACTTCTTGGCACTACAACCATGAAAGATTGATCATCCTTCACTTAAAACCTCACACTATCCAAAATCACCCAAGGGTTTTTGCAGATGTGGGTTTTAATAACCTCTTGAAGAAGAGCTGTATCAAAGCATCAGTTTACAAACGGGGAACCTTTGTTTCACCCAAGCCCTGTCTGGGATAACAAACTGTGTGTATCCTAAAGCAGTGTCTCACCCTGGGACAGAGGTGAACAAGGAGTTCTCCAAAATAAACAAGGAGAAGCCATTCCAGCCCAGGGAAGAAAAGGAGTGCACACCTAAACTGCAAACTCTGTTCTTCATGGCACACATAGTGATGTTAGGGAAAGCTAATGAAAACACCCAAATAAAACAGTCAGGAGGCTCACTCTTGAGACTCAGTTTGACAAAAGAATATCCTGAGAACAGCCACACTTTATGAAGCTGTGTAGGAAAATTGTCTTGCCAGACACAAAGTTTGACAGTCCCTTCATGCACCTCCTGATCTTGTAACATTATAAATGTGTAATTAAAAGTCCCTCTTAGCAGAAGTGGTGGACAGTGTGATCCTCAGAAAATTTGCAAGTATTACCAACACTGCCAACAAACAAAAAAGGCAGTTCAACAGTTGTAGGAATTTTGTATTTATATTCCTAATTTCATTCATTTATAAAAATTACTTAGGGTTCTGAAGGATCTTTTTTTTTTTTTTTTTTTTTGGTTGAAAAACACAAATCTCTCAGCCAAGATCCCACAGCAGACCTGGCCACCTGACCTGGGCTGGATGTGGCTCCTGCCAGCACCACGCTCCTTTAGCAGCCCAGGAGCCAAGGCTCCTTCCCTCCCCCAGCTGCAGGAGGCTTCCTAAAAATAGTTCTTTGCCAGCTTTTACTCAGGCTGCAGTTTACATGAGCCCTCTGGGGGAAGGGGAACCTTGCAGAGTACCCAAGGCACTCAAGGAAAATTTACTGGGCAGACAAGACGTTTCAAGTGTAAATTATCATCCAGTCACTGAAACTCCTCACTTCCATAATGAACACATTACAATTTAGCTTTATTGGTGCATATCCTTCTCAGAGACTTCATTAGTGTACTACAATGCAAATATAGTTAACAGAGATTTATATTTAACTGCAATAACTTATTTTAACACGTTTCAGCTACAAGATCAATGTATAATATACTACAGAGTAATCAGTTCAAAATCACAAAACCTATCAGTGACATCCTGCTATAAAATTACTCTTAATCACATGTAAAATTAGCCAGCAATTTCTTTCAGTTTATTTAGAACTTAGTCACATACTAAAATTACTGTATTTAAAGTTACTTAAACTCAGCTTTGGTTTGAGAACTTCTTCACCTAATATGAGCTTAATCTACTTTTTAATTTCCAGCCTGCCCCTCCTGAAGTCAGGATTTTATGACCATGTTCTCTGCATGCAAGCACATGGTCTCAATAAACTTTTGAGCCTGCTGGTAAATTTATACCAAATGTCCTCCAGACATCTTTGTCAGGGGTCTCTAAAAAACAGTAACTTCAGCAATACCTGTGATTGCAGGCAAGCACCCAGACAAAAGAAATTTAAACTGAATTGCCCAGTGAAGGAAAGGCTTTGGTGTATCACCCAACAGTGGAGTTCACAGAAGAGGAAAATGAAGGGGAGAACGTGCAATCAGCAGCATCCAGCGCTCCCTCTCCCCAGGACTGGCAGTGATGGATCTGCAGTTTCAGCCCAGGGAATAATTGGGAATCGAATCTGGTGCTTTCACATTGTACCAGCAAATGTACTGGCCTCATTTCATCCTTGGATCAGGAATTTTCTGTTGCCTTCCATCTTTCGGAACACGATTGCTTTTACTTCCTTTTTACAGCAATTTTAATGAGGTTTTACAGTAGCTTTTTAGGTCTTATGTTTGACAAAAGTATTCTCCTATTTGTCATCCTGTAATCTTGAGATGTTCCTTTTCTGCAGCAATGCAGCTGAGCCACAAGAGCTCTCATAAAACCCTTTGTGCTCACAGGGAACACCACAAACAGCAGCTCCCAAGGTCAGGCAAAAAGCTCCAGCACCCACTCACCCAGGTGAATGAACTGCAAAATCCTAAAAATACTGGTTCCACCTGCTTCAGGAGCGTGGCTATCAGAGCACCAGGGATGCACATCATTCCTGCAGCTGCATTTCTGTGCCTTCCACAGCAGCAGCAGCCAGACCTGGGGGTCCCCTGCCAGGCCCCCCAGCCCATCCAGCACTGCATCCCAGCAGCTTCCCAGCCCTGCACCCGGAGAATCCACCCAGGAATGATGCTCCAGCCTCACCCGGGCCGTGCACAAATGATGCAACCAATGCCACGCTCTTCCTTGTTTCCTCAAGTGTTTATTTATAGCTTGCCCTGTATTTTGTGCCTGCAGATCTTCCTCCTGGCAGGAGGGATTCCTAGGGAAGGCTGCTCCAGCCCCTGTGGAAGGCTTTTATTCTACTTGTTTCTGTCTCACACTGAATTGTTTGTTTGAATCACAGCTCAAAACTAACCTCGTTCGGGGCTTTCTCTGTTTGCACAAAGGGACCTTGCAAGAGCCTGGGAGGGGGAGTGAAAATTCATTCTCAGGAACTACTGTGAGTTTTAAGAGTTGCTTGCATTGATTCTCACCATTTGACAGCCACGCTGTTTCACCACTACAGCAATCCCACACTGGTATTAAGTCCAATACTCACAAGTCAAGATGTCATTTGCTCTGCTTTGTAATAAGCTTGTGGGAATTTTATGGTAAAACTGAGCATATTTTTTGTATTAATGTATCAAACTTAAAAAAATACAGAAATCTAGTGCACCCAGGATGCATGACAAACTTACAGAATTTACAGTCACAATTTCTCCTCTCATTTAATTTCTCACCCTAATTCATTCTGACCAATTCATTTACGACATTCATTCATTCTCAGTTCAGACTGACCACTACCTGTCTTCACAAACACCAGAGGGCTGAAGGAGTACCGTGTACACAACAATCTACTATGTCACTCATTCCAATTTTCTCAAAACATTTGAGCAATGCGATTACAGAAGTTTCACCTGCAGTTAACTGTTACTTTTAGGGTGAATTTATTGCACTTTCCTTACCAAAAAAAAAGGCATATTCTCTGCCTGGTGAAAATATGATTAAAAATACAAAAAAACAAAGAATATAATCGCAGGATCCATGTACAGCAAAGCCAAACCCAAGGATCTGGAGCTTTCAACATTTATGTAGCTTTGCCAACTCTCTGACTCTCAGAACACGTCAAGCCCCATCAAACACGGTGTCCTCAGTAAAAGCACCAAGGGTGTGTTCAGCTCTGCACGAGCTGCCCAACATTACTGCACTGCTGGGATCCCCTGGCCCCAGGAATGTTTGGATCACCGGCAGGATGAAAGGCTGCTCAGCAGAGCACCACGGAATCCACACCACCAGAGACACCTGTGAAACCTGCTGGCAATGAACTCACTCACAGGAGGAGAGTTTTGACATCATCTGCTTCAGCAGAGTTTCTATTAGCATGGATCCAGCCTCTTGAATTTTTCTTAATCTTTATGATCATGAAAGATAGAATTGTGTAGTAATGCTGTGGTAGTAGCTACATTAAATGACCTTATGGAACAATGCAACATACTAATTTCTTCAATTCTTCATGATGATTAATTGCTCAGAATAGACTGCACATTGAGTCATGTGAATACACACATGACATCTTTTTTCTTTTTACTAATATATTATTAGTTATTTGAAAACTATTGGTAATTTTAATTATGTGGAAAATTATTTATGCAATCTCAAATCTTCACAATCAATCTATCAATCAACCAACAAAAGTCAGCCCTACACATCTCCTTGACTAGAGGTTGGTAACACACTTTTCAGGCTGGCAACTCTGTACCTGTTTCTGCAGCACTAACCCCAGGTCAGTTTAGCTTTAGGCATAATGTGCAGAGCCAATGCTGTTCACTAATTCTTGTGCTATCACAAACTTGTACCTATCAACAGAGCAAGAGACCAATATAATATTCACAGCATCTCCTCCAAAAGCCTCAGTGGACAAAATAAATTTTTTCATATATTTCCACCATATTCACTCACACTATGATTTAATGCCACAACAAAAACTTTTGAGGATGGAAAAAAAAATACAGTGGGAAGGAATGAGGAACCTGTTGCCATTAAAATGCAGAAATTAGTGAGAGTTTAATTAACCAAAGGTTTTGGCTTATATTCCATCTCCTGCTGCACTGCATTGCAACTCTTTCCCATCACCCACAAAAAAAAAATATTCCACTGTATTTGCATTTGTAGGTTTGCAGAGAACAGAACCACAAAAAAGAAAGCAGAAGCCTGAACAGGTATCAGAAATATGTTGACTTAAAAGTCCAGACACTACTAAGGCAAACGGACTTGAAAGCAATTACAAAAATATGCATCTAACATTTATTTAAAAAAAAGCTAAAGATTACTTTCTCTTTTGGAAATAAGAATCCCTGGGATGAGGCACATTTTCTCATAGTTACCTGTGTATTTAAAATCACTTTGTGATGCAAATATAATATTCTTATCAAACAACACAGTTTGCCATTTTTACTACTAGTAACAAGGAATCTGTTCTTCTCTTTACTGAATTATTTTTAACTCTGTTAATTAAAATTATGGGTATAGGCCACCCATCAAGAAATTGGCTAAAGAACTTTGTCTGTAGAATTCTGGACTGTAGCCAAGTACTTTTAGTACAGAATTAACTTCTGAAGATGCATCACTTAGGTTTATGCAGCCATACTTACACATTTACATTCTTTGGTGGTAATAATTTTGGTTTCAAAGCTGACTAATAAAGTAAAATATTAATGGAGATACATCCTGAGCAAACTACACCCTGGACTCCACTCTGGTATTCTCCTCCAGAGAACTAAAATGTCAGTAAGTTTGTTATCTAACCCTGCCTTCATTACTCTCCTGATGTTCCTCTGACATTCAAAATTAAACTCCTCAGTTAGATGAGCACAGCAATCTCCTGACCAAATCATGTGGCTGTCTGCTTCTGATCGCAGAAAAAAATTACTATTTTAAAGACAAATTTTACTTAGATAAAATACTAACATTCATGCCAAACTTCGAAAAATACTCTTGATCCAGTGCAAGCCTAACCTGAACAAATGTTGTGCATGTGAATTTTGTCTGAACAAAGAAACAGCTGTTAGAGCAAATCCATTCACACGTGGAAGCAAATATAAAACATCAATTTCCACTGAATCAGGCATCCATGAACACTAAAGTTTATCCTTAACCCTTGCAAGTGATACCTTTAACTAAAAGGCAAAGTCTGAGTATTTGGACACAGAACTGCGTCAAGAAATTGGGGAAGAATTTCCAACCCAGCTTTTTCCTGCTCTACAACCAGGTCTGCCCTGTCTCCAGCTGAAGACAAATCCTCAATATTTACAACCAGACAAGGAAAGGAAGTTGCATCTGCAGCCAAAGGCCAGAAGGGAACTGGCACTTCACAGATGTGTGGTACAGAGGAGAAATAAAAGCAGCAGATGAATGAAAGCAATGAATCCAGGGCAGGGGAAGTGGCCGAGGGAGGGAAAATTGAGGCAGAAATCAGATTCCTGGGGCAAACAGTTAAACCCCTTGACAGTAATTCAGGATGATGCAATGAGCATCACACAGACCTCAAAAGGCTGTGGTATGACTTCTTCAATTATTCTCATTTTGGACTTGTAAAGGTCTTTCTGCCATTATGGCCCATCAACTCTGTGTCCTCCTTATTGCAGCACCTAATTCCTAACATTCAAGCAACCTATTCCAGGTCACCTTTAGGTTTATCGTGCTTCATACTGGGATGTAATTTATGTTGAAGACAGAGGAGTTTATCTGGGGTTGAGTGTAGCTTGAAATGATGAATTTATGATTAGCTGTGACAAGAGTGGGAACATGTGCTGGATTCATAATCCATTTATTGGCTAAATTTAGGTAATCTGGTTTTCAGAGCACTTGCCAGCAGGCACATCCCTGTTATTGACAGTCAGCAAGAGAGGGCAGACACGTGGAGGAGTTGGGCATATTTCAGCTATTATATATTTGGACTCGTGTTGTTGGTAGTGACCTCACTGAAGCCATGCAAAGACAGGAGTTACTGCGCTCCCCATCATACACCTAATACCCCACTGGACTGCAGAAAATGCATAGCCTGGCCTGTATTCTTTAATTGAAACTTAACCTTGTTTAAAACATGATCTTCTATTCCCTCAAGCTGAAGATGAACAGGAAAAAGGCACTAATTTAGTTATCTCTAAGCACTCTGGAATAGAGTAATGTGGATTTTGTAATCAAGACCAAAAATTAGGAGTTTCATGATCTGGGCCTACTCTTTGGCTTGCCAAGGAATTCACACAGCAGTAGGCTGTGTCAGTTTTATTCCAGCAAAAGGGGACTTGAATTATTATTCTTCCTCATGGGAATGTTTAACAATGTAATTGTCACTGTCCGTAAGAAGCTCATGTATGCCAGGAATACAGGCCAGGGAAATTCCTGTCCTGTTGAATATGAGCACTCAGAGGAGCTGGAGACAAGAGAAACCATTCTGTCAAAATCAAATCAAAAGGAAAGAAAGTAAAAGGAAAAAAAAAGTAATAAATAATATGGATAAGAAATTAGACCAGCAAATAGCACCCCTGATAAATCAGGCACTGTTTAAAAAGGTGAGACTTTGAGCAAACACACTTTACTACATGTTCCATGAAAGGAACTTTGTCACGATGAGAAATCAACATGGAAGAAAATCATTAAGTGCACAGATTGGGGCTCTTAACTGCTCTCTGCAAGTCTGCAAATCCAGAAATAAAACACACCATAAATCTTAATAAAAATATAAAGAATTCACAACATCAGAAATTAAAAAGCCTGTGTGTCCACATGTGCTGATCCTTCAGCAGCCCTGCACAGCAGTCGGCTAATAGCTGCACTCCCTGCTTTTCTTTGATAAGTATTTTAAAAACAAACATCTTAAAAAATACTCCTCATAAAACCCTTCTGGAGGAGCCTGGCACTGTTTCAAGGTATCAGAGAGGCTGTGAGTTCCAGAAACGTGCACCTCCAGAGCCTTCTCCTCGCCCGGAAGGGCAGGACGTGGCGTGGAAGGGCTCCTCGCGCGGCCTGCAGCCCTTCCTGCGTGAAGCGGGCCGCGCACGCTGCCTCTCGCTTCCTTTCCTTTCCACCCCTGCCCAAAGCAGGAAGCGCGGGGAAAGCGCAGCGTGAAATGAAGCACAAAATCAAATGGGTGGCCAAGCAAAAATTCAAGGAGTTGTTGGCACAGCAACTCTAGAAAATGCACTAAAAGGCTCATGTAGTACCCAGGCTTTGCTCCTAAGCTGCTGAATAGTTAACCCAAAGGCTCCTGACATCAATGCAGGTTTCTTCAGGCTTTGGGTAGGACCTGCCTTCATGTCCTCATGCCACAAACAGCACATTCCCAGGGGCAGATCCTGCTGGCTCTGACTGCTCTGCTGCGTATTCCTGAGGCTTTAAAAGCAGAGCTGCTCCAATGAAACCTGAGGTAGAAGCATTGGCAACAACAGCACTTCAAAGAGATCCTGTTTGTTTGGATTTGACAGAAGGCAGATTTGACAAACAGGCTTTGGTACATCACAGTGGAAATGGCTCCTAGATTTTTAATAATAAAAAGTATATTCTAAATAAAATGTGACCCTGTGCCTCCAGGGAAGATATATGAAGGATGGTAAATAATTTAACACAGTTTGGGATTTTCTGTATTCTAGACACTTCTGTGTTCTTCTGTTTATTATTAGCCGAGAGCAGGATCACATGGCAGCTTCATACACTCTGTGTACATCCCTGCAAGATGCAAGAGCGATGAAATTTGGTCTCCTCACAGATAAAAGCTCCCTCCTCACCGCTGAAATACAAACTAGTGACAGTGTCACAGACCATGTTGTTCTAAATGCAGAATTGAAACGGATTTCTCAGTAAGGCCAGTTAAGAAAAGGGAAACAAGCCTTCTTTCCTTTCTCTGCCTCTCAAGACTGTAAAATATGCCTGGGCAGGAAGTACAGTAAAGCTCATGATGAGCAGAGGCAGCTACTCTTTCAAAATGAGCAGGGCTCCTCCAAAGTGACATTTTCATTTAGCCAGAGAGCTTGAGGGCTCAGGGCAGGATACCAGAAGGGCTCTCCAGCAGATGAGGTTACTGGCCAGCCCTCCCAGCTTCACACCTCCAAAGATCAAAGCTGCAGGGAAATGGGAAGCCAGGATGGTACCTGTGGCTTTTGGTAAAGTTGTCTTTTCTCACCCAACACAACCAGAGACTCGGTGGAGCAACAATCAGAGTGTGTAATAATGTCACTTCTTACGGGAAGACACTGGAAGTTGTAGAGATGCAGAAGGAAGCACTGTACATTTAAAGCTACTGCTCCAGAACAGGTGAAAAATACCATTTTTGGACTCTAAACCCCCACACTGTAATCAGGGAGATAAAACATTGAGAATTACATTTGTTTCCACTTTCTTGGGAATGAACATGCAGCATAAAGTGTCTTTTCCCTCATGCCCTGTCCATCCAGGAGAGCTCAGACCCATCCGCAAATTCCCATCTTTCCTGAGCACAAACTCTGCAGAAGTTTAAGCTGCCATCTCTCCAGCACCTTTCTGCTCCAAATTCTCCATCCCTGACTCCTGGAAAGCCCTTCCTTCTCCTGGACTACAGCTAAGCTATCTACATGCAGAACCAGCTTTTATCCATGGAAAGCAGAACCTCTAAAAGACAGGAAAAACTGATTTTTAAACTTTCGGCAGAATGTCCTTGCAAAGCTTCCTGTATAAAAGTGTATCACAACACTCACAAAATCTCTTTTTTAAAAAAATTCATAATGTTAAATAAATCCATACTAAGAGAAACTTTACACTGAGCAATTCAGCCTTCAAAAACTGACAGTTCAAAAGAATTACTTTTTTTTACAAACAAATCTTTTTTGTGAACAAGAAACATTGTTTGAAATTCTAAGACAAATCACAGACCAAAGAATCCATTCGTATTTAAAATTTTATTCAATTTTCAAGATCAAGAAAGGGTTTTTGGAAGCCAGATTGATCTTGAAAGAGAAAAGCCACTTTTCCATCTCCCATTTTCAAAGTAACTTTCTTGTTTTAAATGGGGACTTCAAAAGGGAAAAAGTGTTCAGAACCCAAAACTCCTCTCTGAAAGAATGGACAACCCCAATAGAATTAGCTCAATATTCTCTTTTAACTTCTATTAGCATTAACAACAGTAACTTGTACATTCATATTAGAATAGCCCCCTTTAATAAATCTCAGATATATTTTGTATTTGCCACATTTTTGTTAGCACATGCTCGCCAGGTTAATTTAAATGTATCAATCAAGTCAGATTTTATAGGAAGCAATTTTTGTTAGATACCTTGAAAATTTAATGTGATAAAAACAAGATCAGCATTTCAATGTGACATTAACCTCCAAGATAACATTTTGCCATTAAAAAACTCCTACTATGCATATTCTGTTATTAGAAACAACACCACTGCATGGTCAAAAATGCCAGAAAGGACAAGACCTGTCAAAATTAACAATTAGAAATCTCCTTCTGCAAGACTATAGTGTCATATATGTTACTATCATATTTAATAAATATTAGAATTATTAAATATTTTAGAAGGAGACAGCAAATTTTATTTTATTTCCTTTAGGGAAAAAAAATCTAATTTGTCAGCAATGTTTAAAGTTTATTTCTGGCTCAACTGCCCATGATGTAGAATTAAGTGTTCCACTAGATGGAGCAGGATGGTAAAGCCATCATGAGGGCCACCTCCCCTGCTGATCCATTGAAAAGTCAATGTCCAGGGATGACAAGAATTTCAGCTTTCTTCTGTGCATTCAGGGCAGAAAAAGGATAACACAAAACCCTCTCAATGCTCCACAATTTCCTTCTTCCCAGCACAGAATTAACAAATACTAACCAAAGACAAACCCAGCTCTCCCTCACTTCTATCAGCTTTCCATCAGAAACACAAAAGTTACTGGAGGCTTGCTGAAAATGAAAATCTCTGTACTTCTCTATTTTGTAGCAAGTGAACTTGCAAAAAGCTCCATGCCAAATGATCAAACATTAGTCACTTAATGCAAAAGACATCATTACACATCAAACAAATTCACTCTGGAAACAATGGCAAAACTTCAAAGAGGCTCCTACAAACCTGGAGCTGTGCAAGGCACAGTAAAATTATCTCTCTTGTCTCTTTTCAAACAGAGCTAATTGTTGATTTACCTTTAAGTCTACCTAAACAAACAAACAAAAGAAGAACCTGACAGATTTTATTTCATCAGATGTTCTTTAAGAGATGCAGTATTAGACAAACTGCAGTTACCATCACCATGTGAAACAAGAAACCTTTATTTTCTTGACCATTAAACCTTATTTCAGCTTCTCCAAAAGAAGCAGAGAGAATATAAACAAAGAACAGTTTTAACCATTAATATTTCAAATTTAAGTCCTGCAATTCTTAAGTATGCACGACAAAAGTACCAGGAATGGTCACAATTAACTCGAGCACCTTGCCATAAAAAATCCCGAGGCACAGTATATTGCTGGCTGTGATAAATAACTGCAAACATGCAACAGACTCTCAAGACAATACTAATTATCCCAGCAGTACAAATACCAAAGAGAATGACTCTTTCTCAGATATGTGCATGAAGACACACAAGCAGAACTCTGGTGACTGCTCAGAGCCTGCTTCCCATGACTGTCACTCCCATGTCTTTGTTCCCAGTTAAATAAACTGCACTAGAAACCAAAGTGACAAACAGGTTTACTTCTCACCAACATTCTCTCCAACTTACTGCAACTTGTGCAGCACCAGAAGCTGACATCTGGAAAGGATGGGCCAAGTGGAAGAGGCAAGAAATTTGGCCTTGCAGACAATAAAACTGTCCCCTTACCAAGGGGCCTTATTAAAACCTTTTGAAAGCACCTGTAGATGCAGATATTGATGTAGCTATTCCACTGTAGACACTGTCTAATTGAACAGCAGTTTGTCCCACCTCTCTGAACCACTGATGACCAAGAATTCATTATGCACCACACACTCCTTTTCCAGGGAAACACCAGGACACCAAAGCACTCCCCAGCCCCAAAGGCAGGGGCAGTGCAGCAATACTCACTACTGTGCACAGTCAATCAGCTGGTACTCGTTGGATCTCTCGTAGCAGGCTTTCACACCTTCATCCTGCCAAAGTGTTTTTGTGTGTTCATAGAACTCCTGAAATGGAAAAACAGCGTTATGGGAATGGGTTAGAGATGAAGACAGTCAGCAAATAGTAATGTTCATTTCGTTTTGCAACGAGCAGGAAATGGAGCAGATTTAACAAAAATCTTTAACCATGCTTTAGAACCTGACTACAAGTTCAGTTGGCCTTCTAAGTTTGACTTCAACATTTTGTAACACTTAAAGAACTGCTTCTCAATCACTGATTGAATCCAACCATCTAATGTAAGAAGGGTTAATGTCTCATTAACATCAATTTCATTGGCAATTTAATAATCAGTGCTATTTGGTAACACCTATCCTTTAACTCATGGTGTCACTGTATTTTACATTTATGTGGCTTTCGTGATTTTTTTTTTTCTTCAATGAAACCCTACTTCTCTATAATTCCTACATGAATGATAATTAAGTTTTACATAACTTTGCAAGCTAGTGAGGATCTTCAGGGACTGCACAGACATCTGTATCTTACTTAACTCTGTACCACTTTCGTAAATTTATTCTTTTACAGTGTAAGAAGATGTTGAACGACAGAAGAAAGACAGTAATACAAGGCTAGATCATGTTTTGTCTCAGCCTTAAAAACTGTAAGCCAAGATATGAAAGCAGACAGCCAAAAATGCAGTGCTTCAGTTTTGCTGAACCTGTAACACAAGCTAACAACAGAAGCAAAAGCTCTTTTCATTCTGCATATGAAAGATGCACTTTGGCTCCACCAGTGTGTGTGCAGCGCAGGATTGAACTCCTGGCCATCACTCTAAGAGCTCTGAATAGACTCAGAAAGAGCAGCAGCAGCCTGGTGGCTAAAATACACACAGACACCACTGTGGGCATTCCTCTTATCAACAACCATGGGCTGGCTATCTCTCAGAGCTTTCAAGTGTTTTGGGTAAAATACTTTCATTCTGGTTTTAAGTGGCAAATAATTTTTTTTTTTAATCCAGACCAGTGAAAGACCTTTAAAAATAGTCGCTGCATATATTCTGTGTCTCCCCACCCTTTTTCTTTACAGTAGAATTATTTTTAAGAAGGAAAATGTGTTATTTTTGCTGCTTCAAGGTTCCTCCATCTCATGGGATATCAGTCTTTCACATTCCTTTACTATCAATTTAGTACAAAGAAAGGGGACACATTCCAAAGTTTCACTTTTGAAAAGAGTTAAAAAAAAAATTTGCATTCCTATCAGAAGCTTAACTGACACCTGAACTGTAGCAGAACAGTAAATCCTTTAAATTGCATCTTAAAGATGTACAGAGGCACCTTACAGTAAATTTAGTGCTGCTGATTTTCAGAGCACTCTCTTCTTGGCAGGTATAAGATGCATATGTGTTTGTGTGATCACACAATTATGAATACCAATGATGGAAGCAGCACATCAGATGCAAATTTGATTGTCCTTTTATTGCTATTAAGTATTCCCTTACTGCACACACACAGAAATGACAGCAAACACAAAATAAACATCTCAATTTTGTTCTGATTTCTTTTAAAGAGATTATGACATTTATATAGGGTATTAGATGTCAGCTTGTTCCCTGCTTTTATGAACTGTTAATGAACAAAAAAATAGATAAATTTCTTTCAGAAGTAGGTAAGAAGATTTTACTTAATTTTTAGTATTTGCAGATTGCACAACTGTTTGCTTTTGCCATTAAAGGAAATAGAAAATTAATCAAAATCTTAATTTCAGTCCTCAGTTTTCTGTCTCCCACTGCTGGAATTATGCTCATTGGATACTTTAATTTTGAAGATTTCCAATTTCTTGGCAACTGGGGGACTGTCAGTAGCCTTCAACTGTATTAGAGCACAGTGAAGAAAATATCTTTTAAAAGGAAAAGGGAGATGGAAGAGAAAGTGAAGGAGAGAGGGGGAATTATCTGCCATCTCACTGTATCTGAACCAAACCCACTTCAGGGAATGTTTCTATATTTGTTTTCAAAAGTAACAATTGCTCAGTACAGAACATCATATGGCTCACTCAACTTATGACTACAAAGCTGGGAAATTGAAAAATGGAATCAGCAATTGTGTAAGTTTTTTTTTTGTTTTTTTTTTTTTTTAATGAAATAGCAGTTGATTCAATAGACAAATCACAAGGCAATGATAAGTTTACAGAAAAAGCAGTAAAACATTCTTCATCCTCAAAAAACTGTAGATATAAAGTGAAAAACGTCAGTGCTTTAATAAGGAAAGTCACAGCACAGTAAAACTCTGCCACAAAAACTCTTCCTAATTACTGTTTCTCACTACAACTGTGACACTTTGGTGGAAATCTGATGTAAAGTAATTATTTCAAAGACCTTTCGAACTCCATGTCTTACATTTGCAGTTGTTTTTGCAATCAGATCTTAAAATGGGATGAAAAAATAATACCAGTTCCTGGCCCTAGCATATATATGTTGATAATAGAAAGCCCAGGGTTTAGTTTACCAGAACGGTCACATATTGTTTAGAAGAGTCCTCCCCGTGTTCTAAGGGCAGTTTTCACTTCTAAGAAAATACATGAATTACAATAATGGGATAAAGATCAGTGTTTGTGCCTTGTTAGGCCAAATGAACAGTGCAATATCTAAAACTGCCTTTATGCCTGTCCTGCTGATCTGAACTATAACCAGCAATACTCAAGCA
>QUSF01000058.1:60272-151778 GCA_003676055.1 Chloebia gouldiae
TTATACTAAGACACAGTGGGGCTCCTTTGAGATGGGTTTTTGCTGTTACTTTTGGTCTATTTTTTTCTTGTTTGTTTGTATTAATTGAGTTTTAAAAAGTGAACTACCTGACTTGAGATGGTCAAATAGGAAAGCCTTTCATTAATACACAACCTTCTGTCTTTAGGCCACATCAAATACATCGTGACACATGCTGGGACTAATGCTGAGCCAGCTCACACAGCTGTGAGCCAGGAAGGTGCTCACCCAAGCAGAGGCAGAACCAGCCTTGCAGAGCTCATCTCCTGCTGTATTAGAAGCCTCCTTACTGCAGGGACTGATTTTGGAATTAAGACATAGTAGCTGGTTGCAAAAAACCCAGATTCTCCCTCCGCTCCAGTACACCTACACTAACCACAGCTCTGAAATAATATTTAAGAAAAGGAATAACACAAGAAATCCTCAGCATCCCATTTGAGTCATGGAATGTAGCCTGGGGCTGCTCTCAGGGAAGGCAAGTAAAACCACAAGATCTGTTATGTATTTAGGTAAAACAGGGGCTTCAGAGGCCACTAGAAAAATCAAGTTAGCAAAAGGGTTGGGTTGGCTTTTTTTTTTTTAGTTAAATAGGTATAATTTGTATGAGAGCTCTAAAAATAATGAGTTAGGAAACAAATTAACCAAAAATAGCAGGAAAATTTCCTGAAAAGAAATAGCCAGAAAACTAGTCCTTACACGCCTGGTTCTTGCTTCTACAACACTGATTGATTTGCTGGCACATGCTAATATGACAGACTCTACAGCAGCATCAACAAAGGTTTTTCCTGCACTAGAAAATGGAACTCCTAACAAAACAGCTAAAATAAACAAATACTAAATAACAATTTGGTTCTAGATGACATTCCACAACAAATAGGATTTGAATGTTAGGATCCAAATGATCCTAACATTCAAATGTACTTGCAGTGTGTGATCATATTATCCATTCTTGCCCTATGCATACTTAAAATTGAAAAAAAAAAATCCAAACTATGTAATTTTTCATTTAAAAAAATAAAATGTTGCAGTGTCACAATACACACCCAAGATCCTGTTTAAAGTACAGCTGAAGCTGTGTAAAGCAACAAAAGTCAACACAAGTGGTGACAGGATGGCACCACCAGGGAAGGTGAGGAGTGAATTCCTCCTGAGCTTTATGTCAGGATTGGAGCATTTATTCACCACCAAAAGAGACTCTACGCTTCCCAAAACGTTCACATAACCCTAAAGAGGGAGAAATCCTTGAGGAGAACACTCAAGGAAAGGAATGTCAATGTAACACAGATCTGAAGAGAACAAACAGGACTGAATCTGCTCAGGCTGGGCAGGGGCATAGTTTGAATTCCGGGCACAATCCCCAAGAACAGGCTCCACTTCTGGGAATCCATAAAAAGCCCTGAGAAAATCCTCTGGCTGGGTAAACCTTCTCTGGTCCTGCTCAAATAACTGAAGGATCAAGGACCATGACTTGGTGCTGCTGAGGAAACCTCATGTCTCATGATACCATAACACCACAATGGTTAAAAAGCCACTTTTATGTGAAATGTGTTTCATTATTTATGTTTTATTTATGAGGTGACAATTTCCCCACCTACTGAAAGCTTCCCAATACAGTGAGTCAATAGGCAACATTTGTAAATCACTTGCATTCACTTACAGGAATCTCTGCAGACCTCTAGAGAAAAAAAAAATCAGTGGAAATGTGGAAGGGATGCTTGGAAAATTGTTCTCTGTTCCAGAAACATCTTGCTGACACAATTCTGGATTAGAAAAGGGGCAATGCAGAGTCTAATCTACTTATATTGGAAAATTTCAGCAAGCTGAATAAATGGCAGCAGATAAATAGTGGTTTTGATCAAAGTTAAACTACAGAAAGTGTTAAAGAACTTGGGGGTTGAGCACTTTGGTTGTTAAATAAAATAATCCCCAAGAGACAAACTCCAGGCCTGGGAAAAAATAAAGAAACCAAGATTTGCTTTTGAGAAGCATTCTAAAAGGATAAAATACTAGGAGAAAGAATATAACTGGTCATACTGTCTACAAGGCTTTGTTCCCTCCAGATATATAAATACTCAAGAGACTAAAAAAAAATGTTCATGAAGCAATGTTTTATAGGCATTAGGATGTTGGCAGGGAAAAACATTGGCACAGCCCATGCCACTGTGACACACCAAATTCACAGTAATCTTAGCATGGACATGCAACATTACCTTTTCTTTGTCAAATATAATATAGGGTGGATCCTTCAAGAGAACAGTTTATTTACTAATTCCAGCAAAAGTCAATGACATTCAAAAAAACCTTACCTTACTAAAAGGTGTGTACAACCATTATACAATGTTGTGGTTAAAACTGGGATTCGATTCCTGGGCAAAGTTCACTGTCCCATGGAGCTGCACATTTCATAATAAGAGTTTTAAATAGGTCACCGACTTACAAATCTAATGATTAAAGGTCAAACCAAACCAGGTTCTAACTGCAGAAGTGTCTCCTGGAGGACTTTGCTTCCCAGTGTGTTGAGCTTTGAAAAGCAGCACTGCCCAGTGGCTGCAGAGCCCTGCAGAGCTGCTGTGCTGGGGGAGCAGAGCTCTCCTTCCCTGCGAGCCAGGCAGCTCTGCTGCATTCCAGGCACTGCAGCAAGGTCATGGCATGGCAGGCAGCACGGAGCATTCCAAGACAAACTGCACCAGCTGATTTTCTCCTTCCAGGATAGGTAAGTACCCACCAAACTGATTCGTTTCTCACTGCTCACGTATGAAACCAAGCCATCACTCCTGACCCTACAGGGAAGGGCATCTTTTCATTCTCCCCAAGTTTGGGCAGAGGTACCAGAATGTGTTGAATCTGTCAAATCAGACAGATTAATAAGCCACTTACTTGAATAGGGAAACATCTGCATTCCTAATGGTGTGAACAAGTGTTAATTACTGCTTGCTATTTTAGGGCAAATACGCTGATGATATCACAAAGGAAACGCATACCTACAAATAGTTGGAGATATTCTCCAGTTACTGGCAAGTGGCCAGAGCTGAATACAAAACTCTTTGGGAGAGGCCCAGTGCACTCAGCATTTCCCATAACTTGAGTCAGAAATATTTTCAGCAAGGATTTAGTCTCATTATCAATAGTTTTTCATCCTTGGAAAAGAAGAATTATGCTGAAATATTCTGTGTTTCTGCTTGGCAACTTCTAGTAGAAAAAATTAAACTGGATGTCGCTGCAAGGACTGGCCAATGGGAAGGGAATTCTATTTAACAAACTTCTATCAAGTGTGAACTCACATTATTCCCCTTTGTTAAGAGTTTCAAAACACCACAGCATTTGAGAAATGTGCCAACACATAAATCCATACCCATAAACTACAACGTGCCTTTGGTTTTAAGTCCTCACTAACATAACATCAAACCATTTCTCTTTTATTTCTACTTTCACAAGAAGTTTAATTGCCACAGAAACTTTATGTGTTGATACCAGAACACAGCTCCTCATGTTAATTAGGGAGGAAAATTCACTTTGGGTGAGAGCAGCAAGCCTACTCCCTGTATTGTCAAGATTCCTCTGCAATTTAAACCAAATAATCAGTGTTTCTGTGCTCCTTCAAAGTGTCATACATAGAAAGAGGCAATTCATTAATGGATCAAACTTCTTGATAGCAGAAAAGGCACAAAGAAGTCTTCTACCCCATTCCAGCTCTCTCAGGGTAGTTTAGAGTGGTGACAGAGGCAGTTCAACCATCAGCTATTTTTGGAGACTTCAGTCTAAGAAAGTAGCTTTAACAAAACTCTGAGAAATTTCCTCTGAGCCTTAAATCAGGGTTTGGAAAATGTCTTTCATACTACATCATTTAGCTGCTTTTTGTTTAATGAATATATAGTAAGCTTGAACAGCCAAATCAAATGACTTTATTCCCTTACCTGGTGCCAAGAACAAACACCTGGGACCTCACTAAACTCTGCTGCTTCCTTTCACGTTGGAAATGAAAAGCCTCTTTTTGCCAGAAACTTCCACCAACAGAAAAGGGTGTATGATAAAATAGTTCTCATTCTAAATTTACACAAATCCCAAGGAGAGCTCACCCTCTTCCAATCTTTCTGAAGCAGCAGCATCTGTACTCACAGAAAAGTTCACAGGCTCACAATAAAGTCTACAAGAAAATATGAAGCTCAAATATACTTAAATTAATTGAAAGTTCTGCTTAATTACTAGCATTTCTTTTTAAGAATAAAAAGACACTCTGTGTCCTAGGAGCTTACAAAAAAAAAAAAATCTTAAGTTTTATTGGAACACTGAAGAAATGTCATGTACTCTCCAAAGACCAGCTGAAAACCCTGACCAGTCAGCTGAGCACAACAGGGCTGTGGCAGGATCCACTGTAATACCAGGGAGGCTCACAGGTATAATTTTATTTCATCTATGCATACAACAATATTTTGTGATAGTCTCTTACTGTGATTAAAACCAGAAAATGTTTAAGAATTTCCATATTAAATTATGCCTATTTCCTGTTTAATTCAGCTGACAGCTCTTGTATTTCAACATAAATTGAATTAATCTGTCCTTGTTCTTCAAGACTGCTCTGAGAAAAACAAAGAAGATGTATCAAGAGAAATTAAGTCACATGAACTTCTGAACCTGTAAAAATGGTCTGGTATGGTGGGAATTTACTGGATAAAAATACAAGTTCAGAACAAAGCAACAGCATTTCCTTCAAATACTGACCAAGTAAAATATAGGGTGAGCGTATTTTGTACTACAAAAGCAACTGGACTACAGAAAAAGATGTACATAATCATATTGTCTCAAGTCCTAGGCTGCAGATTCTCCAATTTCAGGAAAGTCTTTGTGGGATTTCAACAGAATTATGTGAACACTTCAGTAAAGCACTGTTGAATTCGAAGGTCTGAAAAACCCCCACCAAAACACTTCCAATAAATACTAACAAAATACAGCACTAACAAATTTTGCTAGATATTCCTAGTCACTTGAAACATTCCTATCAGGCATTTATCCATGTCGACAAAAATCAGAGATTTCAGGAGATTCATCTGCAAATCATTAATAGTTATACATGTTTCAATTATGAGAAACAGACATGAAATCAAGTGGCTGCCTGCTTCATAGACCCCATAATAAAAGAAGGCTTCAGATGAACTCTTTAATTAATCTGTATTCAAGAATTTATTCTGCTATTAAAGGATAGGAGAACCAGCTTTACATAAGTTCCTGTTAAACTCTGATCAGGTAAACTCAATTGGATTATCTGGAAGCCCATTGAGAGGGAGCTGCTCTGTGTAGATAACAGAGATTTAACAAAGAGTAAGTAAGGATTATTTCAGAGATCTAGCACCACGTTTGATACTGTCTGTAAGACTTCCCACTCCTTTCTCTGAACAACATTAACACTCCTGAGGCAAAAATACTTCACCTTTTCACATTTTCTACTAGTTTTTCACCTCAAGATGTACCTCGAAGATATGTATTTATCAATCTTTTACACATAATAAGACACAGGATGCTAAAAAAAGGTAATTAGGACATTGAGGTGCCTTGCTCAAAACCATAAAATATCTGGACAAGAAAAAGCTGGAGCCCCTTATTTTCTCTCTGTGGTAAGTATCCAAACTGCACACAATTTTGTGCAGACACCCAAGAAATCTGGCTCTGTCTCCCACCTTTCCCAGCTGTATCCTCACCAAAGAAAGTGTTTTGCCTACTTTCACACCCCAAAATCTGTGACATTTGAGATATCCCCATGGGAAACATCCTCCACTGCAGTGAATAAGTTTGTCATTATTACTTTATAAAGCTAGTGATGCTTTCAAACCAGAACAGCTCTCTTCTTCTGCCACGATGTATTTAGACAGGAATAATAATGTATCTATCATTATATCCATCAGGGTGGTTATCTACAGGGACAGACAATTTTGTTCTGTTGCCTACATAATTAAGGAACACTTCTGGCAGCAAAGAGATCCCAGCTTACATCTTTTCTTACTGAGACTCCATTATCTCATTAGATTTTGGTGTCCAAAGCATTTTAAGGACTCCAAAGTCCCATTCTGACCCTGCTGCAGGTTAAGGGATCACACTTTGTACCACACTGCCAGGTTGTAAACCAGACCTCAAAACTGATCCCTGTTAAAAATAATCTCCCCAGAATAGAAGAGAGAAGGAGTAAGGGTTACCAGGGTTATTTTTAACCTGGGCTGGTTCAATGCTCTGATTGACACTGGGGACCCAGAGGAGGTTTTTTTGGCCCGGTGTGGAGCAGGGGGAAGGGGTGGCTGTGGGCACAGGGGATGCTGAGCTGCCTTTGAGGCTGAAGCAAGAGTGTGGTAAAGCTCAAGGACACCACTCAAAAACCATAATAAAACCATTCAGCAGCAGTGGCAGTTTCAAAATAACTACAATGGAGCAGTGTAATAAAACTTAAACTGAAACCAAGAGACCTGCAGACAACATCAGCATCTCTTCTGAACATTCTGCAGCCACAGGCTGCAGCCATTCCTCTGGTATTTTGCCTTTCAATAGCTAATACTGATTCTACTATTTTCTAAATTTTTTTTTCTGAATTTAATATGGTATTTTCAAGAGACATCTTCCTCAGCTAAAACCAGATCAATTAAATATAGGCAGCTGTAAATCCTGCTATTAAGGAACACATTCCTATTTTGAATATTTCATTAAAACCAGAGTATTATAAATGGACTGTGACCTAAAGTAAATATGTTTTATTTGGTAGCTTGGTTCAATTGGGTTGATCATGGAGTGTGAAACGTTGATAAAACTGGAACATTTCCTTCCCTCTTCTAAAAGTAAGAAGAGCAAAAAGAAAGGGATGAGAAGAAGGCCACTATTACTGGGGATGAAGAAAATATCCTAACCACTGTCTGGTATGCAGAACAGGAACAAAAATATCACTTTTATAACCCAGCTAACCCAACATCACCTGACATTTGAGACAGATATACAGCTAGTTTGAATTACTGAAGCTACTTATAAGGTTGATTTTTGACACTGAAAACACACACATACAGTTGTGTTAAGGTAAATGCATCAAAGGACAATAATGATGGAAATACTGTTTGGAAGCCTCAACTATAGATATTATCTACTAAAAATTGCAATATTTTAAAATACCAGCATGATTATGGGGACAGAATTCCTTCCAGTCAGTACTATGTTTTGCCTTTCTCCATATGCTACTACTCATATTCAAAAATTTAATTTCTTAATACCAACTGTGCTGAATTAATAATCTCCAACATAGTAAATTTTCAGCTTTAAAGGGGATGTTTAACCTAGCATTACACAGTACCAACATTATTTTTAACTCAAGCTGTTGTTTTTTAGGTTTTTTTAATTCAAAACAATATGGTCTACACAAATGACACACACTTCCTGTAAGTCAAAAACTGCAAAGCAAACAGATGGAGACCCAGACTAAGAAAAGAATTAGAATATCAGAACACAAAAGTTGCTCTTTGAATCCTAATTTGCATGTAGAGCCAGATCCCAATATTAGCATCACACTGTAAAACTCCTACATTCTTCCTGACTTTCTTCTGCCTTTCACATTTCTCCTTGCTGTTAGGAGACTTGCATTCTAGTTCCACCTGTTCCATAGATAATTATAACCACAGATTTTGGCCTCTTCTTTAAAATTCATTTCAACTGCTCCTTCATGAAGAAGATGATCTTATGTAGCTGAAGAAGAAATCCCACAATCCTTGTGCTGGCCTCTATGTCAGTGCATTCTCTTCAGGAGAGCAACCCAAATTAATGTTTAGGAAAAGAAGAATAGGCATTTAAAGGGAAGCAGAACAGCCCTGTATTTAAGAGTAGAGTCCTAAGTATCTGCAGCCCTCAAATATCCCCTGGGGACTTGAGTGTTCCTCCTCCCGACCCTCATGCTCTTCCTAGGGCAGAGAAGAGCATCAAATACTACACTGAGGAAAGTATGTGCTCAAGACAGCTGAAATGTAATTTCCCATGAAGAAAATGCAAGAGACAGAAAGCAAATCCTGCAGCTCAAATCAGACAGCTTTACACAGGGCTGACATTGCTAAAAATTCCCCTCCCTCCTTCCCCATCAATACTCTATATAGGAAAAGGTTTATGAAATTCTTCCCCCACTGTACTGAAGGAGGAAGCAGGTGATGGAGATCTCCTTATATTTAAAGCAAAACCAACCCAGGGCTGTCCTTTCTGCTTCCATAAAACTTTTTTTTTCTTCAAAGTACTTTTAATTAATGTGTAACAAAATCAAAGCTACTTTTACACTGGTACTCAAGGATTGTGATTTCTATGCACTGAGAGCTGGCATCTAGGGACACTCTAGATCTTAACTTGATTTAAATCATGTAATTAAAATGCAGGTTCAGTTTTCCAGGTACCAAAGGATTACAATCTACTTCCAGACAAACTCAGAAATCAGAGATATATATTAACTTATATAATCACTGAGAGCAGAGAGAGCCAACAATAGTCCTTCAACAGCTGTGGCTAATGCACATCCAGTTTAAAACCTCAACCCTACAAACATTTACATAAGAAATAGTTAATCATGCCAATGAAGTAAGCCACCAGTCAAAGTTATGCACACGCCTAAACCTCTGTAGACTCAGGGCTTAAAAATTTAAGACAATACCTTTGCTCAGAGAAGAAAAACTAGTTTTATTGGACTGTTATTCTTGATGTTGTGTGTCAATCAACACCTCAAATACTTTTCACTGAACTTGGAATTATTTATAGACCTTGTAAGTCACACAATTACACCTTGCTTTCAATGAAAAAAAAGGAAAAATTATAAGAAATCACTGCACTCCAACTGAATGGAAAGGAAAAAAAGACCCCTGAGATAGAAGACACAAGGAAAATCCAGTACTTCAGTACAAGGTAGGTCACAGGAACTTGTTGCAGCATTGTTACAGATCACAACCTGAACTAGCACAAACAATGGCAGTAGGAGAGCTGTGGGCACACAGCCAGTGCAGAAGCACACAGGGTGGAGCAAGGAATCACTGTCTTCTCCCTCACATACTCTCCTAAAACAACCTTCAAAGCATGAATTTTTCTCTGCCCCCAGCAGGACAGATCATCCATGAAGAGACTGAGTATTTCTGTGAATAACACTGACAAATGTCTAAATTACAGAAGTGTGAAGTTAAAAATCTCAAAATCTCAAATTTAAGATGCTTTCTGACAAAATGGCAATGACTACATTTTATGTGTTAGAGAGAATCACACATCCCCCTCCACCAACCTGTGTTTGTTACATTGGAAATGATTTAAAGATTACAGAGCAGTATTTCAATTAACTGCTAAAGTCACCTGACTTCTGCCTTGTACACAAAGCATGTGGGTCTGTTTGTTTGGTTATTTTTTTTTTATATAAAGACTGACCAAAGCAGAGAAATTCCTAGAACAACAACATTTGGAAAAGGTAACTGTTGTTGGTCTCACAGATTGGCTTGTTCAATAATGTTTACATATCAAGAATTACAAACTGAATTAAGAATTGCTGTGGTGTAAACTATCCCACATCTTACTACTACTCAACCTTGCACTTTTATTTCAAGCATTTGGGACTGCTGGACACAAAATTTGGTGTAAATGGATCATGATTTTTGACACATCATCATAATTCCACCCCTCAGCCCCTTGGAACAGTGTGTGGAGAGAGAAATATAAGTTTTGAAATGCTCCTGCATTATTGCAAGTAGAAGGTACTTCATGGCAATTAACAAAAATATCTTCTCAGTGTTTAAGTGTTCAGTGTTTGCAAACTGTATTTTCATGGGCTTCTGCTACAAGTCTGGTTGAGATACAGGAGAAATTAATCACTGTGAGTGGGCACAAAGTTGTATCATCAACTAAATAATTATTCTTTATGCATTTATTCTGGGACTGCTGGCACCTCAAATGATTAACCAGGACTGGAAGGGCTGGGACAAGGATGTGTGTGTGAAGCCTCTGCAGAGAGCCTGGCTGACACAGAAACTGAATCAGCAAGAAAACTCCACTGCTCTTCCACAAGAGAGAAATCAGCATCATTAAACACCAGCTAATCATCCTCAGGAGAGTGCAGTGTGTATCTCTACTCCTTTTGGGCAGGGAAATACCCAACAATATCTAAACTTTACACCCAGCACTGTCCATCTTGACTCTGTGGTTAATTATTTCACCAGAGCACAAAAAGCAGACAAGAGTCTCCATGTTCCTCATGTTCCTGAAGGATCAGCTGGAATATTCTGGCTGTGTTGCTGTAAATTCGATTAGCACTCATCAAAGGCACCTACTGCAATAATTCCCTGAGAGAGCAGCTCACTGTTCTGGGGAAATATTTACTACAGGGCAGTGAAATACAATCATTTGCAAAAAGGCATGGCTGCAGCCCCTGTGAATTACTCACCGGAGGGAAATCGAAGTCTATCT
The DNA here is from genome assembly GCA_003676055.1 of Chloebia gouldiae. Lineage (NCBI taxonomy): Eukaryota > Metazoa > Chordata > Aves > Passeriformes > Passeridae > Chloebia > Chloebia gouldiae. The sequence continues at coordinate 70,728 of QUSF01000058.1, forward strand.
GGTTTGCTAAATTTAAGATGTAGTCGATTCGAAACTGGTTCTCTGGATTGGCTAGTTCCACTGGAGGTGCCAAATTGCCCATTGCTGTCACTATTGTCTGCAAAGAAACACAAGTAAAATATTGCAGAGAGTGTCTAAATAGCCACCTGGAATAGTTAAAAAACAACAGCTCATCAATTTACCTCTATAGCTTCTTTAATATTGTTTTTAATATCCTGAATTTTCATTTTCTTCTCCCTGTAATAAAAAAAGACACATAATTAAATTTATAAGCCACAAAAGCAGAATACCTTTTTAAAACAGAACATGAGCTTGAAAAATATTCTATTAAAGCTGTATTGCCTAAAGTGCTTTCAGTCACTGAGGACTTTTGTAGATAGACTCATTTAAATATCTCAAAACTTTTCTACTTAAGCACTAACATCTATTTGTATCTATTTTAAGCAGTAACATTTATTTGCATCCAAAAATCAGTGTCTAATTATGCTTTAATAAAAACTTACTACAGCCTTAGACTGGGACTAAGACATTCTGCAGAATCAAACAGTTTTTGATTCATTTGAATGCAAATTACTAGACATACGTGAAAGTTCTTTAGGAAAGTATACACTGGAAACAAACAGAAAGGAAAAAAGGGTGAGTTACTGAAAGTAGAAACAAATGAAAGGAGACCAAAGAACCTCAAAGCACAAAAAAAAATTAAAGCACAAAAATGATGCCTTAGCAGAACAAACCATAGCAGAGCACTCAACCTGACACAAGACATTCAAACAGTCTGGATGTGAAACGTAACAGTGAAGGGTTAATCCAAGTATATAAAATTATCCTTGGCTAGAAGCAGAGGAGGAGGCTAGAAAACCACTTGGAATGAGCACTATCATTTGGAATTAACTGCAGTCACATCAAGGAGCCCAGCAGGCTGGAGCAGGACAGTGCAAACCATTGCCTCTGCTCCTTTGTACTGCACTGTGTGTCAAATCTGACAACAGCTCATTTCTATGCTAAATAGTGCAATCAAACAAAATGCATGAGCAAATATTTGGTATAACCAGGAATTAGCACCCTAAAAGTACTACTAGAACTGAGCCTGTAAACTGTAACTTAATTGCAAAAGCATTGTGATAAAATTTTTCACATTATTAATTTCTTGCTGTAAACAGCATAAAATCACTACCAAGTTAGCCATGTAATTACTAAAAAAAGCTAAACTGTTTAAGTGACCTTTTAATCTTCATTGAACTGCTTTTACAGGACTCTTTGATTATAGAATATTTTTATTAACATTCAATTTTTTTTTTCATTTTGAAAACTAACATTTTCCAGCACAGTGTCCCAGAGACTGTGAAGTATCAACAGCATTTCCTTTTTTTCTCCTTTTAAAGATAGTAACTCACAGTTTCAGCTTACAGACCCCAGCTAGAAAACCTCATTTTATGGAGTTAATTCAGTAAGCACATTGCAAAAGCTTTTTATCACTTTTCCCTTTCTATAATTACTCACAGTCAAAAACCAAAATGAAACTGAAAGCATAGTCACCAATCAAGAATGCAGAAGAGCAGCAGGGAAAAAAAAAAAAAAAAGACTGCTTCAATAACAAGGCAGACACAGACATCCAGGAGTGGTGGGAATTTTGGCTATCAAATGAAAAATTAATGCAACTTTTATACAAGACAGTGTCAAGGACAACACCACCACGCCAGCCCCAGTTATTCTTTAGCCAGAGGTGTGGAGGATCTGCTTGGGCACGCCCCAGCTGTGACTGCAATGCAAGTGCTGCTCTTGCAGAGGGGCAGCAAACACCAAACCTCGTGTTCAGCATGAATTTGCTGCTCTGAATCAGCACCACAAGCCCAACAAACACAAACGTGATTATCCCAAAACATCAGCTCTGCACTGACCACAGGTCCTCAGAAGTTTGGGGCAGGGACAGGAAGGTCAGTGAAGCTCGAGGCAGAAAGAGAATGGATGAGATGAAAATCTGATGTTTTCCTAGACTTCTTTACCTACCTACAGACCACCTTATTCCTGAAAATTACCAGGTTTATTTTGGCACTGCTAATGAGAACAAGGTAGTGAGCCAAGAAAGGACAAACACACCAAATTAAGGAAAATAAATCAGGATTGGAGGGAAAAACCTAAGGGCTTTTCCACCCTCTTCCTTCCTAACATCAATGCTTTCTACTGCCTCAGGTCTTGACAAACTCTCCATTCCACAACCAAGAGGCAGGGTGCAATATTCTGTTTTTCAGCAGTGCACATATGGTTGCAAAGCCAGCATCCACTTTCAGTTTTTAAAAATGTTTAATTATTAAAAAATGTAAATAATGGTATGAAAGCAGGAAGCATTTATCAATGACAGTGTAAGCAATTTGTCTGGCTTTTATTCTGCTGCCAATTTTATTCTGCTGCTGGATCTTGAACTTAATGAACATGTATGCAGATTTTACCCTGTTTAGATCAAAAGGGCAACTGATATGATGAAAGCCAAGCAAGAGACCAGTATTTTTAAGGAATTAGCACTCATTTTGCTTTGGTTTGGAATATCACTGGAAAAAGAGAAGTTTAGGGAGTTTGCACTGTTTATAAGCAAACTCCTGTTATTCTCTCTTCCCTGCAACACTTGCTATTAATTGTCTCAAAGTATCAATGAGGTGCACACTGACCTGACTCTTCCATGCCATATGATAAACCTCATTATTTTAATTAAAGATTTCAGTCAAACTTCCACATTTACACCTCTTGGCTGATCCTCTCACTACTAAGTGATAATGCATACGGAGAAACGTTAACCTGCAGCAATTAACAAAGTGCTTGATAACCATCATCATCTTTACAACAAGGATACTCATAGTTCCTATTTCTGGTGTTGTTGCCATGGCCCTATAGCCTGCCCAGTAAACAAGGAATCCCATTACACAGCAGTGAATGTATCACTGTGTTTTGTAATGTTTACTAGACATAAACTTTCCATGACAATGAGACACTTTATTCTTCTGGAAGTCAGAATGTTCATCAATCACCCATCCAACAGCAGCTTGCAAACAACTCTAACTTCTCATTAAAAACCCCAAAAATCTCCAAAAGGTGTCATTCATTTTACTTAGGGGCTTATGAGGTGAAGCACACAAAAGCAACATCCCATTACTCTGCCAAATTGTCCTTATTTTTAGAAACCCAGCCAGGTTGCGCCTGCAATTTCCAGAAGTACTCCAACTTTTATTTGCCATAACCACAAAGACTGAATATTCAACTTAGAATCTTTCCTTTTTAATTTCTTATTCCCAGGTGCTGGCACAAAACCACAAAAGAAAAAAAAAAAAAAAAGCTGGGCTGCCAAAATGTTTTCCTCTGGAACATCCTGCGTAGTTTGGGAATGGCACCAATGGTCTCCTGGCCAAGGAATGACTGATGTCTCTGCAGGCCTGTTCTGTATCTTTAGATGTCATGGGTTAATAAGGTCATATTTTTAATCTTGTTTAAAACTTTTGCTTAGGCTGTGCAAGGTAGGCCAAACAAAGCATTAAACTCTATTAGTTGAGGATTAGAAGAAAAAAATCTCAAATCCTGCTGTTTTCAATATTTAAATGGGCCAAAGAAAAGCTGCACATAGCTTTCAGGAAAACTAATAAAGTCTATTTTAGGTACTATAAAAAAATATGACATTTTAATTCAAGTAACATTAAATCAGAATGACATCAAAGGTCAGAAAAATCAAATATTCCTTGAAAACCAACCTAATCAGTATTTAGTAAAGAACTTCTCCACCTGTGGTGGAGCCGTACATTAAAAAGGCAACATTTTTACTCAGACTTTATCAAATCTTATGCAAAGAACACATTAACAAACAGATAATCAGAAAGCAAACTAATTTAATTTTAATGTTAATTTCTGGTTTACTTTACAGATAATACAAATGACCATTACTTGGAAAAAATACTTTAAGTCCAAAAAAAACATTCCAGAGGATAAAGATTCGGTTCACCCTGAAACCCTCTGCATCTCCCAGGTAGAAAAATAATTTTTAAACAGGGTGCTGAGATTATTTCTCACAACAAAACATGTTAAAGAATTTGGGAGGGACACAGATGGACGGACAGGGATGATGGGACACCTTTATGCCATTAATCTAATTCCTTAAATCAAAGAAGTTGAAATTTTTTGGTCAGTGCAGACACATTAGGAAATGTTGGAGAGTGCTGCAGCTCTGGAGAATATATAGACTATTTTAATAGGGCATATTAAAATGTAGTCAGAGAGTGTTAATACAGAGCCTCTGTCTCCTTTACAAGGCTGTAAACAACCCAGCCTCTATCACCTTCAGGGACTGGTGTAATGCATAAATTACCTTTATTTCTGAAGCAGTCAAACTTCGCTGACTCTTGAACCTGCTGACATAAGAACTGCAGCAGGGCAAGGCTTCCCTTCCCCAGGCAAAGCTCTGCACTTAATGAGTCAATTTGCAAGTGGAAGAGCCAGAATGAAAATCTTACAGAGCAATTCATTTCCCTCTGACTTTTTATGGTAGAAAATGACATTGTTGTGTTTCACACAGGTGCATCTCCCTGCTTTTTCAGGTATTGCCAACAAATGTGAATGCCCAGGGAAGCAGCCACAGGCTGTCCCCTTCTGCTCACCTTCAGAAGCCAATCAATTACACACTGACAGTCAATGAAAACTTAATAGATCAATTTTGTTTTAAAACACAACTCAGTTCTTTGACAGGCAGTCATGCACTTCGCGAGCACGTGGGATTTAAACATGCCTATTCATCTAAAGTGTCTGATGCAGTGAAACATGCTGATGGATTTAATAAATATTCCATAAAATCTGCATTAAAATTTATTTACTGAACCTTATGAAACTAAGAGCACTACCTGCCAATCCACCTCAGAGAAACAGCTGTGCAGCCAAGATCTTCAGACACAAGACCACAAGCAAGGAAATTCAATTAAGGTTTTGCTACCAATCCACACTACAAAAATCGTGCAATACTTTACAATTCAACTAAAAGATAAATTTGTTTCAGCCTGGGTTATTTCTAACAGAACATGGCAATTACCTCAAAATATAACAGCTAGAACAGCAAAGAGGGCAGAGGCCAAGTTAGAGGCACTTGAAAATGGGGGAAAATAGTTGCCTAGAGTATTCAGAGTGAAGCTGAAATAATTCATCTTAGACCTGTGACAAAGTACCAATTTTACAGACAAAACTACTAAAATGCAACAGCAAAACCCACTACATGTCTTCTGCAAACTCAACACCATTTCTATCACGCTGCTGAGATACCTGAGTAGTTCTGCCATCTTCAAAGAGATTTTTCTGTTTTGTACTGACAAACCCTTGCAGTGCCATGGGGCAGGAGCTGCAGCTGCACAGCAGTAACTGCACAGCTTGTAACAGGAAATAGGATTTACTTGGGTCCTCACTTGCAGTGGAGCTGAAAGAGATTTTCTAACCATGTTAATTCTTTGTTCTTGGTCAGCACCTGCTAAAATGAAATGGTACTCAAGGCACAGGAAGCAGTTTCCCCTCTCTACCACTATGCTGTTCCTCCTACATCACCTTTCCCCTACACTCCAAAGCCTACTACACTTTGAAAATTCTTTGTTTTACTTATCCAGAATTCCAGGTATCAACACATTGTACCACTCAGCTACCAAAGATCTGTGAGAAGAAATACTATTAGAAAAAGAATAGCTATGAGGATAAACTATCAGCTTTCTCTGTAAGTAACACCTTTTGGAAAAAACAAAAACTCAACAGGCTGAATAATTTTGTCATTTTATACTTTGAATTAAAGAAACAGTTAAAAATATATTATGTTGGACAGATCTGTGACCTAAATTATTTGAGAGAACTTAGTTCAATTATCCTCTGAAACATAATCACTTTCTCACATAATATGGGATGCAATATATGGAGTAACAATACAAAAAGGGCTTCCACAAGTTCCTTTTTAAAGACTGTGAAAAGCACTGTAAATTGCTTTACCACTACTTGTTTTAATATATTGCAGTATGTAACTAACATGCACATCTTCCTATGTAGCCATAAACACGTGAACATATGACAAGAAAATACAGCCACAAAGAGGTATCTTCTGCTAATGGAATGACAGAACCATTGTCCAAGTCAGAAATCAAGAAACACAAATTACTGAAGTGTTGATTAAAAAAAACCTCATCACAGAAAACAGAAATCGTGTTATTTTTGATCATTATTTACATTGCAGTGTTAGAGGCTGAGATGTGACTTGTTTCTTATCTTTGGGAACGGCACCACAATGAAATTACATCAAATTCTAAAAAAGGCATCCCTGAATATAAACGTAATAAGCTCCATTTTTAGGTTTATTTTATCTGTGCTCCCTGTGATACCCAAAGTGCACAGGTTAAAGGGTAACTTTATTCTGCCTCTATGGATATTCTGATGCAAAGACTGGTTGTGGGCAGACTTTGCTCCTGATGAAGTTCCAGGACTGGCACAGGCACGTGGCACCCTGGTCATACCACCTACCCACTGGAGGTGGCACAGAGATGCTATTCTGGCTCTAAGCCACCTTGAGGCTCCCCTTCAGCTTTGCAAATTCCTACATAAAACCAGTTTAACTGGTTTACAGTCCCTTTATACCTGTTAGTGGCACAAAGAGACCATCACAGACACAATATTAAGAAGCATAATTCTGCTTATCCTGCTCCATTTACCTCAACTAATTAACTAGCAGTAGTTTAGGTTAGGGATGAAAACAGAATTGTTCACAAAGAGCTCTGTGATGTACGAGTTTGACAAAGGCCCTTCAGTTCCTGCTGTGCAATTAAACACCTCTGTAAATTGCAAACCCTGCCTGTAGCTCCCCAGGCATTCAGAGGGGAACACACTGGTGTCATTTTCTTGCTCTTAGTACAGGTAATTAAAGCATATTGCAATAAAAGGTGTCCTCAGAAGTTTAGCATTCTCTCTAGACACTTGATACAATAATTAACAAGGCTGGAGAGGCTTCAGAGGACACTGTGGTTCCTTTCTGGTCCAGAAGGACACCTCAGAACCAGCAGGAACGGGAGGACACAAGAAGGCGAATTGCTGAATCATCTTGCCTTGATGAATTCACTATTTTGAGACAATCAAACTGCTGTCAGTAAGCAGACACCTTTTTAATTATTTATTTAAGTATTGTGAATGTGGCCATTATTAACACAGAATAAAGGAAATGTCTATTGCCCATCACATTTTTTTTAAAAAACACTTCTGCCCAGCTGAGCAGCAGCACTGAAATACAGCACACGACACCGGGCTGTGTTTGTACATCCACCCCTCAGAGCAGAACCAACCTGCTGGGTTCTCCTCCATCTCTGCATGCCCAGAAAAAATACTATTGTGGGAATATATAGTGCCCAGGCACTGCATACACGTGGATCAACAGCACCTGTGTTAAATCTGGGCCATTTGCTGTGCTGTTCATCACCCCATCCTTTGCTTTCACACACAGGCAGGTAACAGCAGCCTTGTGGGGGGTTCCTGTTCTCACCTTAGTTCTCACTTTCAAAGCACATCTGTCTACCCTTTGAAACATCAATTTGTTGAGTGTCCTACGTGTGTCATTTGCTCTAAAACTGTTTTGCTAATGCCTGCATTCCAGTAACTTCTTCAGCCAGGATTGGGTAGGAAGCTTTTGAAGAGAAGGCAATCACATCCCGGAGCTCTTGAGGGGTTCATGCACAAGAATGAGAGGAATAACTCCTATAATGGCTGATGACCTCAGTGCTACTTAAAGCTGAAAAAGTACACAGCTGGCTACGTGCCAATATTAAATGGAAAGAAGCCCTAAAATAAAAATGGCTGGAACAGTGGATGCCAAATAAGAGTAAACACAGACCAGCCAAAGCAGGATGCAGTGCAGTAGGGAAGACACTGATGAGACAGGTGGAAAATGGTTGGTCCTAAAAATCCCTTGATTTTTTTTTATTTTTAGTGGTTATTATCTCTGTTATCATCTGAAACACTTCTGGCATGTGATACTGTAGACAGATGTTCTGGAAGGTGTTTGCCTCTAGCAGTGACAAAAGGCAAGTTTTTTGCCTCACTCAAATAAAAAGCCATTATCTAACGTATTTCACCATTTTGCCCCTGGTACTCCTAAAAAATTCCATTAAATTCTCAATGACTCAAATCCTTAATATTTTCTAAATGCTGTAGGATTTAGTACTGGTAGCTCATAAGTTCTGAATGACAACTCAAACAGGAGAGCAGTTAAGGCATGGGATGTAGACCCAAAAAAACAGGGGGAACTATCTGGACAAGAAAAAAGGAACTGTTTTTTAAACTATGCAGCTGTCACTGAAAGTTAATATTTCAAAGAGACATTAACATTAAATGCTTTGTTCACCACACTTTCTTACAGCAGTGTTGGACTGCAGTCACTGAATCAAGTCTTTCCTTCACAGTTGTTAAATCCAGAATTTTTACCATGGACAAAGCCTGAACTATGAAGATTTCCACAGTTATCTTCAAAGATAAAGAACTGTCAGGTACATACAACTTTGCTCATAAGCCTTAAATAATTACAGACTCAGCATTATCAGCACAAACTAGAATAGCCCCTACTGATCTCTGGTTTTGGGAAGATCAAGTTCACAGTCATATTTAAAAATGTGCTGTCCCGCTTAAATGGTGATTTCCATTGTACACTTCATTAAAATACAGATTTCAGTAGAAAGATAGTTTTCTGAGAAACACTATAGATCTTATGTTTCCAGGTAAAGACTTAGCATAAAGTTTCCTCTGAAACATGCAGAAAAAGATCTTGTGAAATCTGTCAAGGCCTGACAGATTTCAAGAGTTGCAGTTGTGTATTTATACTTCCAGACTGTGTATGAATTTACTATTGCTGTGCACATAAACTGCTATTTTAGGACACAGAGCAGCTAAATATTGGAATGAGCAAATCTGAAAATGTGTCCCTTGAAGACCCAGGCCAGGCCATGGAGAGGCAGGTGTAACACAGCACACAACAAAGCAAGGTGCTGACAACTTTGGCTCTAATCCATCAAAGCACTTAAGCACATGTTTAATTTTAAGCACATGAGTAATTCTATCAACTTTAATAGGGCTACTCATGGTTTAAGTACTGTGATGGATGGGGGCCAAAGGCCCAGAACCTTTAAGAATGCTGCATGGCCTATGTTACATGGAGAAAATACAACATTCTCCCATTGAACAATTAAGTCATAAATGCTTTGAAAGCAAAATTTACCATAAGTTGAACTCAGCTATGCTTATATAAACTCAGAGATGGAAGTTCTTCCACAGCCTTTGAAGACAAAATATGATGAGGGTTCTTATGTACAAGAAGTCCAAGAATTTTTATTTTGCCATTCTTTTTCTCTGACAGCTCTGAGTCACCTCTGCCCATCACTCTTTGCTTTGAAACAGGGAGATTTGTTAAATAAACAAAAAATGTAACTGCTAGTAACACCCTTAAAATAAGATGCTTCTGGTTGCAGTTTGCAAACATCAGTACTACACCTTCCTTACCTCATACATGCCCAACTGCAACAGGCTTAATGGTGCAGCAACTCCTGTCTAACATTTATTTTCAATTTTCAAAGCTGTGCACATGCCTCCTCCATACAGATATAAGGTGCTGCAAAATTGTGTCTTTAAGTAAAATTGGGATTTCTTTTAAGTATTTTATACAGCCAGTATTAAGGACGTGAAAAAGAAGGAAAACCCCAAAACTGCTCTGCAAATTTCTAGCAAGGACAGTCTCTCTAAACCAGTGGTGATTTATTCCATCTCTAAACCATTCTCTAAAATTCTTGATCTTGTTTTATCTTAATATGGCTCCACAACATGTGACCAAGTCTCATAAAATAATTTGCTAAGAAAGGGAAGAATGGAACAATTTGAGAAATCACTTACAGATTATGTTCTTCTTGGTTTTCTGTTTGTTTGTTTGAGGTTTTTTTACTTGTTGGTAAACAAGCAGCAGAAAAAACACAACCAAGTATCTTCTCTGTGAACTATGTACTCTAAAATATCTGCAGCAAGGGATTTATATACCACTACTTACGAGATGGATTTTATAGCAAATGAAGTACACTACCAGGGAACTTAAAAATTCCATTAAACACAATTCAAAAGAAAGAAAAAGCTTTGAAACTATGTTACTGCAGAGTTTCCACTTTACCAGAACTGTCTATTTATTAAAAGTGCATCTAGAAACAAATTTTGCAGGGCTACTACTGTTAAGAGATTTACTAATAATTTTTAAAATTTCTAATTTAAAAAGCTTTGTGAGTTATCAAAACAGAGTGTTTTTGTATAATAAATGAGTGTATCCTTGACTTCTAGTATTTCTGCTTCACTTGTGCACACTTATCCCAGTGTGAGCTACAACTTGTGTGAGCTACAACTTGGAATCCTTGTTGAGAGGGGAAAGGAGGCAAAGGGACTGTGTCTGCAAAAGGCAGTTCAGAGTAACTATGACAGAAGTAAACTTTTCTCCAAAAAAACCTTCAGGAGGTCAAAGCTGCATTTCAGCCAAAAGCAAACCAAAACAAAAAAAAAAACCCCCCCAAACCCCCTTTGCAAAAAAAAAAAAAAAATACACGGCTGTGCTGGTCTCTGAGTGAAATCCTCAGCAGCACACACAGCACTCAGCTAAGGCTGTCTTTATTTCACACTAAGATGTCCAATGCTTTTGCCACATTTTGCCATCTTTAAAACAAGGAATGTGCTTTATCTTGAGTGTTTCAGTGCGTCCTCACAGCTTCCAGCAATCCACTGGTTAATCAGGGCTGTTACTCTACATTCAAACACAGACACATTTCAATTCTGTTCCAAACTGGAATTCAAAGCAGTTTCTTCTCCATCCAGGGTGGTTTTAAAATAGTTTTTCCAGAGTCCCACTTGCTGGTAATTGATCTTCCCTTACCTCTGGCACAAGTGTCAGTGAGCAGGTAATCCTCAACAGAGCAAAGCTACCAACATCCACCAGAAATAAACCATTCAGCTCTGCTAGCCCTGATGACAGCTCACATGGAGCTTCACAGATCAATACTCAGCCTCATGTTTATAAAGGCTTGTTAATGCCACAGTCACACAACTGCTTATTAATAGCTGTATAGTAAGAAGCAAGTGACACAAGACGATGAGAATTAAAACAAGCAAAATTTGGTGTGAATTAGTGCCACTGAAAGAGCACTTGGATCAGAAAATCAAAACTCCTGCATAGAGAGTCTCAAGTAACCTGACTGCACTGCTAATTTATTTTGCATCTACCATACCACTGATTTTACTACTAAATTTTTGCTGAGACAAGACTGTGCCAAATCTCAGGGTGGCACGAGACAGGGGCTGAATGCCCCCTATAGCTGGAGTGCTCAGACCAGCTATGACAAAGCAACATTGCAGTGGGCACCAAACAAATTCACCACAGAGAATCCAGCAGGGAACGTCTTGCACAAGTCTTAGCATTGTTCTAAAAAAAGATTTCAGCAGTAAAAAGCTTGCTGGTCTAAGGCAACACCTGCTTTTTCTTACAAAAGGTCTCCTCCTGTCCCCGGTGCCACTGAGCTCTCTGAGACACCAAAGCTGCTCCAATACCTCCTGGAACATGGCTGGAAGGGAACACAAAACTCTCCCCTGCAGATTAGCACGTTCCAACCCTAAAGCTCTGAGGTTCAGTAACATTGGCTTGGTTACAGCAAAGGTCATTCAGATCAAGTTAAAGTTTCCCTCAATGTAAAAGAAAATGGTTTTTATCTGTGAAGTGAACGACTGAAGTATTTAGAGTGCCTACACAGCTCATGGGAAACTTCTGGGATTATTGTTCTAGACAAAGGAGTCAAGGCACAGACTCCCCTGTAAGTTTTAAAATTTGTTTTCTAATATTTTCAAATCCTCTGTTGTTACAAACAACACTTATGTCTCCTGAAACTGTAAAATTACAGGAGGAGGACTTTTCCATAGCACCTTACTTGTCCAAATGCCAGTGTTTTTGGCCAGTTCTATGTTCTGAAAAAGTTTTCTCTGTTTTAGTCCTTCAAAGCAACAGGAATGAAAAATCACTTCAACAAATTATAATCTTAAGAAAGGCAGTCTCTAAGTACAGCCAAATTAAAATTTTCAACTCAGCAAAGCCAAATGAAAATTGTAGCTGTTAACATACTGCTCAGTGAAGTTCCAGTGTATTGACACACAGATAGCCTGACCACTTAGGCAAGCAAAGGTACTCTCTTAACAATCCAGAAGTAACACAGAAATTGTTTATAACCAACTTGCCATGCAAGAGATGAACCACGCTGAGTTTCAAACCAACACTGGAAAAAGAAAGCATAAGGCAAAAGTGCAGAAATGAAATTTTTGAGTGAAGAAATTCTCCAAAAGCAACATCACACCAAAACCACCCATCTCAAAGGCTACACCACACTGGTAACAAACCCAAACTCAGATATTTTTGTACTAATTATCTCAGAGATCAACAAGTATCAGACAATAGCTGCCTTTAAAGTATCAACACTCATTTCTATAATTGTATTTCATATGATACAAGGTATTTTAATTTCTTTTCCAGTTATTAAAAGTTTTGCACTACCAGAAGTGAAGATGATATAACAAAAGTATTTGTAAGTAAACACAAAATATTACCAGGCAACAACAAAAATACCCTCACCTCCTTCCAAGCACAGATACCATCAGCACCACATTAAACCCATTAGCAGAATTCTTCAAGCAGTGTCAGAGAATATTGTTTCAGGCAACAGTGTCTACCTGATGTTCTTGCTGACCTGACTTTAGAAGACACTGTCAAATAAAAGACATCCAAAACACCATTTTTTCCCCTAGACATTTAGGAGTCTATGTACAGAAAAGCTGGAGTCAATTTATTGAGATAAACAAAAGTTTCTGTATTGCTACTTCTGAAATAATTTTGCTTCGGATTAAGTGGGGGAAAAAAATCTTCCTTTGATAGAGAAGAGCTGTAGAAATGAATCTCAAAACACAACTCACAGTTCCTGTACCTAGATACTCCACTTGTCATTAAGCCCACTCACTGAAAATGCATGTAAGAACAATACTTTCAGGTCACATCCCACCACGATTCTGGACTTCCAGGGAAGCTCACTTTTAGTAACAAGGGGGTTTATTTAACCAGGAAGGTACCATTTAGAGCCTGGAATGGTTCATGAATGTTTTGGACAAACAAATTCTGGATCCAAACTAGAGTCTTGCCTAATGCAACATAAATTAAGTGGAAAAATTCCAAATAGCTCTTATTAAACAGGCTGGAAGCCACAATGTGAAGAAATTTTCACTTTACTGTATTTAGCATCTACATATATTTGAACTCAACCTGTAAGAAGAATGACCTTTTACTGAGCTTAAAATTGCAAATTAATTATACCTGAATAAGCACATTTCTTTTCATTTCCCCTGATAAAAGGGAAGTTATATTGTTGTAATTTAAGTCAAACTGTGACAATGGCACAATTATCATGTCCTGGCCCTGACCTGACATTTCTAAATGATAACAAAAAAGTAAAAGACACAGTTCATGCTGACAGTATATAAAGAATGAGAATGTTAGGCCAAAAGTTATGTGAGAAATTACTTGCTGATATACAGCACCTTGCTATAATTGTCCAATTGCTTTCACAACATATGGTCCTTTAAATACAAATAATATTGTTTGAATGAGAAACTTATACACAGCTGAAGAGAACAATGTGACTTCACTTCAAAACTTGTTATGAATTTTGCTTCTTGGAGTTCCTCAAGTGGCAGGGAAGAGGGATCACAAAGAATCTCTTCTACTTTTCTCCTAATCCTCCCCAAGGGCCATTTCTAACACATAATACTGGACTACACAGACCACTGGTCTAAACTAGTGTTGCACTGATGCTTAGAAATTCTCTTCCTAGAAATTTCAGCAGACCAGACGCCACTATGCTACAGAAAATGTATGCTTAGTACCACAGATTTGATTAAAATAATTTGGTGAATCATCAGTATCTACAACATTCTGAAATATATTATTTATGAGATAGATAAAACAGACTACATGAAGCATTTTTTTAGTTTAAGTAAGAGAAGCTGCTTCTAAGCCATGGGGTAAGAAGATACTTCCCAGCTACTGGGAGGAGAAAGGAGAGAATGGACCCTGCTGTAGCAATCACTGTCATACAGGAGGGACAAGGCTTTCCTTCCAAATGTTTAACATATGGGATTGAAAAACCTCTTTCTCTGTGGAAAGTTTCACAGAAAGATGAACCAGGTTTCCTACCACCAGGTACAAGAGTGTATTTTCAACACATGCAAACTGTATGCAGAAATGCCCTACGAATTTTCTACCTGGAAATCAGCTAACCACACCAATGTAGCTACAGCACAACTGTATTCACTGGCACCTCCTCCTGCACTTTTGTGCAGGAATTAAGAGAGACCTTCCAGGAGTTTAGACTTACAGAACACAACACAACCAATGGTACATGCTGTGTGTTCCAAACACATTTATGAAATGTTTAACTTCGGTATTTTAGTAGCTTATTACCAGTTGGTGTTGGCAGCAAAAGGCTACATTTCTCTAAAAATTTTAATGTAAACCTAGTCATAAACATTTTTATGAGTAAGTTTTTTATAAAGCACTGCACTGACATGAGCTAGTCAATCCTTTCCTAAGGGGCAGATTAAGTATTAAAGTACATCCAAGGTGTGGCATCATATCAGTTTACCTTTAGTGGCAGTTAAACTTACACAATTAGGGAAAATTCTACATCAGCTTCATCATTTGAAGTGATAATGCTGAATTCTACCAAGTGACTCTGAAAGAAGAAATCCCAGTGGACAACTTACAGCCTGAGCTGTGTAACTACAGATTCAGTCACTAGAGGGGAAAAAAAAAATAACCATTTTCACACTACATGATAATTATGAAATCCACAAGGTACAAAGGTAGTGCTCTGTCTTGAGCATGGTGCCTCAGGAGTATTTCAAATATTTGTCTGACCTAGCTCTGCATTTATCCTTTCTGCATTAGCAATCAATTAAAGAAGAGAGGGGAGAGAAGAAGCATCTGGGTGATAATTTCACCATAGGCAATCAACATTCATATCCAGCATTAATATTCAGGAAATTCCCCAAGTCTCAATCATTAATGATTAAGTATCACCACACCCTGGAATATTTTACTACATATCTGTATTGACATCATGAGATCCAAACTTCAAACATAATTGCTTGCCATTTTAAGGATTTTCTTGGAATTCAGAGACACTAAATTTATAGAAACTCCTGTGCCAAGGCAACAAACAGCTGAATTTAAGAAGCTGTAGTCTCAACTTCCAATATACTTCAGCAGTCTGAAGAAACTTTAGGACATTTTAAATATAAACAATCATCTTCTGGAAGACAGAATTTAGAAAACTTAAACCTTAGACTAAGACTGACTTCTTCTATTTAATAAGAAATAACTCTTTACATGTTATAATTCCACCTCACAGTGTCATCCATCTGCAACACAACTTGCCAGCTGCACTCCTGAGCTTGCACAGCTCAGCTCTTGGGAACATTCAGCACATGGAAATAGCTCTGGGAATCAGAACCACCCAATAGGGCACAGGAGTTGTGTGATCCAATGAAGCAGACATGGCCATGTTTAAATGTCAGTACCTTTTTGCAGTATTATTACTTTTAAAGACACTGATGAAAAATCTGAATTAAGTCATGTGTTTACTCTCATTTTGCAAAAAGGACATTTATTTTTGTGACAAAGATGGCCTCCCCAAAGTAATTGGGTGTCCTATTTTGTTGAAAGATGGATAAAGAGAAAAGCAACAAGCAAACTGTATTATCAAATTAGATGACACATTTGCTTGAAAACCTGAAGTTTAAGGCACTGAGGCCATACTCAGTATACAGCATATACAGCTACTTACAAAGGGTTAATGTACAATATGCAGCAGTTAATTGTCATAGATAACTATAGTTAGAGTTCAATAAATTGGTAGAAGGATTATAGTGCAGTTTTATTACTACCTCCAACACTTTTACTGATGTGCTTATTACATCTTTTATAGCGTGCTGCTCTTGAGCAACCGGTTTATAATATTTACCCTTTTAAAACTAGATATACAGAGAATACACATATATATAAAAGGGCAACTAAGTTTACATGGCAATACTGGTGCAGCACTAACACATCACACACACACACATATATATATACATACAGTAATTATCCACATCTTGCATGGACAAACCTATTTACAAGCCTAGAGGCAAGAGGCAGCTGCCAAAATCCACGTATTTTATGCATTACAAAAAAAGCATGAACTAGGACTGGTCTTCTCCTCTTAGAAGATGAGGATAAAAATACCACCACTACAAACAGTTTTTGTATATGCATCACACACACAGACACACACATAGACTATTTTTCTATCTCTAAATTACCTCTATTAGCTGCAGAATGTCCAAAGAACTTTTAGTCCAACACAAATAACCCTTAGAAGCTGAATGTGGTAAAAATACTACGTAACACTGGGATGTTTTTTCATTTGTGTTTCAACCATTTCACTTGTGTTTTAACCACTTGCAAGTATAGTCCTTTTGTACACCTTCCTTAATTCAATTTATCCTTAAACCTAGAATGATCTAGTATTGTTTCTAGTCCTCATTAAAAGCAACTTAAATTCACTGCAACTGCAACTGGAGAATAATTCACCACTCCTCACACAGAGCAAAACAGCTCCTCTCAGGCAGGCACTCCTTTGGGTCTGTGATTCAGATGAACACACACACTGATTCAAAATGTGCATGTTCTGTTAGGAGCAGCTCCAAGCACCACTCTACCCATAAAACACCTTCCTCTCTGTGGAAGCAGGAGGGCAGGAAGCCACCATGCAAGGATAAGCTGTGGATTTGCACACTGAGCCTCATTTTTTGTGTGTTTATCTGCATCACACAGCAAACGTCTCCCTGCCTCGTTCTGCTCATTTTATCCTGAATAGTGTCAAAACACCCATGTAGAGATGCAGTGTGTAAGCACAGGCTGAGCACAAAGCATGTAAAAACATGTGGAGAAAGCCTCACTGGAGCATGTCCAACACGTGGATGTGTGTGCACAGACACAGAGGGTGTAACTCACAACACATCCTACTTTGTGTATAAACTGACACATCCCCGTTTCTGACACATTTGCAGCACATCCCTTCTCAGAAATGGAATAAGCATCTTCCTAAGACCACCATCTTCAGGAAAAAAAAAAAAAAAAAAAAGAGGGAGAAGGAAAGGATTTAACTGTGACTCACAGTCCTCTAGACCAGAACTTGTAGGACAGCCCAGTTCTCTGGTGTCTCTTCACGACACACAACTTGGGAATTCCAAGCAGAATGTAACAGGGAAAGTGAGTGTTCATAGTGTCAGAATCTGCTGTAAAAACTCCCACATTTGAATTAAAACTGCTTTTCAGGAGTTAGGTAAAGGATTTAAAATTGCCTTTTTATATAGATAGTCATTGACAATGGCGTCCAAAATTAAAAAGAACACAAATTATGGCAATCTTAACTCAGATCCTTCTAACTGAAGTGTATCCTAAATAATGTTGCTTTGGTCAGTCTACATGAAACACTAAGTTTTCCTTTTGAATAACCTAAAACCAAAAGCATTTTCCCAAATCAGTTTTCACTTCAGTTATGATCTCCTTTGAGATAATAGTTTGTTTGCTTCTCAGATCACATTTTGTACAGGAGACAGAATATAAAAGTAAGTTCTATTTATTGCTTTACAAGCATTACAGCATTATCAAGCAATAAAGGACCTACACACAATCTTACATACTTCTAGTTTGGAAGGCCTTGCAGGTGATAAATACTTTAACAAAACCCAAAACACTGCAGGTGCATCTGCATGAAATAAATAGAGAGTGCTGGCTATTTATCAGCAAACTCACAAAGAAAAATCTTCCCAAACCCTCCAGAAAATCTGCAGTCCAACTAGAAACATGGGAAGTCAGTACAGGTCAGACAAAGAAATACACCTAGAAAACTCCTTCACTCTTGGGATTGAATCCTGCCCTCTGCTCTAGGAAGCATAAGTGTAATTGTGCATCACTCACTGAAAGGAAAGAAATAGTCTTTATTTAATAACCTTACGATTGCTTGATTAGTGCTTGGAAAATAAAAAGCACTACTTAAGTGTTAAATACTATTAGCTTTTTCAAAACATCAGCTCCAAACTCGCCACTCCCCATTTCCTTCCCTAGTAACTCTCTTCATTCATGTCATCAGAAGGCATCTCATTTTCAGCAACAACTACTCTTTTTTTTTTTTTACTGCTGCTGGATGTGCAGAGCTACTGTTGAGGTTGCTTGGCAACTAGTGAGACATATCAGAAGGAGAGATAAGGTCCAGAATGAATGGAATTGAAGAGAACTATATTTGGTTTCATTAGGAGATACTAACGTGCTCAAGCTATGCTGATTTGAATTACCTACACTAAGGTGGAATTCTGCTTTTTTTCTTTCAAAGTAAAGAAATCCATACTCACAGAGTAGCTCTAAACCCAGCCAGCCACCTCTTCAGCCACATACATGTCTCCCTCTATGGAACAGACTTCAGAACCAGAGCTTTGACCTGGGCTAGCAGTTTGGAACAGCATGGAATAGTCAGGAAACACATATATTTGGTAAGTATTTTGAAGAATTTTAGGCCAGAGAGGATAGTTGAATACTTCATTTTGCCTTTCATTGTATCAGAAGCCATTGAGTTTCTCCATATGCTTTAGTGCTGAGATGAAATTTCAAATAAAACAATTATTTCTGAAGGTCACAATTTGAAATTAGATAAGATTGAGCACCAAAGACTCCTGCAAGGACAGAGAACTGCTTACAAAAAGTCTGCTCTGATGATCCAAGGAGGTCAAGAAAGCCTTATGCAGGAGAAGATGGAAACAAGCCTAGCAGTCCCTAATGAAAGAGTTTCTTATCTCAAGCTCTTCATATAACTTTATCTGCATCACTTGAGTAAGAATGAACCAATCTGGCCCAAAAGAGGATCTTCTGACATCACCTCAGACCCTGCCCAATCTTTGATGCTTCAGGAGGAAGTGAAAACAGTGACAACAAAACCAGCAGCAAAATTATCTTCAGGGAAAAAACCAAAACCAAAAGTCAACCCCCATGCTTCCCCACCTCTCTGATGCCCGTGGGCTGAAAGGTTTCAAGGCTTCAAACACCAACACAGAACTGCAAATACATAATAATGTTCAGGGTAGGAAAAGGAAGAATTTGCAGGACATGCATCAGACTCTGTACTCCCCAAGGCCACAGTGAGCTCCCTGAGCACACACACCTGCACCAGGAAAGCTGAATCTTCAGGTGGATTGAAACATGGTTTAAAAATAAACCCCTATCTTCCTAAGATTGTTTCAATGAAGCTTCCTCTTTCCCAAGAAATTATTTCAAATAAAGTATCTCAGATGCTAAGGAAGTCATTCTCACGCCTGCACTCGTTTTTAGGCATTTTGCTCACACAGCACCACCTCTATCTAGATGGCCATGAAATCATGTCTGGACACCCCCCTTCTGGACCTGGGACAACTGCTGTGGCTTCCTTTTAATTTTAAATCCTTCCCAATAGTCCCACATCCTTCATGAAGTGAAGGCACCAGCATGGGATGTACTATTTTAGTAACACGCTCTTATCAGATTTGGAAATCCCCTTTATCACTTATACTTCACTTTCCCGTTTTTTAGTCATCCAAGCCTGCATTTGTCTTTTTGCCACAAAAACATCCAAAAGCATACTAAGGTAATTTAACTAATTGACTTTTGAGTCCTTTTCCAGTTTTACAGATACAATCTAAACTCTGACTCCTGCGGGACTCTCTCACGTTCAGCTGCATTAAAACAAATTCCTGAAGTACAACTTATCAGATCACCCCTCCCAGTAATAATTATAAATAAGTTATATAAATTGGTGTTTCCCATCATTTCTCACAGGATATCCTCTGGGATTTTTCTTCGTTGTTTATTGAAAATACCCATATTCTATTTCCATAACAGTATCATGGAATCACACAGAGATGATCCCAATATTTGCCCTTCTAACAGACACCAAACATCCTTTTCTGTTTGCAGCATTATCCAGAATGGAAACATATTTGCTTTGGGTAAGGAATAATATATATAGAATATTTCTACTTTTTCTACCTATGTGTAACTTTACCTTCTGCATTCAGTTTAAGAAAAAACCAAACCGTGCCCAAACTGTATTATTAAAAATTAAGTGGAAAAAAAAATCCTGTTTTCTAATTGTCTGAAATTATTATCAGAATGGAACCTGTGAACTTCAGTTAAAAAAAACAGAGGCTTAGGTTGAAGAAAAAATACATTAAAAATTTTTTCAGCATGAATAAAACTGTGAGGAAAAAGTTAGACATTATGCTGCCTACATGATTTCAAAGTGTTTTTTTCAATTCCCTATGATTACACAGACTACAGAAATGCTTTATTAAACTCAATGTTTTTCAGTCATTTCTTGCCCCTTATTTTACAGTGTCAAAGAGATACTTAGGTAACAGAACGTTCCCAAGTTCTCTGGTGATAAACATAAGGTAAGTAAACATTTGATTGCATAAGATACAATTACATAAAGTGAAGACTGTCCAATTATGTGAAAGCAAAACACAGAGGCAGCACGGAGCATCCCAAGTTCCCAAGAATTAGGGGAAATTAAGAGTGACACAGCTCCAGTTGAAAAAACTAAAAGGCAAAACAGTTACATTTCAGATTTTCAAGTGTCCTATGTGTCAGTTACAAAGCATATTTTTATCTACAATGTTCAGCATAAGCAGTATGTGTTCCTATGAGTAACTACTTCGAAACAACATTAATCACTTTGACATAGCAAAATTAAAAGGTTGCATCCAATTTCCAGGCATCTATTTTAGTGTGCATCAAAACCCAGAAGAGAAAATCCAGTAGATTCTCACAACATAGAAATTTAATAACAAAAAAAAGACACCAAAAAAACCCACACAACCCCATTAAAACAAATCTTCCAGAAAGTTGTTTAGCAAGCTTGCTGCAGAAGACATTGAGACAAAGTACTAAGAAAATTAATTTTTTTACTGACACTGAGCTCTGCAACTGTTTTGTCAAATATTTGGAAGTGTAGAAAGTGCTGCTCTGCCTGCCCTGCACATGGGCTTGGGGTCTGTGTGGTAGATTGGGACTGAGTGGTCCCAGCTTTCCAGAAAACCCCAAGAGATTCACTGAGCCCTTCCCCTTTCCATTTTCTCTCTCATTTAAAGGAAAAATAATTTTCCTAGGCTTTGCATTGTGCTTATAGTTTTTTCCCCATGAATAACACAGTGCTGTGATTGCACTCTAATTTCAGAAGATATTCAATAAAACCATTTCAGTAAATGGATATGTCCTTAGGATTTCTACGTTGTGCTTATTAAAAAGAAGTTGTTACAACTCTAAGTTTCCATATTTATCTTAAATAGTCTTAACCTGCTAAAAGCAACAAAAAAAAATTACACAAAGCAATGTCAGCCACTATTGTGTAATTAAATTAAAATTCAAGAATCCAGCTAGTTGGTTTTATCCATAGTAATGCCAAATTTCCATAGTAATGTTAAATTAAACCAAATTTACCTAGCCTATTTTAATTTAAATTACCAGGGTTAAAACAGGCATTACACATAGTTCTTTGAACTTAATGTGCTAAGTGTCCCACTACACATTTTTACCTATATTTAGAAAAAAATTAAAAACCAAGCAAGACTGAAGCAAGGCATTCTTTGTTACTACAAACTTGAGGAAGAAATTTACTTCACAAACACCAATTTCCTTGCAACATTTTCTAATTAATATGAACAGTTACATTACATAGATAATTGTACTGACAAAACAGAATAGAAGTGTTTTAACTTGAAGGAACCCGAAGCATGAAGACCTCCAGACAAGAAGGGAGAGTTTAAATCCTGGTGATTAAGGAGGCAGCAGTAAATCCCCCAGCAAGCTGTGAAGGTGCCATTCAAGGCTAAGTGCAGCATCTCCTGGGATTACCCCAAACCCCAGAAGGAAACCCTGCACACCTCTGCCTGCTCCATTAGCTCACCCACCACTCCTGGGAGGCTGCAAGGGTGCAGCTGGGAGAGATAATTATTTTCTAGTGCCTTAACTAAAAAGAGATGCCAACACAATGACTTATTCAATAACCCTGTGGAGAATACAGCCAGCAACAGGTAGCTCAGAGAGAAGGTCACAAGCTTTCCTGCACTTCTCTAACAGCAACACCTTGAAATCAAACATCTCACTGAGATATTCTACTACCACATTTTTTAAAAAATAGATGCTTCTGCCTCTTAGCTGTCAAAAACACCCCTCCATGCATTGCTGTTTCTATGCAGGCTCAGCTGTAAACAAGTAATTCTAATTAACTGCATGTTTACATTAGAGTACAGTTGTAGAAATAATTATTAAAAGATGACGCTGCTACACTTGCACTGTATCCTAAATGCTTGGATTTACTATTAACTCAAGGTTCAGCTGTTAAAGTAAAATGTAAGACTTGCTATTTTTAACATCAAGATTCAAGTTATACTAAAAAAAACCCTCATCAGTGGAAATTCCTTCATTTCAACTTGAGAGCTCTAAATGACCAAGATTAAGATGAGCAATTTCTGTATCTCAGCTCTTCATCAGAGATGGGACCTGGGCAACCCTAAAATGCAAACTCACGATATATCTAAAAATAAAGAGAGATAACTCTGCCTGCTGGATTACACTTCAAAGCCTTAGCTCTGCTTGCCTTGATCTGAGCGAGACACTGGGGAAGGAAGTTCACAAAACTGGAACAAGAGCAGTGTTTTCACTTTTTAGAAAAATGCCTCGAAACCCCCCAAACCTGCTCCCCCAGCCCAAGAGAACAACATAGGAGCTCACAGCCTAACAAACAGGAACAAGAAATCCCACTCATATCTAGATTGCTAGAAGGAACAGGGAAAGGCACAGCTTTTATTAATAGTAAATTTTATCTTATGGGACAAAGCCACAAGGTTTTAACATAATGAAATGAAAAAAAAAAAATTCCCAGCTGGAATGACTGGCAAGAGATAAAATGTAGCTAAAGCATGAAGTAGGGGGAATCTTCAGGGTTTGCAAAAATGTGAACAAATAGTTTTAATATCAAAAAGGTAACTGCAATAAGTTTAAGATGATAAGGAGCACTCTGCTTATATATAAACTAATTCAAGCATCCATTTGGAAAAATTAGTAAAAACTTTTTTTTTTTGAAAAATCAGAGTACTGCCCAATCTGTCCATTCAAAATATATGGGAAGTAAGAAATTCCATGAGATACTACAGAAGAAAAGTTCTTCACGTAGTGCTGATTCTGTAGCACTGGCTAGAGAAAAGGCAATCACTCTGCACCATGTAATTATTAAGAAAAGTTGGTGAAAAGCCCAGGGGAATTTTTCAGAAAGGACAGGGAAGTGTGGGAATATAGACATACATTTCATATTCTCCATAGAGAGCTACATTTTTGAAGTTATCTGAAGTTTTTTGTAGTATTTAATATAATTTGTGATTCATTAAATAACAAGTTAAATAGAACATGATACATTGGTTTATACTACTAGATGTTTGCTTAAGATAAGAAAATGGAGAAAAATACACCACTTCCACTTTAACTCATGAACATGGAAACTAAAAATATTTCAAAAAAAATCTGGAGTGAACTGAGGAAGAGTAAGAGTTTTTTTAGCTGTTTTTTCTAAGTCTCATTCTATCTCAGATTCTGCAACCAAACTTGACAAAGTGTTGTTGCTGCAAAATTAATTTCCAGAAATTAAAATCAGAGGCTGAGTAGGAGACCAAAATTAGTACTCCAATGAGGAAATGCAGAAGAGTTCATGCATATCTACACCAGCCACAACACATTCTGACTTTGTCCAGGTAGTAGAAAAAACAGAAAAAGGAAGGTAAAGGGTGGACTGATGCAGGAATATTTAGGGATCAGTGTTGCATCAGGGAGAAAAACAAGGAGTGGAGGAAACAGGAGACACTCAGAAAGCCACAGGTCCCAAAGAGGAGCTGCAGATGCTGCAGGAGAGAAAGGATTTGGGAGACAGAACAAGTTCCAGAACTCAGACTTCACTCACCCAGCTACCCGCTGGATGGTTTATTTTCTGTTTGGGAAAATAAAAGGAAACTTGCACATTTGTTTGACTTTACCAAAACTAATGAGTAAAATGCCACATCCACCATCAAAAGTCAAAACCCTCGCAGACCCATTCACAATGTTTTCCACATAGTTAAGCCTTAAGCTCTCTTCTGTCTCTCTCTTTGCTTCTCAGATTACATCACTCGTGCTTATTCCGCTATTCATAGTTATTGCTCTCCAAGCTCTCTACAACTATAAAGCTTTCTCCTGGGTTGATAGCTGCATACTTAAAAAGCTTTTGTGAAATTTAAACCTCAAAACAAATAGAACTACTGCCATATTTTTGGCCAGTCCCTTTACATGCCAAATCATGTCTGCAACATATGCGAACTTAGCTTCAGGGATGAGTTTACTACTGGGTTTTATTCTTGTCGGGTTTCTTTTTCAGAAAGCTGAAATCTTTAACTGAAAGCACAAATGTCAAGTTGCAAGCCAGGAAAATCAATTCAGAGGACAGAGAGCTCTCAACATATAACAACATAAAATTGGTAGTTTAAATACTGCTTTACTAGGAGAATTTAGCATTTCCCAACCAATAAATGCAGAGAAGATACACATTCTGCTCTGAGCAATACCATGTTTTCCAGGAAAATAAAGAAATTATGCTCAATTCACCCTTTCCTTCTTCTACCTACCTAAAACAAAGCACAACGTAAAAATGAAAGTCAATGCTTTCTTCAAACACTCTGCTATCATCTCTCCACTGATGGTTAACCTGAGCCTACCACGAGCATCCAAAAGCAGATAAAACTAATCAGCTTTTTAAACTTTTGGATTCCTTCATGCACTTTTCTGTAATATTTCAAGAACCTAAGTAACATGATTTTTCACTCTGAAAAAAAAATTCACTTCACTTGCATGTGTAAATATTTTAATGGCTTGATTTCAGAAAGCTCTAAGCAAGGTGAAGGACTTATTCCAATGACTATTAGAATTTTCAGTGCCACAGTATGTTAACAATCCTTGCCAAATGAGGTCCAGTATAGGTATCATAAATAATCAAAATTTTCTGAAAACTCATTTTACAGCACTTAAAAATGACACGTGAGTAGCAGATCTAAATTGCAAAGCATTTGCAAAAGTTCTGAATGGACAATGTCTCATATCTTTAGGCAAGATCCCATAAGAAACTTGAAAAAAACCCAACCCAAACTTGGAAGGCTTTTTCCTTTTTTGTTATATGTAAAAAAAGATTAATGCTGCTTCACTGAGTTCATTTGTACTCTGCCATAGAATAGAATTTTCGCCCTTGTAGAAATAAAAGTATTTTCAAAGGAAATAATTTCAAGCACATAAAAGCTCTCTTAAACCTTCTAACAATTAAGAAATTGCTTGGTTGCATAGGTGGTTTAACATCACCAGTTCTTCCCATTTCTTTCAAGTTGAAGAAAGTTATATTTAACTTGTATAAACATTTAACATAAACTTTTACGGACTATAAGCAGTAGTCAGTTCTGTTTCATAGTATTTATTAGCTGTTGGGATATCTTTGTCTCATGACAAAATTCATCTGCACAACTGTGTCAGCTCTCAGGACAAGACCTAAAACCAAGTGAAACACAAGTCCTGCTCCCCTCTTTACCCACACCTCCAGTTCATGCTCTACAGCACAGATTTTGATCCAACACCATACCCAGTTGTTCAGATGGAATTGAACAGACATGTACACACAAGTTTTCCAGCACCTCACTACTGTCCTGGAGCAGGAGCTGAGAAAAAACCCCAAAAGTTTGTGCCTCAGAGCTGCAGAAGCCTCTCGACAGACACTGTGATGCAAAGAATGAAAGAAAGGTGGTGAGGGGAATCACACCACCCAAGCCTCCCCTACTCCAATTTTCAATTTTACTCAAAAACACCAGGAAAAAATTACTTTTGTTGCCAGTCAAGTAAAACATAATAAAGTCTGTTTGCTTCTTTTCTGGAGTGACCATTCTGAAAACATGGGATTGGTACACAAATGTAAAGGAACTATAAAAACAGAGCAATCATATTCGTGTACACAAGCTAATATTAGCCATTAGAAGGGAATACATTATTTTGGAAGACTAAGTTATAAATATTATACTTTCCCCTCACTCATAGCATTAACTTTTAGCTATATTATCTTATTCCATAAGATCACATGGCTAAAAAGACAACAGTTAGAAAAAAACCCCACCGTATCAGACAACTGAAAAGTAAAATTACTGAACCAGAAGTTGTTTCAATGACAAAGAGAAACTGAGACTGACTAAAGTGATTAGATAATATTATTTACTGCTTTATGTGACATAATGGTGGTAATGAATGTATTAAGAGAAGATTAGAAACCATCAATGACTACTTTTCCTTACTCACAAACTCCTAAATCTTGGTGAGAAAAGAGCAAACGTTTGAAATCTCTAAGAGGGTGACTTGGCTTTCTTAGCTTTCTCACTGAGACTAAATGATTTTTAAAAGTACAAGACAAATGCAAATATATTTGTCATTTAAGTCTTGAAAACAAAACTATTCAATTCTGCTTATGCCATCAACACTACCAGATTTAATAAATACACAGACTTCTATTCAGCATTTCAACATACTACTTCAAGAAAGTGTCAACATTTTACATCATTTGGGAAACTGAAGCTGAAAAGCATTACCTGAAATTTCCTGTAACCTCAAGACTTCCTGAATCCTAAACACTATCAAAACTTAATAATCACAAATGCATATTCCCCTTATTTGTCAATCTTTGTAGTGGTTTCGTAAGTCACATTTCAACCATTTATTTCTATTTAAATATTTCTGCTTGTCCCAGTTTTTCCCATGACACTTAAAAATTGTCTCTTGCCCGTGCCAATTATTCTCCACTTTCTAAAATTGTGTATGACAATGACCCTCTCCTTAGAGTCTGTCGGCCAAAGCCACAGTGATCACAGAGGGGAAAGATGACTTAAAGAAATCAGAAATAAGTGAAATGCCATGTGTTTTTAGAAGCAAAGAACCCCAGCTTCTAAACAGCACAAAAAGGAGTTGTTTTTCTTTTTCTCTTCAAACTGAGCTACACATTTAATTCTTCCAACTGTATTCCTTAACTCCTTATATCCTCCCTTTCCCATTTTTCATCCTTTCCAGCTCAGAAAGATTGCCATCTAAACTTCTGCACAGTCAAAAAAAGAAGGTTTTGGCTCCACCTTATCAGTGGATGCTCACAAAATACTGTGCTGTTTGCAGCAGCAGATACCTACTCCTCTGGAACTGCCTCATGAAAAGACAGTTGAAGTGTTGAGGAGGGAGGGAAGGAAAGGAAGGGAAGTCGCAGGCTTCCTGCTATTAAAAGCCAAATTTAAACTCTTTCTACATCAAAAGGGCCTCTGTTGTTGGCAGTAATGCAAAGAGTAGAAAATTTGGTTGATACGGTTTCTTCATTATGCTTAGAAGGCAGCTCTCCCATGTTAAAGACAGGAACACTGGAAAAATACTGTGGGGAGGCCACACTCCCATTTTTCACAGAATTGCTGCAGGAAGATGTCAGATGATAGCACAGCCAACTGAAGCCATTCTGCAAGAGCTGAAAGTGGGCTAAACCCTTCCAAAAAAACTCCATGCAGAAAAACCTGTGCTGTAGAACATGCCTTGCTTCTCCAATACTCTACTCCCCGAAGCCACAGCACTCTTACATCCTACACACCACCTTCACTACAGCAACAACAAAAAAAATTCTGTCTCTAATTCATCTACAGATTATAAAAGGAACATTGAAAAAAAATAGTCTTTACTGTAGTTAACTTGCCTACAACTTTAACTACCATCACATTAATCTTAGCTTTAGCTATTCAGCACATTAATTACCTGGAGCACTTGATTCCATACAGTTCCTCAAATAATTAATTAGCTAAAGGGATTGAGAATTGGAGTCCCAGAGGAAATTCTAGTTTCGTAGAACTACACAGATTTCACCTTGCAAAATGCTACAACAGTTCACCTAAAGGCACACGACAACTTCACTATTTTAGAACCCTAAAACCAATCCAAATAAAATCCCCTCACATTCACTGAAGTAGCCAGCACTTTTAGCACTGGATATCCTGTTTAGTCACCAGAAGGAAAAGTAACACTAAATAAAACTTTTGATTCCCTCATTCACAGCATTAGACCTCTATCCTAACAGGTAACCTCTCTCTGCTTCAAATACCCATTGTCAAAGGGCAACCAAACGAAGGCAAACAATTAAGACAGGACTTTAAACTGCATTTCTTTCAAAGCACAAGAATAAACTGCACCAACAGAAATAATTCAAATCTAGTCATGTACAAGTACACTAAAATTAAAAGAAAATTTATCATCTCAGCATATTACTATTTTCACTATTATCATCTGCAGCATATTACTATTTTCACCACCTCTCTCCTGCTATTCATCACATCAGCTGTGGTGTTTTATGCCAACACGTTTATGTTCCAGAGCAACTGATCAGGACACGAAGAGAAGTAATGCTTTGTCTTCCTACCCTTCCAAAAAAACCTCCATGCTATTTCTCTCATTAGCTGAATCCCACATCATTCTTCCACAAGGTAAGCAGGGCAGAAGGGGAATGAATCAGGCAAAAAGGGTAATGGAAAGCAAGACAACATAGAGAGCAGTTAGTTATTTGGAAGAAAATGCAAGTTATTTAAGGATAGATGTGTAAGTTGCAAGAATTTCAAAACATTGAAAACCAGCCTTTTCCCTGCTGTAAAGTGTATGTTACTATCTACTGATTATTTTTCGCAGCAGAACCCTAAAAATGATGCGTTATACCTTACACTTTAAATATACCACACTTTTGCACTGGATTTTTATGCACCTTGGTGTTCCAACACGTATTAGCACCAAAGGACAAGCACAAGGGACAAAATGCCTTGGGTGGACAATCCCCAGCTCCTGAGCCCCGGGCAGCTCCCCTGCCATCCCTCGAGGCCGGGACATGCCCCGTGATTGGCAGCAGGGCTGTGCTGGCACGGGGCTGCCCCGTAATTCAAATCCTCTGCTATCAGAAGGCAGAAGCCAGCAGAGCCTCCTGAGGCCAAATTTGCCATGTTGCCCCGGATTCCTGCTGCAGGCTCGGCGTTGCCCACACCTACAATGCAAAGTGAGACACTCGAGGAAGCCCCTGCTGAAAATCCCAGTCCCTCACCAGTTCTGCACAGGGCTCCCAGCTCCACACAGATTTGGGTATGCAGCTTGCAGCTTTGAGGTTACCTACCCACATCACAGACCTTTACAAAACTGTTACCCTTTAAGAGCATCCACATGCTTAAAAACTTAGAAAAAACATGTTGCTTCAATGGATTGACACCTTCAAAGGTACCAGGGATCCACTTCCACTTTCATTTATGAACTTTGTACTCAGCACCCAATAGTGAGACTTACTCAACCAAGTCAGCTCATGCAAGTCTTTTAAGTCACACAAGTCTTTTAAGAGGTCCCTGCAGCAGCCCAAATGACAGAGACAGTCAGCAGTAACAGGATGCAGCACTAGGCACTTATGAAAAAGTTATTTTGGAAATAGAAAATATTCCTTCTAAAGAGGAGCTAAAAACATGTAGCACATAGTGTATTTATTATGAATCAGTCTGAACTTTCATCCAAAAGACTGTGTACCTTATCCTAAACTATCATTTGCTGATTAGGAAGAAGTACTGTCCAGACTCCTTGGCTAAACTTTTAGCTCAGATATTCTTATTAAACAATTAACTACTGGAAGACTAATGAAAGCATAACCTTCTCAAAAAGGCAGGATTCACAGAATAGATTATACTACTAAAAGCTACAGGGTAGCAGCACAAAATTGTTATGTTTGAAAACAAGCAAGACAAAACCAATACTACAATCTAAAAAAAAACAATAAGCACAGAAAATAAGCTTTGAAGTTTCAACACTTTGATTCAATTAGTATTAATTTAGCAGCTTTTGGTATACACACACACACAACTGCAAGCATAAATTAACATGTAGAAGAATCTCTTCCTACTCTATAGTGAAGTTAGTCAAAAAGTTAGCAAACAAAAATCATTCTCAGACAAACAAGACATCCATTTTCCCTATCTTCACGCCATTCCCCTCTTCACAACTGCCAAATAATAGCCATTAGATGCAAAAATTAAAAGCTTTTAGAAAGACAATTTAACACAAACTTCTGGACAAGCAAGCACAATAAAATCCCCAAAATTCAGAGAACGATTTCATTCTGTGAGGACACAGAAAATAAAGCCTCACTTGCTCCAAATAAAGAAAACTGTGCTCACTTTGTACACTGACACAAGGCATGTTTACAGCAGTATGAATCAATGTGCTATAGCTGAGGTAAATCAGTGTCAGCCATGTTGTGAAAGAAACTGCAATTAACAAACCCACAAAACTCAAAACTTAATCAAATCACCTCTGACTTGATATAAATAATTTTATACTGCTAGATCTTATTTATGATCTGTGTCTGACTTCTTCAGGTTAATCTAAAAATACACATCCAAATTATCGAGACAGTGAAACAGCAGCAAGAGGAAAATACATAAGATAGAAACCAGGAGCACTGACTGCAGCACAAAGGAGGAAGGTACAATGTAAAGTGAAAAAGCAAATGCACTTACTCAGCATTAAATCCATTCACGTGTAGGATCCTCATCTGCTTGACTATTGTGCTTTTACCGGATTCACCAGCACCTAGAAAATGAAAGTAAATCAATTTCAGAAGGAAGCATAAGTGATTAAGGCACACACTAGAATTTTTTTCTTCGGGGTAAAATCGAGAAAGTTGGGTTTCTCAGTGCAAGAGTGAAAAGTGAAAGAAATAATTGCCACTGGAAACTTCAGTTGTAGCTAAAAATAAATGCCCAGCTCAAGTCATGTGTCAGATCTGAATCTTGGATCATTTCACTGTCCATTTTTCCAGTGTCAATGTTAAAAGCAGACTGCAGTATTTGGAAAGAAAATGGACAACTTCAACATTTTACAGAGAAGGCAACACAGGGAACATCACAACCTGGTTGCCTTGTCACCACTATCTGACAGAGGGAAAGACTGACTGAAATCCCTATTAAACCAAAGAAATTGTGTTACATGCATAAAGAATTCTAAGTTTGGCTGCAGTTCATCATCACCCAGTCAAACTCCGTAACTTAAATCGCAAGGAATAAAATATGTAGATACTCACATTTGAAAAAGGAAGGCATCCCTTTAAGCCTCCACCCACAAAGCTACAAAAAACCTCCTCTTATTTGCGTCTTGTAAGCAGCCTCCCACCCTCCCTACATGTTCCAAAATCAACCCTACACACGAGGAGAGGCAGAGACCACCTTTTGTGGCTGCCTGCTCCCAAGAGCTGCCCCGCAGCTCTCCCTTGCTCCCCTCCCGTACCTGCAGCACAAAAACCCCGCTCCACTTTACTCCAGTTTCCATAAGTAGATGGATGCTATTTCTGCTGTGCTGCTCGGATGCCAGTGCACAGGGCAGCCCATCTGCCTCTAGTACCCGTTTCTCCATGCACGCTGAACAACTCCAACAGCAGCATTTAATTGAGCTGCTCCACGCTGCCAGATCGGCAGCTTTCTATATAAAGCAAACGTATTTTTGCAGGAGTAGCATCGTAACGTGGCAAAATTTAGAAAGATTTCCCCTTAGCATCTCCTGGCTACTGGTTAATTCCCCTCCCCAGCCTGTGTCTCACCCACAGGAACCGTACGTCTGTGGCAGAACGGGCAGGGAGGTACAGTTTGTATTTATAGGATGTCAGGCCTCTGCTAGCACACACTGACAGCACAAGCCTCCATTTTGAGCCTCATGTTCAAAACTGTATTTTAGCAGCTACATTTCAAGGTTCATTTTCTCACAAACGCTTTCCTCCCTCTGCTTTCTCCCTTCCTTTCCTTCTCCCTCATGAATTCCCAAAAGTCCTGCTCTGCTCTCCATAAAACCTGGTTGCATGTATTGCCACTTTAATCCCAGTGGTTTACTCCTTTTCCCTCTCCTTGCTCACTGCTGTTCTGTAAGCATTTAGAGAGCATTTATCTACAACTCTCTATGCACACGCCACTTCTCCACTAAGCTGCTATTTTATACCACACACCCTCTGTCTGATCAGGCAGACTGCACTATGCAATAAACACAGGTGGCTAAACCAATCAAGAATTAGTATCTTGGGATAAAATAGACTGGATCATCTTGACAACTAAGAATTATTCACGAACGTAGTATCTGCTATAGTCATATGTCCACTGAAAAACTAATAACAACTACATCTCAGCCGTAAAACTAAATCACATTTTATATTTATAAGCATTGGGAGCCAAAATCTTTACTTCACTTGGTCCAAGAAGGAGGCTGGACAGTTGTTGCATTTGCTATAAACACATTTGGTTTGGTATTGACACACCTGGGTTCTCTGGATCAGATACAACACCAGTGAACCAAAATGATGTTATTACATCTATGTTTCTCCATAAGTCTAGCTCTATATTTGGCTGCTTGTTAAGGCCATATTCTCAACAACAATTACACATACACATTTAACTTCACCACCAAGGAGAGTTCCATTAATTTCAGTGAGACTACTCGTGGCAGCGGGGCAAGCACGTGTACAGCGATGGGGCCTACGAGCAGCAGCATAAACCCACTAGAATATTCAGCAGCTCTTCTTTGTTGTTATTTGAATATGATTTGAAAAGATTAAGAACACTTTCCAAGTGCCTGGCTTCTTATTTCATGTGTCTTATACAGGAAACAAAACATAATAATAGTAAGGTGAGCTTTTAGATTTTTTTTACCAGTGAGTCTGAGTTACAGACTATCCACAATTCATGGCAGAAACTGTAACAGCTGAACTATCACTTCAAAACACACTCACATATTACTTTACTGCCATCGCTAAACACATGCAAATTTTTATTTGCAAGTATCTAAACTATTTTTCAGCCACCAAAACTAAAGAAAACAGAAAGAAAACCCAGGCAAGCCCATCATGTTTCTGTTTGCTGAATTTCTGCCTCTTACGAAAGCAACTCGTCTGATGACAAATAGTTTCTATGTATCTACGTAATGTTCAGCCTGAAATCTGGAAGTCCAAGACATTTCCCAAGAGCTGAAGTCCAAATTATCCTATTAAAAGATTTCTGCTGAAGCCCTGGCAGGCTCCTCAGTGCTGCAGGTGCTGCTGTAGTCCAAGTCAGTCTCCATTTATATGGAGTCTCTCCCTTCAAATGAGTATTTCAAAGATTTTACTGGTTATAGTACGCTTCCAAATTCACCGCCTTAAAAAATCCCTTCTTTTCTTTTTTTCCCCCCTTCTTCCATTAGGGCTTTTCCCCCCAAAACTGAGTCAGCTCGGCGAGGCCTAGCCTGTGCTCCACGCTACAGCCCTGCAGAACGTGCACAGGCAGTCCCTCGGCGTGACCAAAACAACCCACGGCTCCCAACTGCATCTGATCCTGAAACACTACTTCAAAATACTCTGAAATAACGAGCCTGACAAACATTTGCTTGTCCTCTCCTACACTGATATTTAGACCCGTTCGGTGAAAGCCACAGCCCACGTTTGTAAACGTCTTTTCCTGAAAAACACGAGCAGGTAACCCCGAGGAGCCGCCGGAGCAGCACCCGCAGACGGCTCCGCCGGCGCTCCGGTGCCTCAATTCCTGGTGCGCCAGCGGAGCTGCCGAGCCCGCCGGGGCCGTGCCCGCCGGCCCCGCGCTGCTCCGCGGCCGCGCTTCCCTCCGGGACCGACATCCTCCCTCCGTTTCCCCCAAACCATTCCCCGACTTCCTCCCTTCCTCTTCCTCCTCTCCCCGGCCTGGCCGCACGTCCCTCGGCACCCCGGCTCGGGAGCGGTGTCCGGCCCCGCCGCGCTCGCCCGCGGCCGCTGTCACTGCCCTGCCCTGTTTATCTGCCGGGCCCCTCGCCGCGGCATCGCCGGCCCCCTCCCCGCGGCCGCCCGAGGCCCCGCTGCCGGCGCGGCTGCCCCGCGGGCGGAGAGCGGCCCCGCGCCGCCGCTCCGTACCTGCCCCGGCCCCTCCCGCGGCGCCCCGGGCGCTGCCCGAGCCCTCCCCGCCGCTCCCCCGCACCGCGCCGGTCCCCGCGGCGGCCCCGGCCCCGCCGCCCCGGGCGCTGCTATAGCGGATCCCCGCGGCCCCGGGTGGGCCCTGCGGCTCCGCTCCCCCACCCCGGCCCCACCTCTCTCCCCCGGCCTCGCCGTGCCCGGGCTGGGGCCGCTGCCCCGGCGGGGAGGGGACGGCCCGCGACCCCTTACCCAGCAGGAGGAGCCGGTGCGTGGCCCTATAGACCTGCTTGTCCTTCTGCAGCTGCTTCTCGATCTTCTTGTTGGCCTCCCGCTGCGCCTTCTCCTCGTTGCGCTGATCCTCCGTCTTGCTGTTCCCTAAACAGCCCATCTTGGGGAGGGGAAGGCAGGGACGCGGGGCGAGGGGACGGGAGGCGGCCGGGGCTGCCGGGGGGAGGGAGGGACGGAGGGAGGGAGGCACTCCCGGGCTCCCTTCTTCTTCCTCCTCCTCCTCCTCCTCCTCCCCCCCTACTCGCTGCTGTGGCGGCCGCTGCCCAGAGCCAGAGACATGGAGAGCGCCGAGCCCGAAGCCAGCCGAGGGGGGGCCGATAGCGATGACTTTGCTGCCGCTCCGCCGGGCCTCCTCCCCGGCAGCTGCAGCTGCCTCTCCTCCCCCGCCCCCCGCCGATCCCCTCGGCGCACCTTTCCCGGGGGGTGCGGAGCGATCCGCGGGGATCTCCGCGCCCCGGCCGGGCCGCCGGCTCCTCTAGAGGCAGCAGAAATGCCCCCCCCCGCGCCGCACGCACAGGAACAAATCCAGCTTCAGTGCCACCCCCAAAAAAATAATAATCCTCTTTAGATCCAAAGGCACGGGCTCCAGGCGCGGAAACCTCCCCAAATCCTCGGCGGGGAGGATCGGGAAACGTCTCTTCCTCGCCTCTCCCCCCGCGCCGCGGGGGTCACGCAGCCCCGGTCCCTTCCCTCGCCGGCCGCCGCAGCTCCTCGCCCTCCGGCCGCCGCGGGTCCTTCCTCCCGCACTGGGGCGGGGGGGTCCAAACCACCCCTTTTTTTTTTTTTTCTTTTTTTTTTTTTTTTTTCTTCCCCCTCTGAGGTGCTTTTTACATTCGACATGCGCTTTCCAGGCGGCTGAATCCTCTTGGCGAGAAAAAAATACGAAATAAAAATTAAAAAAAAAAATTAAAAAAAAATTAAAAAAAAAAGGCAAGCCCGTTTGCTCTGTGCCACGAGCAGAACCTGTCCTCCTCTCACGGGCGGATTTTTCCCCGTCTTATTTTTCCTGCTCTCTCCCGCATTTTTTTTTTTCCTCCTTTTTTTTTTTTTTCCCCTTTTTTTTTTTTTTTTTTTTTTTTTTTCCCTTCCCCTATTGAGCGGCTCCGCGGCGGCGGCGGAGCGCGGGGTGGGGCGAGCGGGCCCACACTGCACGCCGGGAGCGAGCGGGGCCGCTCACATGATGCCCGCGTCACCCCGCGCCGCCGCCGGCGCCCTCTTCGAACCGGCCCCGCCGCCGCTCGGGGGCCCCGCGCCCGCCCCGGAGCCTCCCCCGGTGCCTCCATCCCGCGGCACCGCCCGAGGGATGGAGGAGCCCGGAGCTGCGCTTGCTGTTAATAGGATTCTGAATAAATGGTAAAGCAGTCGTGCCCCGCGACTCCTTGTGTTACGCTTGGAAATAATTAGTGTTGGAGTTGTGGTGCTGAATGGTTTGTATCTGTTTTCTTTCTTTTTTTTTTTTTTTTTTGTGGATGATCCCTCGCCCCCCCGCGATTCGCCGGGGTCCGTCCCTTGCCTGTCTCTGTCCATCCCTGCCCATCCCTGCCACGACTCCGCGCTCAAGGTACCAGGGGATGCACACGCTGGCTTCTACGCACGGTTTTACCCCCGTTTAACTCCATTTTCTGAAATATGTTTTGAAAACCTCTTTGCAAAAATTACACAACTTATCGCGCACACCTGGAAACCAAAAGTTGGTGCTTTGCTCTTTGTATGACCCGGATCCCTAAAATACACAGGTAGTTTTTTTTTTCTATGCACACACCCGCACACGAGTTAGTGAAATGTCCTTTAGTATACAAATATTACTTACCCTAATTTGTAAAATTCGATTATCTACCACACTGTTCCCACGAACACACCTTCTTACATCATGCAGTTACTATATTTAGAAACACACACAGTAAAATAATTATGTGAATAGAGCAAACAACAAGTAGGTCACAGCTAATGTCATCAAATACATCTGTTGAGCTGCCCTTGCTGAAAGAGGGGGGACTTCAGGAGAAACAGGGAACATCACAGCCACTTTTAAATGCATGGGAGAGAATCTTACTAGGGTCTCTAGGTGCTCTTTTAGGCTAAGAGCAGTTTTAAAAGGTCTT
This sequence comes from Chloebia gouldiae, assembly GCA_003676055.1. Taxonomy (NCBI): domain Eukaryota; kingdom Metazoa; phylum Chordata; class Aves; order Passeriformes; family Passeridae; genus Chloebia; species Chloebia gouldiae. The sequence goes on from QUSF01000058.1 coordinate 107,347, forward strand.
CAAGAAATTTGGCTCAGCAATGCCCAGATTCATCTGAAGCAAATATGGTAGTAATTCCTTATATCTTTTATAGGTTATTTATTTGTATAGTTTTCATGTAATGCACAATATTAAAATATAATTTAACTGTGGAGTTTACAAGGCATAAAGGACTCAGAAAAACAGAATTTGGACTGAAAATTAGAGAACCCCATACTTTTTTTTATGGTTTCAGATATGAATAGACTGCAGAAGTGCCAGTATCTGGCACTTCACATGGGGAAAAATCTGCTCCAGCCTTTGCTTCCCTCCGGGTCCCAGATGGGGGGAAGGGAGCCCATCTCAAGCTCCAAACACGAAGGAATACACAAACAAGATAGAAGTTATTGCTGGAGATATACAAAAGGCTAAAATCTCAGTGAACGGTGTCTGTACAGGGAAATGGGATGGGTAAATATGCCAAAGCATCCATGGACAAAGAGTCATGGCTGTGTAAATGCTGTTGTCCAGCAGTGCATACCCATCCCTTCCCAAACAGAAACCAGGACAGGCTCTGCGAGGTTAAACTCCCACAGGAATCACTGCCCTCCTGCTCTAGATACCTGGTGCCTCTGTCCTTAGGCTGAGCAGAGCATGAGGTGGCTAAAAAAGAAAAACACACTCAGCTAATTCACAAAGCTCCCGGTTACTTACAACAGAATTAAGAATTAGCTCCTTGTATTACAAGTGCTACTAAAGTGTGAAAGTGTCAAAAGCTACATGAAACAAAAAGAAAACTCCCACATTGTGCAACCGATCAGCAATTACAGATTGTTTTTGTTTTCCTGAAATATGACAGGACTCAGGACATCAGGCACCACCGCAATTCACAAACCCACTGAACTGCCAGGAGTTTTTTCAGTGCTCTCCTGATTAGGAGCCTATAGTTTGAAGAGTGAGCATACCAACACATTAGCTGTTCTCACTCTTTTTTTATTTCTTTAAATAACATAAGGCTGCTAATGTGTCTTTAGAATAAACTGTGTTTTTTGTTGGAACTAGTTCCATTAGCTTCCATCTTGTAAAAATCCATTAACTTGAGTTTCACGAGACTCCTGCCATCAGAAGGGTAAGTGCAGGCACAATCTGACCCCTGACTCACCATAAAATTAAATCTCACTTCTGAAGAACCTGCAGCCTTAGGAACAAATAATGCAAAGATAAAATAACTCTATGTATGGGCATAGCGTCTGTGATAAAAGTCTATTTGAAGCTTGAAAAGAGGGTGTTAAAGGACACTGCTGCATGTTAAAAGAAAATGTTTTCCAAAAAGGTAAGTAAAAAGAATGTGGAAATGGCTGTAAAAGGGCATCAGAAAACTTATGGCCACTAACTCAATCCTGCACTATTTAAATGAATGGGAAATACAAGGTTACACACAGAAAATTGAGAGCATTGCACACTTACAGATTAAATTCAGATTCACTGATATTCTTTCTGTGCTTGAATATAACACTTTGAGTAGAATAGAGACTGTTGTTTTTTATTTTTCAGTCTAAAGTAAATGCAAAGATTCTGATGCACCAGCACACATCTCAGGGCAAGGATTTCATGAAAAGAACAGGGGATTTAACAGTGTGAAACAATATTCTGCTGTTTTCACTTCTCAAACCAGAAATGATCTCACAAGGAGAGGTAGCAGAATAAATAAAAGCAATAATATTTCAGTGGAATACCTGGGAGAAAAGGAGGGTATATAAAAGTTCCCTGTATCTATAATCCATTTCAGTCTACTTGATTGCTTTAGTTAACAGATTTTTAGTCCCATTGAGCTAATTTCTATTACATCCTAATGAAAATCATCAGGTCGCTTAATTTTGTTAATTTCTTTTTTGAAAGAGGAATTTTATTGCCATTATTTTCTTTGCTTTCTCTCCACAGCTTTTGCCCCAAAATCTACTCTCTGGTGCCTAAAACTAAAGAAGGATTTGTAACAATATCCTAATCCTGTAAATAAACCTGAACTTTACTCAGTTGAGCAGTCCTTTTGAAGTGCATAACTTATGCAGACTTTACTCTTCCCAGCTAGGACAACTATATTAGCTTGATTTTAAAATTGAATAAAAGATATAAAGTACAAGCACATTAGCAGTAGCAGTAGGGGAGAGAACTTGTTGAAAAGTTCACATCTTTTATACTTCCCCCACCCTATACACATGAACTTCTGTCCTTTTAAGATTTACATGTAATACCCACTGATATAATCACTCAAGAGGACCTCAAGAAAAATACAATCTTTTCCCTATTTCAATATATTTATTTCATATCTGACAGACTGCTACATGTACTTCAATGCATTTTCCTTGTGGTAGTCTCCCTTCTTGTGCATTCACAATTGTACAAGTAAAAGGAAATAAATACTGCTGTAAAATTCACAAACATTGGCTGGAAATGTAGATGCAAGACTTGGTTTTGGAGAAACTATTGCCTTAACAGAGTAGATTCTGAGCCTGTTGAAAAAAAGACTTTTCAGACACATATTTCATGATGTTCTGCTCTTTTATCTTTTTAAGTAAATAGATAAAACTTTCTGCTTGCAGTACTGATGTTGCATCAGTTTTATTCTCAATTGACCAGAGTCAGGTTCTGAATTCATTCGAGTTACTCTTTGTATTTCGAGCTGGTTATGAAACCCAGATCAGATGCCCTCTTAGCCACAGCTTCCTCCAGACCCTCCAGGTGACAAACACCCTTATTTCCTATTACAAATAATTTACATTTGTTAGTGAGTTGAAGGCACTGAACACTTGGGTTCCTCCAGTAAAGAAGAAATGGTTAACTCATTTTCAGATGGGACAGTTGTGCAGTTCCTCATGGGCTCTCGCTGTCCACAGTGAACGTGACCTCGCCAACTTTTGGCTGTGAACTGTGGGGGTGGAGCTGTGACCAAGCCAATGTGCTCATTTGGAAGAGAAGGCACAGAGGACATCTCGCTCCAGCAACTGGACTGAAATGGCACTGCAGCCTCTGAGGAGGCTCTCAGCCTTCCTCACCTCTGGAATAGCCTGGACTCCAGTTCCAGCACGGCCCAGGAGACACAGCACAGAGGACAACGTTTGTGGCTCAAAAAGTAAAAGTGACAGTGCTGATCTAATTGTACAATTTCCTTTGTTTCTGTTTGTAGGAAATATTTTCAGCAAGTCTTTTCTATGGAAGGACACAGAGCTCAATTAACCTGGGGGACACATGAAACAAATGGTTCTTAAAGCAACACCTGGAATTTTGTTAAGGAGCCCACATTACCCCATGCTTCATTTTGCTGTCCTACAAATCCACAGTGCCATAGCTGAGCTGTTAGAACTGACCTTCCTCTTTTAAAAGCAGGGATTAACTCAGGAACAGATTGACTCTTTCAGTTAAAGGACATTTTTTAATAGCACACACTGTATATTTTTATGTATGGGTACCTCTCTGACTTGAAGTTAGTTAAATTTAGGGTCTCCATCCCAGGTTGGTAGTTGAGTATCAAACCTATCAACCTCAATGAATTTAATCCCCAATAAACTTAATCTTTTAGTTACAGATAAGGATTAATTAAGGTTCTGATTTAGACTTAGATCAGTGGGGTTTTTTTCATCTAAGAAAAACTGCTATGGCTACTTGCAGTGACTCAGGTCTGCTGCTCATGTTTTCCTTAGATGGAGCCATCCTCCACGAGCTATCGAGCTATAGTTCTGAAAATCCTTTGGACTCTGGGAAGAACAAAACGTGGTGATAAAAAGGGAGACGGTTTCAAAGTCTCCAAATTACCCTTTGACCTGCTGAACAAGGAACCCTTGAGTAATCTCAAACCCGTTTAAAGGAGAAACAAACAAATTAAAGCCAAACAATAATCTAAAAAGGAAAACCAAAGCAAACAGATTGGAATTGGAGCAAGAATTCAATGTGGCCTTTTTTTTTTTTTTCATCTGTTTCCCCTTGTGGGGGCCAGAACAAAAAACACTTTAAAAAAGCATTCAGAGGTAAACAAGGTAGGAAATTACCAATCAAACCCTGGGAGGGCAAAGCAGGATCATCATGTGAAGGGACAAGTTTGTCAGATGGGAAGGAGTGAAACGAGCATTGTCAGGGAGGAATTAATGCACCACTAATGTATTCAATAAAGAACAAACACAAAACACTTAACTACAGATACTCCAAAACAAACAGAATGAAAAGGAGATACTTCCCTCTCTGGCAAAGGAGAAGAATTTTTCCATACAGAAATTCTAAACTTGAGAGGGATTTTTGTTTTGTTTTTAAATAAAAACAAGCCCAAAGTCTACTAATAGAATTAACCAAGCTCTTCCTTTAAACCAAAGGAAAAAAAAAAATTGCCTCCCTCCTTTCACTTCGAGGCTTTCCCTCAGAAACATTAAAAAGAGACTTTAAGGAACTCGTGGAATTATGGAAATAACACACTGAGTAAGAGCTTTTCACTTAGTAGCTTTTCTTATTTTCATGTAGTTCTTTTTCTTGATATTCCTTCTTACTTCTCATGCATTCTGCACTGCACTTTATTAAAAAAGAAAAAATCCCTCTTATGTAACAGAAGTAGCAGCACATCCTAGCTCTCCACATAACACATATGGAATGCCGATTAAAAAAAAATTTGGAACAAGCCTTTTCTCATATTTAGTTTCAGTATTTGTCAACATTCACTGCAGACCTACCCCTGGAAAAAAAAAAGACTGCAAACTTTTTTTTTTTAATAGAAAAAAATATTCTGCTTTAATCCTTGTTACGTTTGGGTCACAAAGCCCAAGGAGAAAGTTGTGGCAGAGGCTGTTTTCTAAATGCTGGCTGTAGTTAATTCCTGCAAAGAAGCACAAAACTCCCAAGCTTTTCTCCTGCCCGGGGGTCAGCCGAGGAGAGGAGGCTCTGCCTTCAGCAGCCACAGTTCCCAGCAGAGCAGGGTGGCAGCTGGGGCTGGGCTGACCCAGCCTGACTCCGGGAGCACGGTGAGCCATCCCTCCATGCCAATATTATTTATTACTGACACTGCATTCTCATTCTATGGTGCATAACAGGAAAGGGAATAAGAGGATTGTTAAAATAGTTCTTGCTAAGTTGTCACACAGGTTTTCATGTGCTGTAAACATTCCTCTCCTTCTTTAACGTTTTTTAAAATAGGATGACGTCCAGGCTTTCATGCTCAAAATAACTTTACATTTTAGTGCTAGCAAACCACAATACTCTCAATACCAGGAGCTATTAGAGACGATCTGCAAGCAAAACAGGAGTGTGATTTTGCTAATCTGTCTCTGCACTGCTGAAGGCCTAAAAGTATTCCTTTTGAAAAGGGGTATTTTCTCCCATCTTTTTCTTTAGATGAAAAAACGTTAAGTCTAGGTCCTAAGATTACATACTGACACAGTTATAGAATAGGGGTCTTTTGTACCCTGTTTTTCCTGGAAGAATTTGTCTGTCTGGCAAACTAAGAGCACCATTACATCTTAAGTGCCTTGATGTTAAATTAGAGTGCCCCACACGCCCCAGGGCAGCTGCAGAATTTAGACCCTTTTTGCAGTGAAAAAGTCTTTCTGGTGGTTTGGGGTTTTTTAATGTCTGTTAGATTTTAGAAATGCATATGAAGCAACTGATTGTCTCCAAGGCTTTAGGTGCACAATGAAAGGTTTCCCTTGTTGCTCTATCTCAGGCAAAACCAGGAAAGACACCCGTGGCCAGGACTGTGGGAAGCAGGCAAGAGCTGGGTCAGAACCTGTGGTCCAACACTGGATTTTGCCTCTGCCACATTAGAACCAGCAGAGGTGAAGGATTATCCCCTCCTGCGGACCCAGCTGGGGGAAGATCAGACCTGCTTGAACACTCACAAACTGTGAGTGGAGACAAGATGAGCGTGGGGATCAAACAGGGGAACAGGATCCAGACCTGATCTACTGCAGATGGTTCAGCCCAGCACAGCCACCGATCCGTGGGTGACCTTGGACGAGCCACTTCCCTTTTTTGTGCCTCTTTGTCCAGCTATCTTTTATCTGCCTCTCTCTTACAGGTTGTGAGCTGTTTGCTTCCGACATGTCTGCACAGCACTGAGAACCAAGGGGCCCTGGTCTCACTGGTGACCTTTAAGCCCTTCTGCTGCACGTTTCATCATAAAATAATTATTCAAAAAGGAAGCAAGTTTTTTTTAATAGTCTGTATTCCTTTTCTTAACATCTCTTAAACTCAAGACATTTTCAGCAACATTTCATGAAAAAAAAAAAAGATAGGCTCTATTCAATATCTCAATGCTGTTTTTCTTAAATGAAAATGGTGAGAAAGCTGCTAGTACTCTGTCAAGTCGTTCTCCCACAGGCCCTCCAGCAAAACCAGAGAAAGCTAGAACCAGCATGCTTGCTACTTTCAAAGTACCAGACAAAGATACTTTTTATTTTGAAAACAGGGAAAAAAAAAAAAAAAAAAAAAAAAAGCCTGCACACTTCTCAGTCTTTCTTTGCCCACCATGAAGCACCCACCAGGACAGAAACCCGGTGCCGTGTTCTTCCACAGGTCACTCCCAGTTTGCTTTATGCTCTCTGGTGTTACAATAACGAATTTGTTTTTCCGTCGCTCCCTTGTCTAACTGTGACCTATTCCCTTCTGAAGCAATCGGCTTTTTACAGCTCCATCTCTGCTGTGCAAACAGAGAAGGAGCACGGCCGAGCCCCCAGAGCTCCGGGGCCAGGAGCTCCCTCCAGCCCTGACCTGGTGCCATCTCCGGAGAACCAGCTCCCCAAAACCTCCCACTGCCCGCGGCGAGCCCCCTCCCCTGTGCTCGGGGGATCACAGCCACGGCGTTTGCTGGAAAGCCCTGGGAGCATCCAGGGTGCCAAGGATGCTGCGAGGGGCAGGGCATGGCTTTGAGCCTGCTGCCAGCACCTCTGCAGCCCCACACCACACAAGAGCGGCCGGCGAGCCGCCCTGCCCTCAGCCCTGGGGACAGCCAGGGCCTCCTGTCCCCTCCGGCCCTGGGCCGTGGGACACCTGGAAGATGCTGGAAGCCCCAGGCCTGGCAGTGCCAGAAGGCAGGGCCCTCCTGCAGGGCTGCATTTCACACCCTAGCTATAAAATACACAGCTGTACAGTCAGCCTGAAACATCCTTTCTATGAACTTACTGAAGGATATATACACTAACTCCATGCATGTGAGAGTTAAGGAAGATTTGTCCAAGGAAATACTTCCAGAGGAAGTGCTGGGCAGCCACAGTATTTGTTTTATTTAAAATGATTTCAGGCTCGATAATGTCTCTTTATCAAAACTACACATGTGCTGAGCATGCACAGTGCTGTATGTTGTGAGCTATACAGGAAGGGGTGGATTTAATTTATTTCTTTATTATGAATATTGTGGTGCTGTAAGGAGAATCCTGGCCGACAGTGTGAAATAAAGCAAAACTTTCAGAGGTTATTTTGGGAGCTGAAGTTCCTGTGCTGCCTTTTCAAATTTAGTCTTAAGTTCTGTATTCCTAATCCTCTGCTCTGTCTGGACCATCTCATAAATGGACATGTATATTATTACAGAGCTGAGCAAGTACCTCCTAACATTTACCATGAATATTCATTTGAAAGAAAAATGGAGTTTCAGTTTCCTGGCTTTCCTTCCCTCCAGTGAGACCAGCGAGGGAGTTCATAAATTCACAATTCTGGCAGGCAAAAGGGACTAAGGCAATTGTGACACACCAAAAATAGTTCTCCATCTAAATGATAACCCCCTTTTATTTTGCAAATATAATTTTGGCTATAAGGTTTGTTTACATTTACTTGGTATCATACCCTCGATGGTGGATCAAAGCACTCTGTACCCAGCTGAACGACAATGGCCCGAAGCAGAAAGAACCACCATGACCAGCACAGACCATCTTTCTTTCAGCACAGAAATAAAAAGAATTAGTTCTTTTCCACCTTAAAAGCTGGTTTGGAGGGAACAAAGTGGGCTAGAAAGAACTGACTGCAGACTCTCTATGGGTCAGTGTGGGCTGCACTGGAGGGAAGGCAGGAAGAGCTCCTGGGTTTAGGGACAGTGACCCAACCCATGACACACCAGCCACAAGATCAAACTGTGCAGCAGCACTTGTAAGAATGCTGTTTTTCAGTGATGTGTATATGCTTACAACTGCTCAAGAGTTAAGTAAAAAAGGCAAAGAAATTCCTTGCTCAAGGATGAATAAAAGATTTCCTGTTATCAGAGAGTTGAAACTGACATTTTACCATGGAATTAAGAATGTGAAGTGCTGAAACAGTGCTTCCACCAGCTAAAAAATGGACTGTAGGATCTCACTGCCCCAAAGACTGTCCTCAAGCATGTCTCTTTATGGAAGCATCAGTATGAAGTCTGCAATGTCCACGTGAGAGGTGGCAGAAGGACAGAGGTTCACTGGCAAACACTCCAAACTGATCTGCATGAAGAAAAGGTGGGACAAGACACGACAGAAATAACCTCCCATGGCTTGAGCCCTCCTGCCCTAGCAATGATTATGTAATTGTTACTGTCTCTTAATACCCAAGTAGGAAACTTTTTTATTGCATCAAGTTCTCATGTCTAGACAGATATACATCACAGAATGAATCACCACCTTTGAAGACCCGAGCTGAAGAGCACTCCATGATGGAAAGCCACTATCTGGGCACATCAACACTTGGGGAACAATTTTCTGGAGACAGGTTTTGCAGTACGTGTCAGTAAGGTTTACTACCTGTGAGAAACTCTGGTTTTCCAACAGTGTCCTTAAAGGGCTGATAAGAAAGAGCAGTATAGGCTTAGTAAAGGAGCCTCTTAAACACAGAGTCCAAAGTCTTCAAAAATTTCCCAACTTTGCCCCCCACCCCCAACAATTTAAAAGCTAACAAAAATGCATAAGCAAGGCAAAAAATACATGGGAAAAAAAATCAAGCAGGCTTGAATTCACCTTTTAGCCTCATTATGCCTTTGCTAGCAACAATGATTCTGCCTCCTCTCTGTCTAAAAAGTTTTACTTCTTTGTGAGACAGCACCTATTGCCTAAATAACTGGAACCCCTCTTCTCTCTTCTGCCTCTTTGCTTTGGCTTCCAAGATTCCTTTTGTTTTTTCTCCTTTCCAATCAGTTTCTCTGCCAAATGAATGGTCACATCTTACAGAATTCTTTTCCTCAGTTGTTCTGGATGATTCCCAGCTTTCTCATTTGTCCTCTTGGAGGTGCTCCTCTCCCTGGCAAGGACACAGGGAGGGCAACTCCAACATTAAACCTGTATTTTAATTTAGCACAGATGTTACAGCACAGGGCGAAGGATCTGGTGAAGGTGTTCTCAAAAACTGTTCTCAAAACCACAGTTTGACTCACATATGCCCCCAAACAATCATACATTAGCAATTATAATGATCTTTAATTAAAAAAAGAAATATGTTGCTGCTCTTACAGATAAGGATCTATAGAAATACTTGTATAGGTGCCATGAAAGTTTATTTTTCAAACTACATTTCAGTGAGGGAATTTTTCACTACCTTACCTGCATTACTCGAATTCTACTCTAAAAGAAACTTGTTTGAAGTTTTCTTATTACAAAAGCTTTAAAAATAAGCAGTTTGAATTATTTTTCTATGAACAACCTAACCTTCTTAAGTAGTAAAAAGTTAACTTCAGCTCAAGTCATTCCACGTGGAAAAAAGCAATGAAAAAGCAGCAGATTCACCCATCTCACCCTACATTTTCTCTGAATTTCATCTAACCTCTGATTGTTAAAATTTTTCATGGTAAAGCCTTCTGAGTGTTTTTAGCCAGTAGATTTTGGCTTTTATACTGGAAAATCTGTTACATAAATGTCACTTTCATTTATATCTTCAGATATAACGAAGTCATTAATGCAGTTGATTCCTAAGAAAACTTATATTTTAGAAACTTCTTCTAGTTCTGCTACTGCATAAACACGTCTATTGCAGAGCATAAGAAAATGATACCTTGGCGACATTTTAAATCAGGAGTAGAAGCTAAATTCTCACTCTTCTTGATATGAATATCAGTTGTCAATGATACATTTTGTTCCCAGAGAGCCACGATCTCCTAGCCTCATTTTGTAGCTGCACTCACATTATCCTGTGGAGAGCTGTGGCTTGGATCCTAAGGTCTCCCAAGATGAGAATCTGGGGTTGGATACCACAGCACTAAAGCTGCTCTTCAGGAGATTCCATCGCTGTCAAAACCAGAACCCAAAAAAATCCTCCCCTCCTGGTTTTTAATCCTGCTCAACACCAAATATTGGAAGCAGGTTAAGATCTACAAACTAACAGATTTGGCCTGCTGCCACGTGCCATATTAAGATGCCATATTTAGCTCCTCATTCCCTAATAATCAGACATTACCCTGTTCCCTCCAGCCCTTTCATCTACTTCCAGTACACTGCTAACCAAGATGTCTTTCACTCTTCTCTCTGTCTTTCTTCCATTTCCCCTGTCTGTTTTACACACAATTAGCGCTGCTATCCCATGGCACTGGAAAAGGGACTGTTGTGCTCCCTCTGCTGCCTGCTGGGCTCTGCAGCAAGAGGTGGTGAGGAATCAAGGGTTCTCCTCTGCACAAGGAACCACTATAATGTGAAAACTCACGCTGTTACGTGTATGAAACCCAAAATTGCCAAGCAGGGACACCTCTTCCCTATATTCTCCACGGACCTGTTGTGTGGCTGGCAAGGAGCTAAGAGGCTCCTGCCAGCGCCCCTCAGAAGAGTGAGCAGGACCAAGAGTAGGGAGAAAAGCACACAGATGGATGGGATAACCATAGCTAGCTTTGGTTCCTGGGCATTCCTCGTGGGAAGAGGGCCAGGCAGTTTCTCAAGGCTGGCTGCAATGTGCGTGTCCCACGGTCCTTGACACCGCTACCGGCGCTGCGAGGAGCTGGGGCAGAACTCCTGGAGCAAGGTTAGCTCCCAGCTGATCACGGCCATGAGAGCACTGACTCCTCTTCATTCCCTTGAGGAGGCTGTTGCCAGGGCTAGGAGCATGGAGAAGAACTGTGGACAGGCAGTTATCTAAAGAATTCTCCTGAAGCCTTAAGAACATGGAGCGCTCTGTCCCTCTGCTTCGGTGCTCGCGGCGCGGCTGCTGTGTCTGTCCTTCCCACGGGTGATTCAGCAGCAAAGAATATTTACTGTTATTTAACAATGCAGTGGTCTACAGACATAACTCATGACTCAACAGAAAACACACTGGGTGCAGACCTTCGAAAGAAATGATCAACAGATTGTGTCTTGTGTTTAAGAAAAAAACTGAATGTTTTATGTATTTGAGGATCATACGAGAATAAAATGGATGGAGTGGAAGATACCTTCATGCTGTTTTTAGAAATTACAGTCTTGGTTGAATATTTTTAGAAATAATTAATATTTAGGGTATTATGAATTAAGTGAAAGGTTCACTGGATTCTGTCTGAAACTTCTAAAAAATAAGCCTTCAAGTCTTTGTTTATGTTGGCAAGTAACCCAGCTGGGTATAAAAGCCAAAGGTATGATTGACTACCTTACATATTTTACAACTGTTACACTAAATAGGTATTTCAGAATCAGAAGGATCCTTAAATAGACTTTCTTACAGCGCTTAAAACAAACATACTTTAGGACATACTTCCTGTTTCATTACAGTATTTAATATATTTAAAAAAAAAAGTTTACTTTTCCTTCAATAAAGATCCAAAAATTCAACTTTAAGGATACAAAGATCACTGAAACATATCTTACTGTTTTTAATGTACTGAAATTGTTTAATGAATACCCACAAATCCTTAAAAGAAAAAGCATCAGAAGTAGTGAAGCCTTTCAAACACATTAGTATGTGTGCATTTAGCACTTAAACATAAAAGGCATGTCTGCATATTGCTTAGAATGGAAAACTCCTACAACTGAAACTCAAACAATAATTAAACCCCAGATCATTCATTAGATATTCCTGTTACAAACACCGAAAAAGATGATACTGACAGTTCCCTCTACTTCCTTTAGCTTTGTGTGAGAAAAATTCACAGCACAAATTCATGCAAAGGGATGCAAACTGATTTTTTGGTAGTGTCTAATATTCACCACCAGCTTTCAGCATTGATAAATGGATTTTATATGGGCTGTAGTTAGAGCTGTGTATCAGTCTGGCACTGGGAAGATCAGTGACAGTGACCTTTTAAGGCAGCTTTTAAGGACACAAGTTACTTTATACAGACTTCTAAACACGGATAATATATACAGGTGAGCAAACCAATGTCCCACCAATGCCACCATTCCCATTTATTTTCAGCATCGCTGCCAGCCACACACATCCTTAATCCCTCAACGGGGGCTTCAATGGCTCTGTAACTCTCTTATTGTTTCCTAGCAAGAACATGGATGTTCCTCCTCCTCCCCACTTACAGCACTTTTCATTTACAGAGGGAAAATAGTGCAGGTTTCTACAGAAAAGGAAAAACAAGGATACATTCTTGCAAACCCTCAGTGAAAGGAATCTCCCCCAGAACTTAATTTGGGAGGAAAGGCTCGGGTTTTGCAGAACTGGTCAGAGCTCGAGAGGCTGGTGGCATCCTGCAGGAGCCCAGTTCTGCAACAACTGAAGAATTAATTGTATTTAATCAGAAGCCAGTCACGGCTTCTGCTTTAACTTGCTATACTCAAAGGTACTTACAGTTCTGGGAACTAAGTTCAACTTATTAAACAAATCATTTTTCTGAACATTTTTTTTTCCTCCTGTGATGTGTGATACAACTTCTTCAGACACAGTTTTGGGAAGGAACCAGATAAAAGTTGATACTCAGGATGTCTGGGGAATAGTTTCCAAAAGCACATGGAGACCAGATTTCCCAACAAGGGCATCCAGCCGAACACCTGAGGCGACTATTTTCCACACCTACAACAGTAGCTCCCACTGGGAACTTTGCTGTATTTTTAGACAATTCTAATAAAATACACAACATTTTACTTTAAAACTGGGCACACGTGACTCTGGAACACAAGGCTACGGATGCAGTGGTTGATGCAGGAATTCATGTCCCTGCTCCCTGTGCTGCAGCAGCCACCAGATTTTTGGAGTTGTGCTTCAGCCTTTCAAGCCCTTTCCCTGGATTCAGAGAGGGCAGGCTGAGCGTTTAGGATTGTTCCTCCTTTTGTTTGCGTATTTCAGACGAGCACCCTTAGAAAGATATTTAATTGGGAAGCTCACATGCTGTGCATGAATAATATTAGTGCACAGCAAATTAAAATTAGCAAAAAAGTTGCATATTTATATTATGGGTATTACATTAAAACAAAAAAGCATGTGCCAGCAGGCACAGAAATCTCCTTATTTCAAAGCACTGCTGAACATTCACTAATTGCAGCTGATGTTCTGAGTTTTTCAGCTTTTCATTCCCCTTTTTTTTTACCTAGACTAACATTTTAACTCAAAGCCCTGTGAGCAGTGAGCTGTGCCTTGCTTCTCTCTAACAATCACTACAAATTTTCTAAGTCAAGCAGTACAGAATACATCTCGTGTTGCAGGGGGTATGTTTAGATTTGTCAGGAGAAGATTCTAATAAAAATTGCACGCATATTAATATATCTAAGCTTGGAATAATGATTTCTCTACAACAGCAAGCACGCAGAGTCCATCCAGAGGGGATTCAGTGTTCCCTCAACCATCCAGGGAATACACACCAAGGTTCACACCCAGGCCAGACCTGTGCAAGAAACTCTAGAGAAATCTGCTTTATTCACAAGTATTCTTCTGTTTTAGTTGTAACCTCACGTGAAAACAGTCTTTCTGTGGCCCTCATAATTTTCAGAACAAAGAACCCAAAATTAATTGCAAAACCTGTGAGCATTCACTGTAAATCAACAAACTATGTACAACACAGCCTATACAGTGCCCAGACCAAAACCCATAAACTTCTCTGATTTTTTTTTTCTTTCTTTTTTTGCCATCTATCTTTTGCAAAGCTGTCGTCTTCTGCTTTCTTGCAAATTCATGCTTTTCAGGGGGGTTCTTGTTTCTGCTGCCTTCTCAGATTACAATTTCTTTTGTGTTAATTAAGCTGAAAAATTGAAAGAATGTCGCTGACTCTACAAAGAACACAAAACAGGCTTGCTTGGGAAGCTAAAAATAGATCGCTCTGTTCGGAAGACAGACGACTCAGTCTTCAAACTATTTGTACAATGTGAATTAATTGCAGATGGCCAATTCATTTATTTAGACCTCTGTGACAGAAATGAAAGTGCTACTGCGATGATTCTACATCTGCAGAAAGCTCCTTTCAGGTAGTTGGGACTAATGGAAAACCAGGAGCAGCGCTTTGTTATTTTCTGGAAGTCGGTTTGTCAGGAAGTTTTTCTGATGAGATTCTCCCTCTCCAGCCTCCCGGCCCCTCTCCCAGCAGCTCAGATTTAAGACGTGACACTGATGTACACAAACTAAAGTTACAATGGCCTGCTCACATGTACTTGTAGCACTCACAGTGCATGTTGTAAATCAGCTACATTCCTTCGATTAAAATCACGTTTTATGATGTAAATGTTGTAACAAAACCCACCCTGATTATTTAACTTATCTGAAATTAATGGCATTTTTCTTTTTTTATATGTCTCAGTATTTGTTTTAAATAGATTTTTCTTTTCTTTTTTTTCCCCTTCTTAGCCTTTCTCCTTAAAAGCAAAAGAAAGCTTAATCTAAAAAACTAATGTTATTGATTTAATGGGAGAGAATTCAGGAAAATCTAAGTGGAAACTGATATTCCATCCTGGCTCTTATTGTTAGATAAACGGGAGGTTTCCAAAAATACCAGCTATTAGACTAGGGCCTATAAACTGTAGCTGTGAAATAAAAATATCATTTAACTAGATAAATTGTTTGGGATACAGAATGATCTGTACTAGAACTTTACAGCAAATCCTGAACAGCATGAAGCCTCCTTTGTGCTTGAAAACTAGAAACGCTGTCATTTGGGAGTCTAAATAATGCCAAGAAAAAGAAACTAAATATCAGAGTCCCTTGTCTCTAACGCCACTGTCTCTCCTTTGCAATTTTACTACTTTACAGTATCTAAATCCTTGTTTGCAGCCTTGCTGACTTGAAAAATGTGCAAAAGTTGATCCACTCAGGGTCTGAACTAACAGGGCTGTAAGAAAACCTCCCAAGAAGTTTCAGGTGATATGATATCTGGCATGCTGATACTATCACAAAGATTACATTTTTCTGTTACTTTTTAAAAATAAATTAATGTTGCTGCTTGCATTTCAAAGTATTTATATTACAGCTTTTAAATCAAGACTGGAGTTTTTTAAAGGCATTAGGTTTTATATGCCAAAAATAAAGCTTGATGAAGGAATGAATTAAATTTTCTGCCTAGACAAACGATTGTAATCTATTGAAATTAAAATCCCAGTCCTTGCCACTGTTCAGGCTCCTTACAAAATACCTTTTAGGAAGTTTCTTAAGCTTAGTGGTTATCACAGATTTAGAAGGGGGCAGGCATAACCCTCTACCCTATATTTTAAGCTATATTCCTTTGCTGTGACTTCATCCTATCTCCCCACCAAGGTCAAGGGAAACAATTTGTTTCCAAGCAATACAAAGCAGGCTGTGCAGTCAGACTACAGCATCTTCCTCCTGCCTTTAGGGACTACAAAAAGAAAAGTTTAAATAGAGCTACACGCTTCTTAACAAGGAAAAAATCCTTTCCTCAGGAAAGAAACTTCCTAGGATGCCTCTGAAAGATGACCTCCGTCCCTGCAGGCTTCAAAATGTTTTCATCTACTTCCTGGAAATCCAGGTGATACCCGAGGTGGAGCTGAGGACAATAAAGCTGCTAAGTAACAAAGGTCACTTACCTTCAACTACATCAATAAAAAAAGCTGAGAGATGCCCTTGGCTCAGTCCAGGCAGACATTTACCAGAGCAGAGGGACACTCAGCACACTGCCACACAACCTGCTCCCCTCATGAGCATACCTGCCCACAGCTCCTTTTGGGGGAAAACTGAAATTCTTTGGCCACAGAGGAGGAATCTGTTGTCCCTCAGGAAGATGCAGTGAGGAAAATGCTGTTGGGAAGCAGCACCCAGCACACACCAACCATGTCCTGATGATGGGACACTCCACTAGCAAGAGCAACAAACCTCCTGAATTTTTTTTTTGTTTTGTTTTTATTTATTTTCCACTGTAGCTTTTTTTCCTTTTATTTATACTCTGTGGTAGGGCAGACTCCATAGGGACCATGTCCTTACACAGACACATCTACCTCCTCACTGAAGAGAAACATCTTTGTTTACTTAAACTATTTTAGTTAGACCTAGTTTTTGCTGGTTCTAAAGAGTTTTGTCTTGCTTATAAAGTAAACACCAACATCTCTGACAGAAGTACCACCTTTGAGTGCCCACTCTTTGTAGACCTCATAAAGATGACATAAAAATACATTTTTTTTTTCATTGCTTGCCGAGATGAATCATGTCAGCCAAGGTCTTTATAATAAATAAAATGCTCCCAAATAATTATCTATTAAAGACAGAGAAGAGCAGAAGTGAAAAATCTCTGCACAGAACCAGAGCAGGGTCTGGTGATATAAAGCAATACATTTATCAAATATCAGGGCTGCAAAAGAGGACGGCTGGACCCAAATAATACAGTCAAGGGCTGGGTGTCCTCTCAGTGCTTCCCAGCCCTGCTGGATTTGCAAAACCTCCAGCATAACACACACAGAACCCCATGCAGAGCTGGAAAAGCATTTTTTACAGACACTGATAAAGCCTGACACAACACAAATAACCAGAGCCCATCGGGTGATTTCACTTCAGGTGCACTTCTGCTCCACTGAAATTCGGGGGCTGAAGGTCCAAGACAAAGCAAAAAGTGGTGGAAAATGCATGTGGAACACCCACTTCCACTCAAACTAAATACCCCAGAGGTGAACCACTCTGTCCCTATTGCAATAAGAGCAAAACAGTGAGGAAAGTAAATGGATTGTTGGAATAATAATCTGTCATTAATTAATTTCTTGCCAGGATCTCACAAGAAGGCACAGCTCACCTGTAAACTGACAGCTCAAAAGAAAGCACCCAACTCACTTTTTCAGCAGTGACATCTTTGTCATAAAGCCCAAAAGTGATTTTTTTGTTGTTGAAGTAGCCTTTAATGGGTAAAATTGAAAATTCAGTGTCTGTGCGCTCCATGGGGTGGGGGAGCACTGGACAGAGAGAGTATGTAAGTAATGCTTTAGCATTTTTCCCCAAATTCATAAGGAATTACAGTCCACCCCCTCTCTAGCACTTTGACTACATATTCCTAAATAATTTTTGAACCTGGAGAAGTGCTAGAACCTAACATCTTCCCAGCTAGGAGCACAAATAGGGAAGTGTAAACCCAGCACAGTCTGATCGGGTTTGTCCCCTTTTCCGGTGCCCCACTTTGGTTTCTTGGAAGCATCCCTGAGGCTCCTGCTGAAGGAGAATGAAGTCAGAGAGTTTACATTAGTTCTTGCATCTATACAGCCCCTGTCCCAGCAGAAACTTCTCTCTCTGGATGTAATTAGAGCTCAGGGAATAGGCTGTCTTCAAGATGACAGAAATCAGATTCCACTATGAAAAAAAAAAAAGAGAAAAACCTTCACTGCACATACTGCAAGATTTCCTAAGTATTGAAAAACCAAGATATCCCACTGTTTTTCAGGATGACTGAGAAGCTGCAACATTCCTGTTTTCAAAGGTCGCTGTCATGTTTTTGTTTCCTCATCAGGTTGCATGAAAGAAGAACTTTCTTTCACTTTGTTGAAAATCCAAACCATCACATAAATATCAACACAGATAAACTAAAATAAATCCATCATCCTGTAAATTTTTAAATAAATCAATATACTGTTAAGGTTTGAAATGGTATAAGACAAATTCTGCCCCCTCTATAATTCGAAACCAGCCTTAACCAATTACTCCAAACTTTTCCCCAGACACATCTCCTTTGGCTACACATTTCACATGAGAATTTCCAAGCCAAAAAGAGTTTTATTCCACAGACAAAATTGGAAATGAGAGATTGAAATCACCCTAATTATAGGTACTGGGTAATGCCTTTCAACTATGGATGCATGCCCGTATCTCTACAATTGTGACAATATTTTTCCAAGCACGGTATCATGCTGTATGTAACACTGAAACTTCCTGGTCTCTTTCCCTCTCTGCTGCATGGTTACCATCTTATTTTTATAAGCATTCCATTCTGGGGCTGGCCCTTCAGCTTTGGCAGAGCAAGGCAGCTTCTGCTTTAAAGCGGCTATTTTGCAACTAGCTGCTGCTTGCTGCATCCCTCTTTTCCAGCCAGGAAGAACCTGCAATGTTTCCCTCTGCAGCTCCTGAGAAAATGGCACATTCCCACAGATGCTGCCCCTAAAACAGGGCACTGGAGCCCACCAAGAAGGGCCAGGGTGGGTTCATTTCTAGGTTTTTGGAACAGCTGCAAAATGGCTGGTTTTAAAGAAGTTCTGAAAAAAAGCTTCCAGATGCACATCCTGCTCATGGCTGGCACTTCTGCTGTGGGAATAGGCAGGCTGGCATCAAAGGAGAATTTTCACTGCCACCCCAAATTAAGGGATAAATACCAGAGGAGCCACAAACAGCACCACCAGGCACTTCTGAACATTGCTGGCTCAAAAACAGCGGTCAGCAGGGCAAGGGTAGCAAACTTCACTCTGTACTGAGTGAAGTAACTACTGTATGAATTAACTTTACTTGAGCTGTTTAGTAGTGAGAATCCAGCCCTTTACAAATAACAATTAATGTTCTATTTTTACCTTAAAAGCAAACAAATATAAAACCCCAAATGAGTGGATTTAGAGCACCCAAAATGCTAAGTAGTGCCTGGAGGGGAGCTCTGCCCATCTTGTTCATAAACAGCTACCTTGTCCTAGAGGTGACATGGTTGTGTCCTCCCCATTTTCCTCAGCCTTTTAATTGCTGAAGTTAAGAGTCTCACACACAGGTGAACTGCAAGCAAGAGAAAAATTCAACCCTGGTTATAGTCCCAGAGGTATCTCAGCTTCCTGATATGCCCAGGAGCTCTCAGGACATTTTTTGCTGATCCTTACTCCAGATCAGACATGTGCATCAAGGCAGTAAGTACATAATGGATTTTTAGCAGAAGTTCCTCACTGCTCTGGCAGGCAGTAATTAGATTACAAGAATTACAGAAACGACAGGCTGCTTGTCTACTCTCTGTATGGGCAGCCAGCAACAGCTTGGAGAAGAGTAAAGCACTCAGATTAGTGAAGGGATGAGCTCAGTGTAAATCCATATAATACCAAAATAATATGTATTAACAAACAAGGCCTCTGAACCAGCATATTTACTGCTGCCATGCTCATCCTTATCCTCCCCTGGCTCTCTCACAAAACTACTGATGTAAAATGTCCCATGTGTGAGGCCCTCTGGTTATTTGCCTTTCTAGAGCATCTCAGCATTGTGCCTTCCCTGTGCCATATCCCTTGTTCACACGGCTGTGAGACAATCCTAAAGAGGTGGGAAAACACTGGGAACCCGCTTTCACAAAGACTGCAGGCACACGTTGGCAACCGCAGTGACAACGTGCCAGATGCTGGCATCCAGATGAACATAACAAGCATTCAGCTTTGCTTATAAAATTCCCATATTCAGCACTGCCACAACACACAGCTTTAAAAATTAGAGCAGGGTTTTCCCATATATGGGAACGCTGACCTGCTGCTGCTGCACCAGCTCCCCGGGCGCGAGCGGGAGCCGAGCCGTGCAGACCCTGCCTCCTGTGACTGCTCTGGGGTGATGCTGCTTTGCAAGAAGCCTGTGGCCACATTATTCTGATACTGGGCTCACTTGCCAGCTTGACTAAACCTCTTTCAATAAAACTACTGTATTTTTCCAAACCTTCCATCCAGTTGTGTTTGTACGTCCAATACTTCTGTGCCCAAAGCTGAGATCTGAGCATCAGCATCAATCTCTGCGCTTGGGCTATATGGGAATACAGCCCATGGAGGCTCCCTGGGCTAAGGAGCTCCTGGGACAGGTCAAGGCATCCCACTGGGCCAAGCTTGAACTCTCTTGTGTGATCCATGAGCCCCCAGGAGCAGCTGCTTTTAGGATAAGCACTAACAGACATCTCCCTTGGCTGTGGGAGAGGATCTGAGCAAACACATTGCTGCAGAGCCCTGGATGGAGCGTGAAGGACCACGCTCCTGAACCACTGGTGGCAGCTGCCGGTGGTTTGTTGGGAATATTCCATTGTTTTGGATGTATGGAAAGCACGGGAAGCTGTGCCAGGAGCGCAGCGCAGGCTCCGCCGGCAGCTGGGGACTCCTGCCTGGGAGCGGTTCTTGTGCGGGTTTGGGAACGCACGGAGCCCTTTGGACTCGAGCAGCCCACAAAATCCTGACCCCAGCTAACTGCACGAGCAGCAGTGTGTATTTATAAACTCCTTACAAAAAGCAGCAGGATGAGCAGGGCTGGGACTCTCCAGCTGCAGCTCTGGTTATGCCAGACAGCTGCTCTGTCAGAGTGCTGGAGAAGCCGCGTTTCCTTGCAGGGGACGCCCTTTGATACTCGGCAGGAGCCTGCCTTGGCAGCTCTGTGCTGCCCAAGGGAGAGATCTGCAAGAGGGGATGTTTTAGGAAACCAGCAGTGTGCACTGAATACCTGCCTGCACTTCTGACTGCCAGGGATTTGCAGAGGGGAAATAAAAAGAAGAAATCCAGAGCGAGCGCTATTAATCACAACACAATCACGACTATGTTTTCTTTTTCCCCCACAGTTGTTAAAAATCAAGCAAATCAATCACACATGACTTTCGAGCTCCTTGGCACACGTTTCGTATTCTGCAGGTTTCCAGGGGGGCTGTCCATGGGATGGAGACCTGTGCAGCAGGAATTCAGCTGCAGAGTTCATGAGCAAGAGTACAGACTTCAAGGATGAAAACTCTGCCTCAAAACAGTAACAAAACCAGAACAATCCAACAGAAGAAATTAAAACTGCAGGTCTGTCATCTCTCTTGGTTTTGTTATTAGCACGGAAACGCCTATTTAGGTAACTGAAAGTGTTGCATCACTTTAAGAAATGTTCATTACATCAGTGGTTTTACTGTAAAAAGTTTATTTTTCCCTTCCAGTTTTCTAAAGCCTTAGAAGTGTTTCAAAGGGAATCCTTCCCAAATATGCAAATAGCAAGTCAATACTCTGAGTTTTTTTGCCAAGCTTCCTTTTCCCTACATCTCTCACTCGCGAAAATAAAATTAAAAATACACACAAATAAATAGAAAGGGATTAGAACTGAGCAGGTTCAGTATTGCCAAAAAATTACAGATAATCACAATTATCACTAAATGAGTCCCTTTTACTATTTAAATTGTGCCAGGAGTAAGTTGGGTTCTTCTTCCCCCAGCAAAAACCCTCAGCATTTTCATTGTTTTAATTAACTAACGTTCCCTAAGGGGTAAAAAACCCACTAAGGATTAATAACAAATGTCATAATTAGTACCTCACTAATTGCATTCATTTATTTAGAAATGCTATGCCACACCTTCCCAGAATATTAGTTTTCCTTGTGTTCATTTTTTTAGTATTTAGAAAAATGCTACAAATTTATTTTCATCACATTTAAGAATTTTACAGAGTAGCAAACAAATTACTTTCTCCCACCATTTAAAATACCCAAATTAAATTTCCCTACTTTTCCTTAAAATTGAGATGTTTCAATTGCATGTTTAACACTGTGGTTACAGTTCATATTTAGGACAAAGGTGACTTAGCACTGAGCCAGTATAAAGGTACAGAATAATCTTCAATGTAAAGCAGTTTCATATGTCTCCATGCCTTTTAGCATGGAGTTTGTAGAAATGCTAACAAAATTAAGTATAGTTATCTGATAACAATGTAATAATATTAACATGAAAAAGTAGACCAACCTCAAATTGAAAAACAATATATCAAAATTCTGGAAAGCATTAACTCTATTCATTTTATTCATCTATGTACAAATGAGAAAGAAAAGTATTATATGATATTTAAAATTAACAAATTTTATTTATGCCACCTCAAACTGAATGCATTCAGGGTAAGGGAAGGGGAGGTAGGTTCCAAGGAAAAATACAAGTATTAAAAAAAAGTTGATTCAACCCCCCTCCCTCATGCTCTTACTGTGATACCATGCAACAGGAAAAGTTCATCAGGAAAAATGGTAACAATCTTCTTTTTAGAGATTTTTGGCTTCGCAATTGCTGTCTGTTTTTTTCTAACACAATATAATTCTTCTGTTAAGTTTCTAGAGAACAGTATTGAATTCCTTACCATGCATCCAAAAATTCTGGTTCTGTAAAAATCATTCTGAACAAACAAGGGCTGCAAGATCTCAGCTATGACTTTGCAGAGATGTTACCTTTATTTTGTCAAAAAATTACTAATTGTTTACTTGTTCTCAAAACTCTCCAATATATCTCTACAAAATAAATAGATTATCTGATATTTTAATAATATGTTATCCCTTTCAAATAAAATGCTAAGTTATCAATGCACTCTAGATTCTGATACATATACATAAATATAAAAAATTATTTTAGATGGTAGTAAAAGACCCATGGAGCATTTATGTACTCACTGTATATATTTGCACTCTATGAACAAATAATATCCTCCTTATCAAACCACTAGCATGACAGGGTTAAATTTTATTACTTACAAGCAACAGTCACAGGATTGATTCTTTAAAGCTCAGGCAAATGAAAAAATACAAATGTGGAATTCTGTTATTTAAAACAATCTAATGCCAGGAGTTAAATCTCAGCTGGCTGTTATCAATTACCAACATGCCACCTGTGTTCTCCAAGTGGGGAAAAAAACAGCAAAGTGTTAAAGTAGTTACAAACAGGAGCAAAAAAACTCAACAGGCAAACCTAACAATTGAACAACTAATAAGTTAGCAGAGCCATACATAGAAATACAGGAACTTCACATGCTATAGGATGGCACATTTATACTACAGTAGTGAGAAAAAAATAATTTTTTTTACTTTCACTCCTGTGCCACCAATGCAACTTGGAATTAGATGTGTATAATTCAAAAATCCATTGACACAAAACCAATAAATGACACATCAACACATCACCATTTTTGAGAATCCAACCTTTTCTACCTATGCAAGGCAGTAAAATAACACACTTGTAAAATAACTTTATCTTGTGCTCACTCCTCTTAAATTTCTTCATACTATTTGCCATCTCAGTTTAATTTCTTTGCATACTTCCAAGGGATTAATTTCAACTACATTTGAGCTTTTTCCCCCTAGATCTGACTTCATAAGTTATGAAAGACAACAACTATTAAGTATGTAAAAAGGTAACAATTTTAAAATGACAATCCCTGGAAAAAGAAAACCACTCTTTAAGCTTTAAATTCCCTAAAGAAAAGAAATGGACAAGATGTATTTCAGACATATGACTATTAGTCAACTATTGTTGAAGTGATCCAATTATTAAATAGTCAAGAATTATTTATTTTACTTATATAAACTATCCCTCTTTTCTGGGTCTGGAATAAATTAATACATCCACATGTTTCTTTGTTTACTATGCCAAGAAGAATGACTAATATTTTTCGATAATAATATTTTGATAAGAAAATGAATGTTCAGTTTAGATTCATAACAGGGGTTTCTGCATCATTTTTGTGTGCTGAATCAAATTTGAAATGATCAAATTAGAAGGATTGGAACAACCTAATTTAAAAACAAAACAGCTTTGCTCAAGTACAAAAATTATTTTTGTAGGTACTCTATCAAATGAAAGCATACTTGTGCTTTCAAAAATATACTGGTTAAAAGATTTAGACAGGCTTCATATAAAATTTATTTAAACATCAAAACTAATTTAAAATGATCTAGAGAAACAAGCTGCGGAATGTCCAATCCTTAAAAAAAAAAAAAAAAGTAATTAAATGTTCAGGGCTTAGCCTGCTAAATACAATTAAGGACATTCTCCTCCTTTCTCGTTTTATCAGATAAACGCCCTCCCTTTCACCTCCAGCACTGGCACCACCCTGGAGGGCTGCACCAGACCTGGGAAAGCAGGGAGACATCCAGTCTCATCCACTTGAGAACCACTTCCAGATGCATCGGGACTGCCTCGGCACACAAACCCCGGCAATGCCCCTGCTCCCGTTCGGTTTCCCAGGTTTTCAGCCGGAATCCCACAGGCAGAGCCTGCTCCAACCCTGCCAGGGCATTTCCAGCATCCCCAGCCCGAGCAGAGAACTGCCCTGCAGGAGGTGTTAAAAATGCGCCCCTGAAACACCCACCCCTCCAACCGGGGCAGCGAAAAGCCGGGTGGGCACTTTCAGCTGCTTGGTAGGGAGGGAAAAAAATCTGATTAAACGTGTAATTGCCTCCAAACTGCAGGGCCTCCAGTTTGTCCCTGTCCTGTGCAGGGCAGCTTCAGGAACCAGGTCTGCCTTGTCTGTCACAGCAATTGTTTCTGCCTCAGTTCCCCCGTGCAGCCAACACAGGCACATTCACAGCCAGAGCTGTAAAAGATCTCCAAGGAGGTTTCTACCAGCCCTCCCCAGCATGTCCCCTGCCCACCCTGCTCCTCCCTTCCACACTCATCGCTTCCCGAGAAGGGACCAGCCAAGCCTTTGCTCCTCAGAGCAAGCTCCTCAAGGTCTCTCCATCCTTTCCTGTCGCTGTCGCCTCTCTCTGCCACCCCGCCGTGCCTGGAGAGCCGCCTGCACCTTCCTCATGTCAGGGGAGCTCTGAAACACCAAAGCAAGAACCCCACCAGGAAAAGGAAGAAAGGAAAAAAAAAAAAAGAAGAAAAAAGAAAAAAAAAACCCACCCAAAACCAAAAACAACCACACCAAAAAGGTGAATAGGAAGAAAAAAAAAAAAAAAGAAGAGAAACAACGCCAAGGACCTTCTAACTGCTCGGTCCCAGGACCGCGTGAGAGTGTCAGAGAAAAGAGGGATTTGTCCCCCCCCTTTTTCTGGCGCGAAGTTTCAGCAAACAAAATAACAAAACAAATCCATAAAAAAGTCCCAAAAAGTGCCCAGAGCTGGTCCTCTGCGGAGGGCAGGGTGTGCTTTGATGGTTTCAGTCTGCTGAGGGGGTTTGCTTCGGGGTTCCTGACTGCAGCGGGGCGCGGGGCAGGGGCGGATCGGCAGGGAGCAGTTCCCAGGAGGGTTTCAGGAGTTGCTGCACGTTTATTTCACCAGATGCTATTTTTAACCCCGCTGTTGCTATTTTTAGCCGTGTCAGTGTTTTCCATTTGCTGAACTCTGTCCCCCAGCCCGGCCCGGGTCCCCGCGCTCCCCCTCCCAGCGCTTCCATCTCATCTCAGGCTGCACTTTTGGATCTCTTCAAACTGCACCAGAGGAGCCCGTTCCCTTCCCCGCCCGGCGATACAGATCTATATATCTCTGTCTATAGAAGCAGTGCAAAGTCCACGGGCTTAAGCTCCAGTTCGAACTTCATTCCTCTCCAAACAAATTCCTGCCAACGGGGAGGGGAAGAAAAAAAAAAAAGCAAAAAAAAAAAAAAAAAAGCTAAAAGCAAACAAACGCCACTGTTGCTAAGTTTTGCACTTTATACCCTTTTATATTTACAATCCTCTCTCGGCTAAAAATAGCAACACATGATCCATTTATAACTGGCCGGACATGCCCCGCAGCCGCCGGCGGGGCCCTGGCTGATGAAAGGAGCTCTCTGCGTTCCTTCTACCTGAGCTCATCTCCCGCTTAAAGGGCTCAGACAGCTCTGCTTCCACAAAGAGCTCATTGAAACCACTGCTGCTTCCCGGCGAGAGCGGCACAAGTGACGGGGAAAACAGCAAGAACAAGAAAATCCCCCGCAGTGAGCCGCGCTGGCTGCCCGGGGAGAGGCAGGGGCACAGCAGAGATGCTCGGGGGTGGCCCCGGCAGCACAGACAGCACCGGGGGCTCCGGAGGCAGCTCCAGCTTGGCTCATGTGTGATCAACACATTAACTCACGCCACAGCAGCGCTGGGAGTGACTGCAGACCCTGACCCAGGGGCGAGTTCAAAGGTTCTTCTATAAATCACCTTAGAGTTGGAAATTACTCTAGACGTGGCTTTAGAGGTGGCTCTAGAAATTATGTTGGGAACAGCTCGTGGATTGACTCCAGACAAGTCTAGATGTTGTTCTTGGGTTTGGATTTGGAGAGGGGCTTGGAGTCAGCTCTAGAAGTTGGTTGAGAAGAGGTACCACAACTGGCAAAGGCATAAACACTCGGTGTTATCTGCAGTAATTATACATCCAGGAGATTTTAACAATGAGGGATTTATTCCTTCACTAATACCTTCTGAATTTGTTGTCAGAAATTCCCATTAGCATGTGCAGGACTCAGAAGCTGCACGTGCAGCAGGAGCTGCGTGACTGAACAGAGTCCCAAGGGCACGGCCCAGCGCCCAGTTCAGTGGAAGCCACTCCTCACCACGAGAAGGTCCAGGTGACACGCTAATGTCACCTCCCATCTCACGTGGACATGCTTGTGTGTTCTAAAATTTCTTCTCTTTGGAAGCATAGGTTTCCTCATTTTCTTCTTATTGCTAAAACAAAGAATCCCAGCTCAGGAGGGGGAGAGTAGCTCACACATCACTGAATAGTGGCAACACACACCACGCCACACACAACAGTATTTTAGAGACATTTATCACAAGTGTGCAAATCCCAGCCACTTAAAATAAGGGGTCAAACCCTCCCAAAGTTTTGAGTCTTTAAATAAAAATACACCTTCCAGTTATGAGCCTTTTGGGAGCACTTGAAACGTTTCTCAGAACTCTTAGCTAGAAAACGTGGCTTGTTTGGACTGACGGCAGAAGTTCAGTGCCAGTGCTCCATGGATTGTAGTTGAGGGGAAAAAAAGTAATAACCATGGTGAGGCACAGAGAAAAAATGATTGTAATAGTTGGCAACATCATTACCTACATTTATTCCTCCTAATAGCCCCATTTCAGTTGCTTTTCTGATACTCTTCTTGACTGGCTTTTCAGTGGGAAGTCACATCACCTCCCCTCCTGCCTGCGCAAGAGTTTTCAGGCTGTATTTTCCCTCTATAGCTCGACCACGTATGCACTCACATGCTTTGTTTATACAGGAACAAAAACTGTCCATGTGTACCACTGCCTGTCCAAAATTTTACATATCACCAAACCAGACATGCAGCAGGCTGGTCAGAATTCTTGGAGCTGTGCTCCTTGTATGCATTATAACTTTTTTATTATAATATACAGAATTTTACCAATTTCCATTAGCTTTTAGATGCCTGCTACAGGCAGGGGTTCAGACTAACCATCTCCCATGATATGACATTAGGAATCAAGTGCCATTTGCAGGCTGCTTTCAGAAAGGCTAGAAGCAAAAATCACTGAAAACCATGATCCTGAAAGTCATTAATAGGAGAGAATGCAGCAGTGGTTCTGCAAATGCTTTTCTGGGAGCAGATGCTTTAAGCAGGAAAACAGAAACTTCGCTGCTACATTGCTATCAGTGTTGTAACTCTGTGTTTGCAAGAAATCCAGATTATCCTCCCTTTTAGCCACCACCAAGCTGTTGCAGAATGACAGCCAAACATGCATGCAGAGGTACAGGAAGGTGGAAGCATCCCTGGACAAACCTGCCTTGCCATGGCTGCTCTGCAAAATATTTTTCTGAGCAAGAGAGTTCAGCCCGGGGGCTGGGGGTACTTTCCAACTAGGCAGAGATTTGCAAATCCCTCCAAAAGACCTGAATTAGCCATGGAAGTGCTATGCCCTGGGTTTGAAAAGCAGGAGCAAGTCAGAGACAAAAAAACTACAACTTCACCCAAGCTATGAATAAATGCCTGAACAGTAACATTATAGAAATTGATATTATTATTATTATTATAGCAAAGTATAGCTCAACCCACTTTTTTTCCCCAAAAAAATAATAATCCACTGCAGATGTCAAAACTGTAGCCAGAGGACAGTGGCAGCTGCAGCCCAAGCTGGGCAGGCACAGCCCCAGCTCCTGTGGGCAGGCTGACCCCAACACTGCTTGGGAGAGGCTTCTCTCACACACCCAGAGTGCTCAGCCCTTCACTTCCCTGGCTCCTTCCCATTTTCACTCTGCTCCTTCACTTCCCTGGCTCCTTCCCATTGTCACCGCCTTCCCTTTTTAACCTGAAACCCACCCTAAGTCCTTGCAGCTTTGGCCCCCTCTTCTGTCAGCAAAACCAAACTCCCTGGTCATGTTCCCCTTGAAGCTTTGCCAAATAATGCCACTTCCTTTTTTCCCCTCACGTTCTGGTTTTGCATTTTTGGGTTTTGTTTTTTTTTCCTTTTCTTTTCCCCCCTGCTGGATGTCTCACCTGGGGAGGGGTGTACCTTTAGTAAATCTCCTCCAGATTGCAGCAGGGAGCACTGAGGGAGCTGTAACTGGGACTGAATCCAGTAACCAACTCTTCACAGCCCTGCTGCAGAGTGATAAAACCCCCAGCAAAGAAAAGCCATCCTTTTCCCTTTGTGCCAATCAAAACCAGACTGCAGTCACCTAAGGAAGGAGCTGTGTGAAACTTCCTCTTGTACAACAGAGAGAAGCACTTGGGACAAAGGCTTTAGAACTTCCTTGTTTAAATGGCCAAAAAAAAAAAAAAAAAGCCCTGGGCTACTGAATTTCTGGCCACTGACCTTTGTATTTGTTTATTTTAAAGATGTGTCACTATTTTTCTCATGAGCCAAACAATTGAATGATTTCTAAATTCTCTTCCCTCTGACCTCTTCTTCCTGTTTTATTCTAGAAAGACTCATTCAAGACTAAAATATAAGGAGAAGGTATGGCCCAAATGTTGCAATTCCTCATTCCACAGATTGCTATCACTATTGCAATTGCTATTCCCTCTGGATCCAGAGAAACCCACACAAAAGGACACTACAGAACACACATTTGAATAGTATATACTAGGAATACGAAATAAAGACTTTGAAGTATCTTTACAAAAATACTTCTTAATAATTAGGAGGAAAGGGCTATACTTTTACACAGGGAGAGTTGCAAGTGATGTCTTCTGCTCTGAGCAATGCCTCAGATGTTCATTTTGTGGATACAGGTAATTATTAGGTTCTGTGATTGCATTACCCCCATGGAATCATTCCCTTAGGCTGAATTTGCTTCTCCAGCCACAGCAGCATCACTCGGCAATTCTGCTTTTGAACAAAGCTGACTTGACCTACTTTGATCAGAGTGCTGAGAGACAAGAGGTGAAGAGCTCAAGAGAAGGGAACTCTGGAGAACGGAGGAAATCACACAGACAGCTTTTTCAGAGAGCTGAGAGAGATGCTGCAATTCTTGGAGCCACTGGGACTTCATTAACTCACAAGCTGAGGAGTGAATGCAACCAGGGCTCCCTCCAGCAGCTGCCTCAAGGAGAGCTGCAATTCTGCTGGCAAAGAGACAGTCCAGTGAGCCCAGGGCCTAAAGGCTCCTTGCACAACCATAATAATGTATGTTAGGATGTGTAACACCTCTAGCAGACTACAGTTGTTCTACCCTGCCATCCTTCTGTCCATACAGTTTGTGCCATACACCAATAGTGTGCTGGTAAAATCCACAGCCTACCAGACACAGTTCCCTCAGTAGCAAAGGAGAGTGGATACTATGCCTAAATCCGAATTTTTCTGTTTAGGTAATGAGTCAGACCGGAGAAAATTCTGCTCCTCTGTCTCTGGAGCCTAGACTAAGAAAAGGCCATGGAAGCTGCAGGGCAGCTGATAAAGCTGAGCACTGGGCTCTGCTGGCACCAAGCATCCCAAACTCCAGATCAGCATCCTGCAGGACCTGGCCCATGGCTGACCTGTCTGAAGAAAGCTTCTCTGCTCAGGTCTCCTTCCACTATCACTTCCAACCAAGCTGAAAGGACCTTTCTTATCAGAGAGCAATTAAAGGGGAAACTCCCAAACCAGCACCCTTCCCTTCACTCTGGTATTAATTTAAATAGTCTCACAGATTTGTGTGAGCACTCAAAATTCCACTGAAATAATGTACATGCTCTTACCGGGCTAAATGTGCTGAAGAATCAAGTGTCCCATGGGACAGACACCATCAGGCCTAGGAAGTGTCACAGCACTTGAGGGCGCTGCTGCAGTAAATTTAACTCACCCTAAAAACCTTGATTTGGTTTTATTACGAACTCAAGCCTTCTGTTGAAATGTCAGCGCCTGGTGTTGACACTGACTTACATTATTGCTGTTACACAGTGGCCCTATTTTGGTAAACAATGAGCAGAAATTAGTCCTAACATTAAACATTCAAGGTTAGCACCTAGTTATGCCTTCAAATATTTGCACAAAGTGATAAAGTGGAAGGACAACACAAAAACAGTTTCATTCGGAATTTTTTTTTTTTTTTCAATTTCCTTGCTTTAGGTTAAATGAGAAAGTGTGAGAAAGCATATGTGTTCATGGAACTAAACAAGTGTTTCAGAAAAAGCCTGACTTTAAATTTCAGAAAACAGATATATGGTACAGGAGGTGTGCTGGACAACACACCCAAGAGTATATGAACTGCTCTGACAAAGATTAGGACAGCTACAGTGTCAGTCCTACAAAAATATATTAAGTACTGTTTATCTGTCAAAAACCAACTCCAAGTGTAAAAACGCAGGGACAAAGTTAATAAAGGGAAAGCAATCAAAGAAAGATGCTCTAAAACTGACATTTGTCAAGAAAAGGTAAGAAAACAAAGAACAGAGCACAAAGTAACTCAGCACTTTATCTGCAAATGAACGAACCCTTTCAGTGCTCTGTGGTAGTGAAGAGTTATGCTTAAAAATCCAAGAATACAAACAGGGCACGACCAACTTTAAAACAGTTCTAGTTGTGACATGATCTCTGTGCTTACAGCTGGAAACCAGAGCAGCACATTCTACCCTTGAGTTCTGACTTGCTGAAGCCCTCAAGACAGACTGAGGGGCTTTGGGACAGCAGCAGCCCAGTGACCAAGCTGTCATAGGTTGAAAGGTTTTTCTTGGTTGGGCTAAGCTTGTGCTAAGCAAATGCTAAATTAATGCTATGGTAAGGGGTTTTATGAATTAAATGTTGTATTTCATCCTTTGCCAAAGATTGTTGATTTCTGATCGTTTGATTTTGGTATTTTTGCCAAGGAAACTTTGGTCTGATTTTCACCTCACATCTATCTGGTGAAGATTTCTCCTTTTTGCTAAGAGAGAGTAACAGAACCTCAAGCTAAAGCCAGGGCTAATAAAGCCAGGATCCAGGGCTAAACAGGTGCCAAAGCAATTGCAGCAAGGCCCCATCATTGCTGCTCCTGCACCTTTCTACTGGGACCAGTTACCCACCAGGACATCTCCATCTGGCAGGGCTGGAAATCTGAATCTCATCTCTTTTCCTGCCGACCCAGCACTAGCTGGAATCTTCTGTTAACAGCCAGCAGAGTAAACTGCTGAGCTTCAGATTTAGCATTTTACCACGATGTATGAAAACCTCACACATCTGCAAAGTTCAAGCCTTCCAGGAATAATTCCAGTAAGATGCTTCATGTTTCCTGCTCCATGAAAAAATAGAAAAAAAAATCTCATCTATAATTGACCTTGACAGATATTGAGAGCATTTGGCAACTATTAAAACTCCTTTAAGATGAAACCCTCTAAGCTAGAATAGGAAATGTAGATCTGAACTTTACACCACATTTTGTTCACTGGAAACACTACCATGGTAGGTTCAGTCACTTATCTTCCATTGAAAAGCTATCTTGAAATATGTACAGAACTGACTTTTTAAACATTTATTGAGCAAATAGGACTCTTCTGTTTCATGCTACATGTCTGCTTTTTCAGTCAGACTATTGAAATTAGCTTGGAGATTTGCATAGCTTTGTCTTTGTTCTTCTGTCTGGTCCACATATATGCGCAGGGAACAGCTGGAGAAATTCAAAAATCCACTGAATTGAATTTTCTACTGCGAATTATCCCTACTTACAGCTTGGGAGACCATTAGAACCTCTATCTGACCACATCTAGGAAGCAGAGACAAAGCCAGGAACTATTAACAGTGAGCAGCTCTGTCTTGGTTGGCACAAGGGCTGCTGTCATCAGAACCACAACCCACTGAAGTGTCAACAAACAAGTCCTTAATCAAAGGACAGAAGGAGGAAAAATATTGGCAGTTTCAGAGTGTCCAGGGACACTACTCCCACTTGAGAAATAAGAAGGTCCACCTTGGAAACAGGGCCAAGCCAGTCAAACCAAAGTGTTTGACTGTCCCTTGAGTTAATCCAAGGAAAAGCTCTCTTCCCCCAACACTGTCCTCACAGCTGTGATCAGCTGTGTGAGGGTCCCTCCCAGCACTCATTGGCTGAGACACACAATTTTCCATAAGCATCTGGGTCTGATGTGAAATAATCCCTTTCTGGAGGAAATTCTGGGAAGCACTGGAAAATTGCTTCTTCCCAAGTCACAGAAGCAAGACTTTATGCATAGTAGGATGCAGGTGGAGGATAAAATTTAAAAAATTAAATAGGAATCTCTTCTGATAATGTAGTGTGGACAAATTCCTAATGGCCAAGGCATGCACTCTTCTTGTGAGAGCTCCACTGAACCAAACTGCCCCCACAGACCGAACAAATTCATGCCCTCCCAGCCCTGTTCCCATGGGGAGCTGGCAGGGATCTCCCCACCCTCCAGCAGAGCTTTAGCTCTTTGGCTGTACAAAAACCCCACTTTCTCTCCTCAAAACCCAAAAGCTCCAGCAGCATCTCCCAGGCGTTTGGCATGAAGGGATGAGCCGCTTCCGTGCTCCAACACAATCTGTGCTCCATCCCCAGTGCACAAACACAAAAAGAGCTGCTCTTGCTCACACCCAGGGCTTGCCCAGTGCCTTTTGCTGTCCCTTTTGCACCTTATCCAGTGCCAGATGATCATGGAATGTGGCCCACCCTCAAAAGCACAGAGGCTGCAACGCGCCAGGGCAAGGCTTGAAGGTGGTTCAGGGCCTTTCACTTGATGAAACCGTAAGAAAATTGGAACAGTCCTTGTGGTTTTGGCATTAAAAAAAAAAAATCCTGCCTAGCACAAGGAATGATTGAGTGTGCTGGTGGCTCAAGAGAACCAGGAGGGGCGATGAGCTACAAAAAGAATATGGGACTGAACTACAAACTCTCCATCTCAAAAGCAATTACAGATCCTGTAATCTTAAAAGACTTAGAAACAGCACAGTTTAAATTTAATAGTTTGCTATTGGCCAGGCTAATGACATTGGCTGAATAACCAACAAAAATATTAGAATTTCTCTGGCATAAATTCAACTATTTAGAAACTGGTATTCCGAAAAGTATCTGTGATCCTAAGGCTTGTACTATGTCCTGGTGGATTTTTCATTATTTCCTGCATTTTCCATGTTTGTCTGTGACAAAGAAGAACTCAAAGAAATGCTCCTGAGAGTCCACTCATGTCCTGCTAGAGCAGCCACCACCAAGGATTTCACGAGTCCACATCACATTTTATTTATGTAAGAATCCTCTTCACAAAGTTTCCAGAAATCAGAAGCAATCTGTTCACATTAAAATTGCAATCTCAAATGATTATTTTACAATGACAGAAAATTAACCAGTCTGAGGTGAAGCTTTACAAGTTATCTCTGGAGGCAGAGAACTGGGTTTTTTGCTCTTTATGCAAAGAAATATTCCAGTTGTTTCAAAATACATTTGCCATAGTTTAACCCTTACATTAATAAGGTAGCCTGCATGAAAAGGCTGTTCTTTGACAATAATACACCAGATAATATTCAGATTTTCCATATAATTCTAAAGACATAACTGCAACATGCAAGCACAACATGCCAGCAAACTCGTTA
This sequence comes from Chloebia gouldiae, assembly GCA_003676055.1. Taxonomy (NCBI): domain Eukaryota; kingdom Metazoa; phylum Chordata; class Aves; order Passeriformes; family Passeridae; genus Chloebia; species Chloebia gouldiae. The sequence goes on from QUSF01000058.1 coordinate 141,159, forward strand.
CAACTGTACAAATACTTAAAAAAAATTATTTCTGGAAGCCCTGCAAAAGCTGGGCTTGAAATCTCTCAGTGGAATTACATTTTCGTTCAAGCAACACCACACAGTTTGGAAGCCACAGAAAATATCTATTAAGGCAGTTGCTAATTTAGAGAAAAAATGACCCCATCTGGAACAGTGTCTGCAGTGCTGTTCATTGCACCACAAGAAAAATATTATTGTACTGCAGTGTGTGAAGCCTTGTAACAAAGATGATGCCAGGTCAAAAGAATCTAACTTAGAAAGAGAAGTTAAGGTTAAGGTCTTGCTTTTACTGTACAAGATAAAGTCCAAAAGGAAGTTCAACATGAAGGAAAGGGTGAAAAATAGATAAACTGAACTGACAGCTAACAAATTTTTTCTCCACCTTAATAAAGGTTTCCAGCTCCAAGAAGATGTCTTCCAATAATGTCAATTAAGAAAAGTAACTTGGGAAACATTTTTTAAAATGTAAAGAAATTTAAGCATAGCAAGGGCGTTATAGAGGTGATTGCTCAAGTAACACAAGTAAATGAAAAGATTCCAAAAAGAAATGATGGGAATTACATCCCTGAGTTCAAAACCTCAGTGCCTTAAACAACAGTGAGCACAAGTCAGGTATTCATTGACAACAGCTCAGACTCAGGGTGAGTAAGGGGGTACCAAACCTACCAAAATGTGTAACCCAGGGCGTTTTTCTACATCAGGGGCTTGCCCATGCAGCAGCACTGATCTGAGCAATCTCCTCCTCAACTGCAGCACCATTTGCCACAGAGATCTGTCCAAAACTCATCTTCCCAAGAAACCCCAAATGAACACTGCCCACGCAATAGCAGCGGGGCAGTGCCACAGTGCCATGGAGATGTCCTGGGTTGCCCAAGGAGATGGCTGCAGCTTGCCCAGCACTCCCTGGCCCTTGGCTAACTCTGTCTGCTGGCACTGCCGTGAGCCATTTCCCTCATTCTCCATCCCAATTTCACATTAGATTAGTCCAGCAGCATTGCTAAGAAAGAGGTGATCTGTACTGAGTGAGATCAGTGGGAAATGAAGATAGCAAGTGTTCTAATACCATGCCAGGCCTGTTGTTGAGTAATCCAGACTTTGGACAAACAAAATAGCAAGCAGTTATACAGGACTACAAACATCTGTTTCCAAGAGGTGTCCAGATCATTAGCAGCTAATTCTATCTCTCTGTGACATTCCCTGCCATATGCTGGGGGATAATCTCAGCAAGCAACAGGGATTTCCATCTCAAATCCTAACAAATCTGCTGTACAAGGCTTCATAGTTTTTCTTATGTCACTTATGAGATAATACCTGTAAGCTGCTCCTCTCTGCTCCTTCTATGCCTTGTGTACACTCCATCACAGCACCCAACAGCTCCTGCCCAGCAAAAACTGGCAATTTCTCCATGCCATCCTGGAAAAAAATCACCTCTCCTGTCAAGAGTGAATATAAGATTTATCTCTTGGATAAACTCACACTCGGGCTGTCCCCCTCACCCTACAAATCCCATCCTCCAGACGAATGCTGGCAGTGGATTTGAAACAATCTCGAATGAACCGTGGCACACCAAGCTCAGGGGGGTGAGGATTTGGTGGTCCTGCCTCCTGCCAGCCCCCAAACTGATGAGAAATTCCTGCAACCCCAGAGTTTCCACCAAAGCCACGAGCAGGGCTGCTGCTGGCGCAGAGGGACGTGTGGACAGGATATTTTTATCTCCTCTTCATTGCCATCCCTGTCAATCCAAAACAAACTCGAACTAGTGGGAAAGATGGTTCATGCTGAGAAAAGGATTCCCTGGCTCGCTCTGCGTGCCACCACTGGATACCTGGATCCCTGCCACTGCAGTGGCACAGCTGCATCAGCCCTGGCTTCCCAGCTCCCAGCAACCCTCCCAGACAAAACCAGCAAACCTACTGCTTGATTTTTAGCAGCACTAAACCACATAAGTATTATGTAAAATGATCTTTTTCTAAGTATATGTTTATTGTGCACAGAAGAAGTGGATTTAATTACAAACAACTGGAAGTTTTTAACAGGCTGGATTGCCCCCTACTCCCTTTCTAAAAACTAAAGTTTGGCAGCAGCTTTTGGGTTTCATTGCAAGTCTTCTAAGTATTTCCTTGGAAAGACTTTACACTTGGTCCCAGGCAAGAAGTCAAAATCAACATTTAAAAAGCATGCCCTGCATAATTTCCAGGATTCAGCAGCATTAAGGTATACTTATGGAGGCCAGGAGGAGAACTGCTTTTTGTGCTTCTTGACTTGGTGCATAAAGCTGGTCTTCAGACAAGGAAGTTTATATTCCAAATAATATTTTTAACTCCATGCGGTCAAGTACATAACTTATCAGGCCTTTCCTCAGCCCCCTCCCAGAATAATCCTGAAGACTAAATACCTTTGCAGTATTTAAGATTTTGCTCAGATACCTACTAGAGGCAACAGATTCTCAAACCTCCTAATGCAGAATAATTCAACAGCAAACAGAGTTTCAAATAACTTTTTCTTAAATTCCTTTCTACCATAAAACTGCCATTTGGGCTTGACAGTGATATTCAGCCTGCATTGGCTGGTTCTGCACTCAAGTGGTTATACTCAGTTTCAAGGTGTGTCCAGGTGGGATAGCAGCACAGAGGTGACTGAGGGGACAGTGGACACTGCCCTTGCTCACATGAATAATCCCATTGGAATCACAAGGATATATACATGTTTAAGAAATACCCACTCAAATTTCATGTTTATTTTTGTTTGGGGAAAACAGATGAGAAGAAACATTTTCCATGCGAATATCTGAAGTGCTGTTAAAAACAAATACATATTTTCTGAAATATGAGCGAGTGAAGTCCTGTATCACTCACCACCTAAAACCACAAAACGCTACAGATAAGGCTGAGCTTCACAGAGGCTGGGAGAAGTTAGAGCACAGGTAGTGTTAAGGGATCAGGGGAGAAAATATCTTACAGCTTTTACAGTCTAAAAGGAATTTGTTCCATGCTTCTCATCAGCAGAGAAAAATCAGTTGTATTGAATTGTGAATTTCCTGTGTGGCAGGGAAAGCATCAGGACAGTACTTCACAGAGTATTTTTCTTCCAAGCAAACAGTTTTAACTAGTATTTATAAAAACCCCAAAACATCTGAGTGCAAATTTTTAGATCACAACACCATGCCCTTCCCCTCAGAATCTACATTTCCTCCTGATGTGAAGTCCCAGTCACACAAATCCCTCCATGCTCCAGAAAACCTCCCAGCTAACCAGTGATCCTGAGATTTCAGCATGAAAAACAACCAAGAAAAATGCAAATCCAAACAAATACAGCCCACAAACTAAAAATTATGTTCAGTGGGGGATGGGGTAGGAAAGGGGAAGAGGTGGTGTACGTGCAATGAGGATGACACAGAGAAAGAGGAGGTTAAACTCTAAAAAGTGCCCTTTTTTCCCCTCATTTCTGCAGCAGCATCTCCCCATCAGAGCTGCCAAGCAGGCAGAGCCCAAGTGCACCCACGTTCTGGGAGAGCTGCTGGTTTCCATCCAGGCTCTCTGCTCTCCAGGCAGAGGGAGAGAGGGACATCTGGGACAGGTGGCCCCAGATGTGTTTGTCACCTGCACCAAGAAGCCAGCACAGCTCATCCCCTCCAGCACAGTGCCTGACAGGATTGCCCAGCTGCTGGTGTCCCACTCAAAACTGCTGCAACCAAAACTGAAGAGCCAGAAAGGACTAAAGCCTGGAGAACCCCTTCCTCCAGCCCTTGGTCCCTGCAGGGGCTGGCACACAACACACATTCACCATGATCCAAACTGTTCCGGGGTATCAGGGAAATCTAAAATCTCTGCAATGTGACAGGAACAATTTACAGTTGAGGCTCGGGTTTCTGGCTGCCAAGGGAGCAGCACACACCTCACAAGCTGCTCTGCAAGGCAGCCTGAGCAGTCAGAAACAGCACAAGATGTGACTGATTTAAAAGTCAAAGGAATGTTCTCAAAATGCAAGCATTACACTATAAAAGCAGCTTATTTGGGTTTAAACCTCTTGTAACATAATGCAGAGGAAGCACAACTGTTGACAGCGCTTGTTCCCTCTTCCAAAACACTGAGGCAGAAGTGGCTAAACAGGACAAGACTGTAGATTGTAAAACTGCAACTTACTCCATACCAGGAACCAACCAATCCTCCTCAGCATCCCCTTCCTTCACTTGGCAAAATAAAAATAGCAACTTTCTGACATCTGTGTGACACCTGCTGCCATCCCTCTACATCCCTCAATGTAGAGAATACCCATCAACTTTTCTGCCCTCTTAGTGACAGACAGATCTTTTAAAATGCTGCCCAGACACCGACACTGTGGGTTTTCTTTGAAGAGGGAACACATCAGAGGAAGTAAAGAAAATTTTGGCTGAGCTATTTATAAAGCTTGCATGGCTTGGTTCTCAAATGCTTCACTGAGCAGGGGAACAATAAGAATAAGTCATGGAGTTCAACTTCTCAAGACACATTCTTCAGGTCTGAATATTGAAACCATCATGGATTTATATGCCTGGTAACTGAGCTTTCTCATGAAAAGCATCTGAGTTGTCCTCACACCAGGGACTTGCCAAGCTCTTTTCCTGACATTTTTAAATTGTGGCAATTAGAAGGAAATTCAATGAAATCATGCATATTTGTGAATTAGGACACTCCCAAATTTAAGGGAGCCAGGGAAGAACTGGATGTAATTAATTGCACTCCTCGAGGCTTTTCCTCCAGGGAAGCCCTTGCACAGGAGACAGTTCAATTTGAGATGTCCCAGTGGAGAATTACGCCAACAGTTGCACAGAAGCAAGCAAGACATTTTGCCTGCTCTGGCAGCAGATGGTGCTGACCAAGCAACAGGATCACAAGCTCAAAAAAAGTCAAGTCAAAAAGAGAGCACTGTTGGGGTGGCGTTTGAGCTTTAAAAATAAAATTCTCAGATAACCCTGAAATTGGATCCATGGCTATAGATGAATGCAGCCTCTCTAGAGTGATGGATGATGATCCATCAGGCATTTAAGGAGTGAAAAAACAGATCAGCACTACACAGAGATGGCATCTCTGCTGGGGAAAGGGAGAACTGTGTACATTTGTGCTGCTGTGTGCACAGGCAAGGTTGGTCCTGGGGATCAGGGGATCCTTCAGACCCCTCAACCCCTTCCCACAAAAATTCATGCTTACACATGCACAGAGCATCCCTTCAGCATTAGCTACAACTGTAAAAGACATTAGTTTGCAGTTCAGACCCCTGTAGAGAACATTCACCCTGCCTCTCACAGCATTGCCATCCATTAGCAGCCCTCCATCCTCACACACTCAGAGCAGTGCAGCTCCAGCTTTTCAGACACCTTCCACTGCCAGACCCTGTTTGAAGCAGCTCAAACTTTGCCAAATTTCAAATATGCTGGCTGGAGCTATCCACACCATGTGTCTGCCTGAGGCTAATGATCTTTTTGTTTATGTGGAGGAAAGTCACTATCAGGAGCTCTCAAGGAGAAAAACCAAATGAAAACAAAACTAACCAAACCAAAACAGAACAAAACAAAGCAGGACATGAGAAGTAGCTTGCCTCTCCCCTTCCTATGAAATTTAAAATGAGAGCAGGAGAGAAATTACTTTAACAAGGACCAAAAGCATAGAGGTGCCACTGCTGAGGACATTAAGTTGTTCTGAGATTCAGCAAACAATCACAAATCACATTACAGATGCAGCCAGCATTGCTTGCACACTGGGTAAAGCTTTCTTCAAGTTTGCTAAACTTCCCAGTTATTTTTGTTTGGGGTGAAAATATTCCAAACCAAAAGATCTCCATTTGCCAACTGAAAAGGCATCACATTTTGGATACAGCAGTGGGAACTGAGTAGGACTCCTCTTGCACAGGCTCCTCATTGCAAAGGAAGATCCATAATTAGCATTCCACCTCCTTGCTGTCCACAGCAGGATTGTCATGTCTGCACTGGGAAGTACTGGGCAGATGGAAACCACAGAGATTCCCATGTCCAAGTGTTCTTGTAGTATCTGGTTATTCTTGGGAGCCCTGTTGGAAAATACTGGAATTCCTTCACCACTAAAGACAATCCATCTGGAGAAGTGCACACTGCTGCCTCTCCAGCTGGTATCACAGTGTGCAGCCTGCTGCAAGATACACAGAATCACAGGCATTCCCTAGGATATTTTTTGTCTTATTCCTACATTTCTTAAAGGGGAAATCTGGTATAAAATATTTAGTGTGAAAAATCTTGTTCTTGAGAATTAGGAAGCACCAGGATAAAGATTCCTCTACATTTTTAGTCTGTTTTGTCCTGCACATCTTTTACACGATCTTCTGATAAGGATAACATGCTTTTCAGCAGGGTGTGTGCCCTCTCTTGCAGCTCATAATACATGGGGCACAAGAAACAAACTGGTTGCAAGTGAATGAAAATCTTGTCAATAAGATGGAATTTTGTCAAGTGATCGAGCACATTATAACTGGGTGTCCTCCTCTCCCATGCCATCCTGAGAGAAGCAGGGCCAAGATAACCTCCTGTGAGCTAGGAAGAGAGGGAATCACTACAAGAGAAGGGATATTTTGTGGGATCTGCCATTACATGCTGCCCTGGAGAACCAGGCCAGCTTTAGTCTGCTACGGAGCTGCCCCGACCAGCAGAGCAGCACACAGCTTCCACCAGGGAGAACCAGCTGAGCTTCTCACTCCTGGGCTGCACTTAGAGCACCTAAAACTCCCTTTGCAAAAGTGCTGAGTGTTCACAACAATGAGATCCATGATCTAATTACAGATAGTATTTACTAAAAAAAAAAACTACCAAAAGGAGTTGGGTACTATGGATGGAAATTAGTGACAGGGCATATAAAATCAGTGGTGCCTTTGGACAATTTCAGCTTTAGTCTTTGGTGGTATTTCCCCCTCCAGCATCCACCCAAGGAGGAGGATACCCCCTCATTTCACAGCAGTGCCATGCACTGACATTTGTGGAGCATTCAGGCCCCGCAGTGATCAGTGCCACGGCGTGAGGAGCTCAACAGTTCTTTATTCAGCACAGGGTATGGAGGGAGTGTCGCAGATAGGGCACAGGGTGACACATTGTATGAGGAGGATAAGAATATTGAATAGCTGCTCATTCACTGCACAACATCCATCTTGTGCCCTGAATGGAGTACCAGCTCTGTGGAAGAAAATACAATGTCAACCATACAAAACAGTCTTTAATTATATGGCAGGCAGGGGCTCACCATCCAGCACACACACAGAGGGTGACTGTGGTCAGTCTTCACACTGCTATTTCCCAGCTTTTTAAAGTGTGTTTTTCTTTTATATAATATATTTCCACATAAAAACTTTTCATTTGCATACCCTATATTCATATTTTCACCGGCATAAATATTTCTGTTAAAACCATTTTTACTGAAGCACTGATGTAGGAAAGAATCAGAATAGTTGTTATTTTATAAGCTGTAGTTTAATATAAATATTTAGGGTGACAAGTGCATATATTTCTATTTGTATATTGCTGTCTGCAGTTCCTTTTCAAGATGGAAATAAGCTACAAGTACTTTGTACATAGGCAAGAGTTCAGCCTGAGAGAGTGAAAAAGCCAAGTACACAGAGATTAGCAAAGCACTGAGAGGGGACCAGCCCGAGTTCACTCTCTTATAGCAAACCAGATTCATACTTTCAAGTCTTTAAAAGAAAAAAAAAAATAGAGAAAAACCCACATTACTGTCACAAGTAAGAAGAAAGCACATGGGCAATAGAAATGCTTTATGACAAAGTTTAAAATCTTTTCCCCCATAACCACAGACTTTCACTTTTAGAGCCAGGATTGTTCTCCAACAATAAAACAACCCCACGCAATGAAAAATCACCTCCTATTCCCAGTAGTATCCCTGAACTCACACTATGCTGCCAACATAACAGTGATTGTAATCTTGAAGTTGTGACTTGTATAGGTCACTAAACAAAATCCAGTAAGATTACACCTGGTTGAGCATTTCACAAAAACAAAGCAAAAAACCTCCCACTGCTCTGCTGCCAGTACAAAGTCAGATTATTGCCTCCAAAACAGAGCAGATCCAAGATCTTTGCTCTACTGAAATTAAGAGACATTCCAGGGCTTGGGATGTTATCTTATACAGCAGTGGTGATGAAGCACTGAAAAATTATTAAAGAAATATCAATCAATTAATGGCATAAAGCTGTTCACTGAGTAGCTGCCCTGCACACCCCTGAGTAGGCAGACAAAATTATGAACTTGTCCTTCCAAAAAAAGGAACTACAATGTGGGAACATAAGTATCAGGCGTCTGAAGAGCACAAACTCAGTGATACTCTGAGTAACAGATGTGTAAGTTACACACACACTACAACACCAAACCACAGAGCAGGGGCACAGTGATTTGTGCACTGCCTGTGTCCTGCACAGCCCAGCCAGAGGAAGGAACACTCCACATTCCCAGCACAGCCCTTGGACGTGCACGAGCTACTGTAGCCACATGATACAAATAATTCAGCCTTGGGGACAGGACAGACCTGAACCATCAGAGCAGTTTCCATCTAAAATCTGTTCCTCTCAGAGAAAGAGCTGGCAGTCCCTTGCTGTCCATGTCAGCAATGCCTACAGGAGCATGTCAGCCTAAAAATTTGGAACACAAGTGAGAAACTCCAAGTATCTACTGCAGCTTTTGCCACTGAGCTTCAGCCCAAGCAAGGAGACACTCCTGGCTCTGCACTTTTCCCCCACGCTAACTCCATTCCTTAGAGGGAGACTCAGCTGCAGCTTTAAATCCCAGCTGGATGCTCCTGGCCCCTGCATTCAACATCACCCTCCTGCTCAGTTTGTGTGTGCAGTCCCTAAGCAATCTCAGCAGACACACTCAGCTGTGGCAGCAATACCTGCTGATGTACATGAAGGATCACCAAATGTACCCCAAACTTCACATTCCAGTCTAGAAACAGAAAATCCTCAAAGCAACAGTGAGAGTGGGATGCAGGGGAGAAGCAGCAAGGGAAGGAAGCTAACTGGAAAACTGACAGTCCCTGTGCAAGGAGCAGGGAAATGGGTCTCTTAGGCATCCCAAGATTTACAAGAGGGCCAAAAAGTGACTTCCTGCTATTCAACTCCAGGCTGAAATGTAATAAACGACTGCCAGCGTAACACTGACTCATATCCATCAGATTTATAAATCAGTATTTTGACAAAGAAAGCTCTGTTGGCTTCACCATAGACAACTCTAAACCACTCAGATGTGTTGTTCAACCCACTCAGTGTTCAGTGTCATTGCAGCAAGACCCAGCTCTTTATTAAAAACCAGGCAACTGAAATACTGCCTGTAGAAGCCTGTATCAGATAGCCTTTATGACTTAAAGGCTTGCAGATTAACATCAAAACTAGCCCTGCTGTTGGATTTTTTTTCTGACTTATTTAATCTACAAAGAAAGAAAAGTTCTCACGGCTCCTCCTTCACACACTTGTTCACTGCAGAACAAACTGGAAATACATTAAAACACCAAATGGTAACACACCTACAGGTATGGGGTGCTTGAAAGGAATGCACGTTGGGTAGAGGTGTGATTCCTTACCAACAGTCACAGCACATGAGCTTTACTCTTCCCACAAGTGTTGCTCAACCCCCTTCCCATGAGAAGGAGGGACACCTTTATGAACGTACTTGCATCAGTATAGCTGCAACCACATCAAAAGAAGCTCTCCTTCTGGAATAGAAACTTTTACCACCAAGATGCAGAAAACAAGGTCCAATATTGTTTTCTAAAGCTCCTTAAAATTCTGCTTCTCTATTACAGGCTGCAAACACACACCAATAAGATGAAGACCAAATTTAGCTATTTATGCCCTGTAGAACCACACACGCTCCAAGCGTGAGAGGCGCTAAAGTTATTTGTGAACATTTGAAAATATTTTCTGCTATTCCAAGATGCTCAGGGTAACTTGTATTCCACCTGCATTGCACTGGGAGGCGGAGGAGTGGAAACATTTCCAGCCTCTTTCGACTTACCTGAAGGCCAATACATGACTTTCTCTGCCTGTCTGTGTTGGGGTGGTGTTCTACACAAGCTCAGATATCACACAACTGCATAATTAAAGTGCCTTTCCATAGGGCACCCCTCGGGAAGGCAATGCCGGCGCTGTCACCGTGCAGGAGCATCCCTGCCCGTGAGCCCTGCGCAGTCCAGGGCAGGGACGAGCTCCCGTGCAGGGAACAAGGGCTGGAGCACGGGGCAGCGCTGGATGGAACCGCACAGCCCGAGAGGCTGCATCTCCCCGCTGTGCATGCGGGGAGGCGGAGCGGACAACGGCAAATCACTCCCGCACACGGAAACCTCGGGCTTCCTCCTAACGGGAGAGCCGCCCCCGCTGCTGCTGCTGCCGCGGTCCCTCTGCATGGCTCTGTGTGAGCAGCCAGCGTGGGGACAGCGTGGGGACAGCGTGGGGACAGCGTGCGGACAGGCGGCCGCGGCCCCGTCCTGGCGCCGAGCATCACCTGGGATGCGGCTGCTCCTCGGGCCGGCCATCGGCTCCTACCGCGCACGGCAGCCGGCGCGGCCGGGCACGGAACCCCCCAGCCCCGGTGCCCCG